>VXBX01006539.1:290667-375578 GCA_013400415.1 Scytalopus superciliaris
TCGCATGGCTCCTCTTCTATCAAAATGACATTTAAGTGAAATTTAATGACTGCAGTTAGATGCAAGGACAGAGTCCTCTGGTCTGCTAAACAGCAGAGGAATATTGATTTTTTTTCAGCAACACATCAGATGCAGGTCCTCCGTAAGTGAGATATGTGAGCAGCCTCCAGCTACAGGGTACACATATCCTCCATGTGGCTGCAAAATAGTCAGGGTATGGTAGAGGAGACACCTGGATTCTTTTTTAGATGAGAAGTACCATTCTTGTCACAAAAGGAAAAGTGGTTCATTTAAATACTTATGGCTACAAATAATTTATTATACATTTCTGTAAACTCTTTGTAAGATTAAAATGCTCACCATTAATATGATATTACTACCTGATTGCACTTTGCTCACTTCAGTTTCCTGTCACCAGGTCTGCTATCAACAGTATGTACCAACAGGATTATTTACCAAAAAAATCACTTGACTGCCCCTAAACTTTATTTCTTAATGAGTTAAATATATGCTGTTCTTTTAGGGATCAAATTTTCATGTATTGGTTTTTAAGCCAGAGTCCTCTTTGCAGTGCTTCAAACTGGTTTTAGTTTTTCAATGCCTTTTCTGAAGTGTGAAGCTGAAACAATGCACACTGTATCCCTACTGATAGGTGATATTGATGGGTTGACCCTAACTGGACATCCGGTGCCCACCAAAGCTTCCCCTCCTCAGATGGACAGGGGAGAGAAAATAAAAGACTTGTGGGTAGAGATAAGGACAGGGAGAGACTACTCACCAGTTACCATCATGAGCAAAACAGATTCAGCCTGGGAAAATTAATTTAATTTATTGCCAGTCTAAAACAGACCAGAGTAATAAGTTGGGGGATACCCAAAGGAGGCTGTGACCCCATGGGAAGCCTGTTCTGGAGGCTCAGAAGGCTCTGTGGAGAGAGAGGAGCCCATGATGGAGCAAGTTCGCTAGCACGATTTTTAACCCCATGGGGGACCCACACTGAAGCAGCCTGTTCCTGAAGGACTGCACCCCCTGGAAAGGGACCACACTGGGACTGTTTGTGAAGAACTGCAGCCCATGGGAAGGACTCAGGTTGGAGTAGTCCACTGAGGGCTGTCTCCTGTGGGAGGGATCCCATGCTGAAGCAGAGGAAGAATATGAGCTGTCCTTCCCTTGAGGAGTAAGAAGTGGCAGAGACAATGTGTGATGAACTGACTGCAGCCTCTGCTCCCCATCCCCCTGCACTGCAGGAGGAGGCAGAGAATTCAGGAGTGAAGTTGAGCCCAGGAAGAAGGAAGGGGTGGTGGAAGGTGTTTTAAGATTTAGTTTTTATTTCTCATTGCCCTACTCTGATTTGATTGATAATAAAATCAATTAATTTCCCCAAGTCAAGCCTGTTTTGCCCATGATGGTAATTGCTGTGTGATCTCTCATTGCCCTTATCTTGTCCCACAAGTTTTATGTTATATTTTGTCTCCCCTTCCCAGCTGCAGAGGAGTGATACAGTGGCTTTTTTGGACACCTGGTGTCCAGCCAGAGCCAACCCATCATTTCATGTAAGTAACAGCCCACATGTCCTATATAGCCCGTAGAGAGAGCTGGGCAACTCTACAGATAAGCAGGAGGGTTATGGTGTGAGGACCCCTCATATGTAAACAAAACAAGGTGCAACAAAGACTTCTGCATTGCTCACTGCTTCATCTCTGTCTGTCTTCTCTCAGGCTCTCCTAGGCAGTAGGTATGGACTTCACTGTTGTTCAATAACATGTCATTGTGCATTGGAACATTTCACTTTAAGAAATTATTTCAAAGTTCAAAAAAACAACATAAAGTTTCAATAGTAACAATCTGCTGGATAAATCAAGCTTAAAGGAGTGGAAAAAAAAAATTAACTCATAACCTTTTACCATAAATGCTGTGACAAAACTGTCCTGGATATGAGATTATTCCTATCAAGTTTTGTATGTCTAGGTAGCACTAATAACAAGTGCAGCCTTCTCACTCATCACAAACTTGAAGACCCTCTGTAACTTTTTCTCTATAGTCTGTTATAACCTCCTGTTTTGTGCCAAAATTTGAAGAGGCAGCAAAGACTAAGAAATAAAATATGTCTGGGTAATACCTAGTCTGATATGATATCTATCAAAGCGTGATTTTTATTTTAATAAAAATGGTAGTAAATCAAATGTGGTGTCTGCTACACATCAGAGATGATACAAGAGTTGCTTATATAGAATCCAAATGTTCCCTTTTTTCAATTCACACAATAGGTTGATGGCTCTATGATCTCTTTGGATACTTTTAAAATATGTTTGTGGGGTTTTTTAAATCTGACATGTATGTCCCAGGAATTTTGCAAAGCTAAATTAGCAGACTGGAATACTGTTGAATATATATTATATCTGACAAATAATTCACAAGTCCATGAACTATTTTTCCTCTTCCTCAGCCAAGAAGTATGTAAAAAAATTGTATTTTACAACTCTTTTTTTGACTAATAAGCATCCTTATTCTGTGGAATCTCCAAGATTAACCCCAGAAGAGTCATTTTGCATCAGTTTTTTAATGTCCTACACAATTCAGGCACTCAGATATTGTTGATCCCCATTATAGACAATGCTGTAGAATATTCTCCACACTCATCATATTTGTCAACATTGAAACATTTCAAGTAGCACTGTTTGCCTAAGGATTTAAAAGTGTTAAAATTATTAAAAACAAACCAAAAATTAGGGTTGGAAAAAATTCATAAAACTTCCTGTATTTGAATTTCTGTCTAATTTGTTGAAAAATTCCCAGTAACAAAGTCTGGGATTTAAATTTTGAACATTTTAGTGGATTTTTAAGAATATTTTAAAAAAACAAAACACTCAGAAATGAAAATAGAACTTTGTGTACTGATAATTGACAATAGATGACTAGGATCATTAACAGTTTGCAACCCAGAAAGGAATAGGTACAGCTGCAGGATGCATAGTAGCCAAATGGAACAGAAAAACATGAATACTGGTATAGCCATGTGAGACCTTAGCCAAAAAAATCAGCAATATTCTACCGTCCCTAGTCAGGAAAGATCAATCCAAGCTGCACCAGATAATGAGTGTATCTAGAACATAAGGGTCTGAGAGGAAAATAACATATCAACCTTCCAAGAAAAGAATACAAATTTGCTGTAGCAGAATAAATGAAAAATAAGATGGTTTATTTCTGAGGATATGATTGTTGTTTAAGATTTCTTTGAGAGGAAAGGACAGACAGGGAAAAATATTTAGATACCAGGCAACACACATTAAAACTCAAAAAATAAACTTACCGTGAATACACTCTGAACAAAATTTAGAAGAGGATTTTTAACCACCAGAATAGAAAAATTCTGACTGGATTCCTATTGGGAATTCTGGAAACAAAACCTACCTCCTTTTAAGTTGCAGATTCAGCAGTTCAAAATACATGCTGTCTTTGGCATTAAAGAATTGTGCAAAATGTTCTGAAGGCTTGCAATATTCTGCAGTCCTAGGAAATTGTTTGTACTCAGAAACCTGTACTGCTTAACTGCAGTAAATTGAAAACTAAAATTTTCAACCATTTCTTAGTGCTTTTGCTACAGAAGGTGTCATTTAATAGCAAAAATATGGTACCTAAATAGGACTACCATGATACCCAGAGTCAATCTTGAACAAAATGGGATTACTGAGATCGTTTTCATTGCCATCATTGACCCAGTGTTACTCAGAAAACTCACACGTCTCAGGCTTTGGCTTGGGACTCTTCACACATGTAGGTTTATTTGCCTGTAGGGGAAAATTCTCATGGGCTTCGCATCACTGCAGCAGAGAATATAATTAGGTATAATTGCAGTTTCAGAGAAAAATCAGTCAGTAAGATACTTATACTATTATTAATAACTCTTGTACATGAATGTACTGAAACTATTGTTCTGCAAATCCATGTTAGGGTAATGTGAGCATAATTTTTCCTAGAACCAGAATTATAAAATTTGCTATGAGAGTTGCATTCTTAACACATAAAAGTAAGAAACTGTCATCAGGGATTTAATAAAGTTATTCTGGAAAAGGCTAGTATTTCAAATTGCATGCAGGTAGATCCATTAGGTGCAAATAAAAGGTCTAGCCAGTTTACCTGGGATCTCTGGGCACCGGTAAAAACACATTCAACTCAACTTATCTGTGAAAACTTTATGGGCAGTCCCATACAGTTGTGTCTGCGAATGCAAGCATCACAACCTGCAGATGCCACAGTGTGGTTTCCCACCTGTGACAAGGGTGCACCTTGAGAAGACAGTTCTGGACTCTTGAGGCCAAAAGGTAAAAGAAGAGATCCAAAAGACAATAATTTTAAGTTTACACGCAAGCAAAAAACCAAACTAAACCAAAACAAAACAAAAAACAAAGGCATATTGTTCCATGACTATCTGAGAAATTATAAAAACTTTTGATACAGCTGGGGCAAGATAATGTCTGTGGGTAGAGAAAATACCCTTTCTGGGACATGAGACACATCTGGACAAAATGGAGAGGCTTCACCAGATCTGAAATAGAAGAGCAAAGTTCAAGTTCAGTATTGGCTGAGAACCTGACAGGACAAGCAGACTCATGTCCACTTCAGAAACAAAGCACATACACATAGTAATTTTTCTGGCAAACAAACAAAGGGACCAGCCTTTCAACAGCAGTATCTAGTGAAGGCTGGGCCGTTGGGGAATATGGTTTCAAATAATTTATTTAAACAAGACAAGATTCTGATCTTGTTAAACTGGTGAAAATCCAAAGTAATTCCAAAACCTTCTAGTCTGGAGTTCAAAAACCTTAATATTGAGGCAGAGGAGGGAGGGGGGGGGAGGGGGGATTGGGCAGGAGAGAGATCTCCTTTACTAATNCTGGAGTTCAAAAACCTTAATATTGAGGCAGAGGAGGGAGGGGGGGGAGGGGGTATTGGGCAGGAGAGAGATCTCCTTTACTAATAATATTGACATAAGAATTCTGTTTGATCTTTGTGGGATATGCTTCAAACATTGTTTCCTTTTATTAAATAGGAAGGTTTTAATTTTTTCTACTTTTTAAAGGTTCATCTTTATTACTTCTTCACTTTTGCTGGATCACTATTCCAAGTCCCTTGGAGTTTTCTGTTTTCTGGTTCCACCCTTCTCAATGGATTTATAATGAAGTTTGTTGTATATGAAGATCAAAGCATTCATCCTTAATCTAGTAAAATTTTCAGACGTGAAAAACAATGTAGAAAAAAACAAATACAAAGGTTTCTTAAAAAGCAGGGTGTGTGTGAAAGATGGAGACCAATTTGGCAGCTCACAGTAAGACACAGACCAGCAGCTGCCTCTGCACTAGGGAATACCAGTTATATAAAGCACATGTTCTTCCAGAACCTCTGAAGATGTCATGAGCAGCTCCCAGACCCCCTTCTACCACCCCTCAGCCACCCCAGCCATCCCCTTTGTGGCTGGAAGAAATTGCATTGACCCCACTGAAATGTTTCACGTGCATGTCTGTGGGTGCTCTGCAAAGTCTCCTGCAAGGTTGGACCCAGATTCCATTTGCTGGAAGCTCTTTGCCTGCCGGAGACATATGGAAATGTTCGTACATACACTGGAGCTGGGGAAACGTAAGGGGCTCCCCAGCACTTATCTGGCAGCACAGACCAGCAACAAGCTGTGCCTCTCCAGCCCATCCTTCTCCTCCTCCCCAGTCTCTGCCCATCCCCAGTGCTGGAGACCAGCCTGTCGGCACCACATCGGCTCTCCAGGCAGGAATCCCACTGGTATCTCTGACGAGCTACTTGAAAATGAGACAGCCGTCTCTGCAAACTCGTCCTCGATTTCTATTGAATGATTGATTGTTTTTAAACTAGTGCATTGTATATTTTGGGAAAGAATTTATGATTTACCAAAAAATTTCCTGCTGAAATAAAGCCAAATGGAAACTGGTCTGGGCCAAGTTGCTCAATGTCCATGAACAAGAACATGTTTTTCTTTTTTCTTCTTTTCTTGTTTTATGCATGTTTCTGGACTCATTTCATCAGCTGTCAGTAGTTAAATACCGTTTCAGAAAAGGGTTTATTATTGTAATTTCCTCAATTATTCTGTTTGCTTCTGCTATGGTCTCCTGAAATAAAATCAGTCAGCTAAAGTACTAATAAAGTATTTTCCCCTGCTGCTCCTTGCAAAGGGCCTAATCCTTTAAGGTGCTGTATTTCCTGAGCTGGTTTGCACCTTGAAGAACATGACCTTAACATAGGGCTTTTTCCTGTGTGCTCTAGTACTGCTTTCCAAGGGACATCAGTGACTTCAGTTCAGTCAGTTTATATCCCCAGACCATACCCAATGGCACTGCAGTGCATGACAACCAGGAAAGGAAACCAGTGAGAGATAAAATGGAAAGCAAGAGACCTTTTTCATCAGATCAACAAAGAAGAAAACCAGGACAGATATACTAAGAGGTGAAAGCAATCCAACTTAAATATATCCTAGACAATGGGTTAGCTTAAGCGAAAGTAGGTGTTCCTCTAACAGTGTGTGTCTTTTTAAATGTTAAATGTACATTAATAATTTGGAAAAATACGGTTTTAAAGGTATATTATTTAGAGGAGAGAAAAGTGATTATTTTTCATGTAAGGCTAAGCAGAGCAGAACCCACCCTGTGGCAGAAGGGACATGCTGGGCATGTAGGGCTTGTTCTGACACCATGGAGGTCAGTGGAAAGCTCTTGCTGCATCTTATAGGTTTTTTGAAGAGCATCCTGGTCATAAAGGATGGTGGAACACGACAACACGCAGCAACATCAGGCAGCCCTGGTGCTTCCTTGCCACTCCCCCCAAAGCAAGACTGGAACACAATGCGTGACAAAGGCACAGAATGAGGCAGCCAAAAAATCATGAGCCTCAGATGTTTAGAGTGTGACATCTGCTTCTGGCTCAAGCAGTTCCTATACTGAATTCAGTTGCCTTTCCTCCAAGACACCCAACAACAGATAACCTCAATTTATGGGTTCCAATACCGTTTATCTTAAATACAGGCAGAGATTATTTGGCACACAATAGAAATGCAACTATTTAAAAATCAACACTAAGCAAAATCTATTTACAGCTTTTTAATTGCCCTGTGAATCACCAATAACTATGCCAATGTTTTCAGTGTCAAGATATTCAAAATCATGATTCAAGTCTTGAAAACAAGCATTTGGCTACAAAAACTAATTATAAAAAAAAAAAAAAGCTTGATTTTTTTTTATTAAATTCTCCATATTTTGGCATTCATACTTCTGCAGTCATTAGAACTGGAAACTTACATCTTTAAAATGCAGCTCAGAGTCTCCCTTATTCACTTGATGGCTGGGGATGGGAGTTTTAAAGGAGCAAGCAACAATACTGAGTCCAGCAATAAATTTCCAAGACTAGTTTGTGTTTTCACTTCTCCACTTGGGCAGGTTAAACAGGTATCAGACATAGTCTCGTATTGGAAACACATTGCACAGGAACAGTTCAGTGTTTTGGTGTTTCAGCATATATGTTTCACACACGTAACTTTGCTGTCATTCAGAGATGCAATAATGAAGTGTCTGTTGAAATCATCAGGAATTTTTCACTGTGTCTCAAGGCTTTGCATCATGCATACCTTCTGCATGAATTTAATATTTAAAATCAATTAAAAAACCAATAAATAAATGTTGCTCTTTACTGCAAAACTAGCAGAATTTACAGAACATTTGTAAATCAGCACCTCTCCACTCTGTGCAGTGCAACCCTCCCTCGTTTCCTTTGTAGAAGGTAAATTCACCGAGGCAGACAAAGCTGTCAGTGCCTTTATGTTTGTACAATGTCCAGTATGAAGGAGATCTGATGGAGCTGTGTTTGGTCCACTCTTTCTGTTTGTTCTCACCTCTGCCCTTCAAGGCTGCAGCAGGCAATTAAAGCAAAAGTGCCAAAATACTGCAAGTGTGCATAGTCTCACTTGTAATTTCTAGTCTACCTGGAAGCAGAGGTACCAGGGACCTTGTGAGCTTCCAACAGCCCTAAGCCATTCAGATTAGATAAACTGCGGATAAACATCTGAGCACTGTGATGTTTATCTACATGAAATCAAATCTTTTGAAGCTCAGCTATCCTTTTCTCTAACTGCTGCTATCTGTTGCTTTGAGATCCTGCATGCAACACTATCAAAGTTATGTAAGATCCCTGTGATGCTCATAAACAGTCTCTCTGTCATTTGTAAAAATATAGCCTCTCATTAAATACATTTATGACTTCAGCACTTGATGCATATGATATTTTATTGGCTTTTCTCAGAAATGCACATTTATTCTATTGTCTGATACTTAAAATAAATATTGCAAATAAAGGAAAAAAAAGTCTGTGTACCACATAGAAAAAAAACCCTCAAAACATACAAAAGCTTTAGCTATGCCAAGATTGCTTAATTCTGATTAGCAATGACCATTAAGCAATCATTTATGGATTTACTGTGAGTGTTCATAGATACTAATGGGTTGTAGAATTCCTTGGGAATCCTCAAAGGTCAAAGGAAGAAAATGAACTATGAAGTGATAAAAAATGTATTAGGTGACTAATGGACAGGTTGTATATAGAACGGTTCCAGCAGAAAACGTTGAATTTTACTACTCAGATTTAAGTAAAAGCAAATCTTGTGAGAAGTGGCCCTTCTCCACTGAAGAAACTAATGAAGAGAAAATGAAAATGGTTCATGGGGAGGCATTATACATTGTGCTTTTCCCTGTCACTAAGAATACACAGGATACGGCAAGGTCACTGATACAAACTTAAAACCTATTTGATTTCTCTTTAGGTAGGTAGCTCTTTATTTAGTTTCAAGTTTCTAACCATACATTTATATTTTTGCATATTTTTGTACTATGCATATTTATGCATATTTTTACACACTATGCAATTCAAGAAACTCAAAAACTGCCTTCGCAGTTTGATGATTTTAGCTTTATAACACTTAGATCAACATTTTTGCCCTCATAGGAGGGAGGGGAGTTGTAAAAGCTGGAAGAGACTTACACACGCAGACCTAAGCCCCGTCTGGAGCGCCCGCCCGAGCCCAGCCGCGCTCTGAGCGCAGCCCCGCAAACCCCGTCCGGACCCTCCGGGGGGGCTGGAACCGCCGAGGGCGCGTCAGTCCAAGTGTTCAACCAACACAAACTTATTGTGCGCTGTCAGATGCGTTCAGAAATCTCTGACAGGGTGAATTTGTCTCGGCGGAGCTCGGGCCAGATCAGATAGGGCGCGCCGGAGCTCCAGCGCGGCTCCGTCTCCCCGCGGCTGGCGGAGGGCCAGGGCCGGCGCGCAGCCCGTGCAAACACCGCGGGCCGGCTCTGCCTCCACGCACACAAACACAGGCCTGGTCCGCTGCAGATTTATATGGGCGGGTGAGTCAGCCCTGCACGGATACATTATTAATGACCGCGGAGCCGCGCGCGGAACAAACACCGAGCTTGCGAGTGGCCCACCGAGCTTACTCAGCCCTCCTCCTGGCTGAAGTCAGTTCGACCGTGAAGTACTCTTCCCGGTACTATCACTCAAAGAGTGATGACAAATCCAAAGGGTTTTTTTGGAGGCAGTTTTTGTGTATTTTTGCATAGTGAATGGCAGTTTCACTGAGCAGGGAAAGAGATTTGGATTGTAGTTAGAAATACTTTTCATTCAGAGCAGAAGAAAGCAATCAAAAGTAAATATAACCTGCAGTGTGATATATGCCTGTTACCTACATGAATTCTGAGCATTAATACCACACTAGTTACAAAGATGAAGTAATTCCATTCCAGTTTCTGAATAACAATCCAGTCAGGCAAAACTTTTGGCTTGTCAGCAAAATTAGTGATCTAGATGAAATTGTCCACATATAAGGACAATTAGTAGGGAGGGGGGGTGTTCAGAATTGGTAATTTTCTGCAGAAACCACAACTTTGTCACGTTTGCATATTTTTAAAATTTAAATTGCATATATATATAGGGGAAGCAGGGCGGAGAGGAGAGGAGAGGAGAGGANGATGAAATCTGCAGTGCTGCCAACTTCCCCTTCTGCTTGCCCTCTTCTGCCCAGTAGTTAATTACATGCATATGGGTTGTGAGAAACCCAAACTCCTGTATTCCTACTTCCTGATTCAGCACAGAGGGTTGATGTGAGGTCTCCCACTCTCCATGAGAGTCTCCCACTCTCCACCTGCTAGACTAGAAGGTATGTAGAGGAAGAACTGCTCTTTTCAACCTTTTTCACTCTGAACTGCTGACATATTGCTAAGGCCATAAAAGCTGTGGTAGATAGACTGAGGAAGGAGCTGAGACAGTCAACATACTGAAGAGCTACAAAAATGCTGAATTATTTATGCAAAGCACAATATCTTCATCTTAAAGAGTTAAAACAATCAGCCCATAAAACCTTTTGATAAAGTATCAAGTCCAAGTCCTAGGAAACAGAGGAAAGACTGTTAGATAAGCACTGTAAATACTGAGCCCTACGTGGGCAGACTATTACCCCTTGCTAGCATTATGAATGCAGTCTTTGGAGTTTATTGAGTGTGCTGAGAAGTTAATTGAAACTATTTATTTAGTGAATAAAATGAACTTTTTCAAGACCATGGAAAAACTGTGAATATTGAGTAATTTTATTTTAAATTGCAATTTATATGAGGAAGAAGGAAAAAGAAAGAAAAAGTAGAAAAGTGAGTGGATCCAATGGACCAAAGCAACTGGGGATTTACCGTGGATAACACTGTATGCATAAGGACTTCTTTTACAGAAGAAAGATCATGCTGAAAGAGCCAGTTTGCTAGACTTCGGTATATGCAGGGTAGGGGAAATCTTTGAGCAGTTCAGGAAGCAGGCAAGGGATTTATTTTCTTTAATCTCAGTCAATAGCAGTGAATAAAGTATCACTGAAAATGTCCCAAGGAGTCTACTGAATGTTCATATCTGGAAGGAGAGCAAAGTGTAACTGATCAATGGTTGTCTGTATCAAGATGTATTTAGTTGGGACTTTTCCCTTCCAAATTGTCATGACTGATGCTAGTAAAAGTTGAAAGGAGGATGGATATCTGCAAGGATAATCTTTAAGGTGTGTGTACTACTTTCACAGCTATTAGATCAAAGCCCTTTACTGAACTGTTTTATTATCAGACTTATAAATCAGCCTCAGTTCATTTTACAAACATTAGTACTGCCATCAATTACATGCAGTTAGGACTAATGGTTTTACAGGAATGTTAATAGTACAACTTTATTTCCTGAAAACCATCACTGAAGACTATTAAAAGGTTATTAATTGCTGTATGTAGCATGCAGAGTTATTTGTTTCTGGTTTTAAACTATCAGTAAGTTGGTATGTGAGTACATTTCCTAACCAGTTAAACTTCATGGATATCAAATTTAGCAAATGCCAAACCATTTATAAGCCATTCTTGTCCAGCTTTCCTTCACAGGCATAGTCTAAGTAGACCATGGACCATTCTGCACTCCAGACACTGCCACTGTCCCTGCAGGGTGAGGGTTGGGGCAGACAGTGTCCCCAGGCAGAAACTATTTTACCAGGGGGGGACAAGTGTCTCGTCTCAGCCTGTTTGCTCAGGTAGCAGGGATGGGTGCAGCACTGACACCTAAACAAAACATGAATAGCATAAGAAGATGCTTGAGGAGTAAGGGTTTCACAGAAGGGAAACTTCCCTGTGTGGGATGTGAAACCTGTTGCAGGGAACCTTTGAGCTCTGGCTCATTCCATACCTCAGAAATTCTGAAGCATCTCCTACATTTAGTCAGGCATATTCCATTTTACTATTCAGCCCCCTGATAATGCAGTACACTCCTTTTCAAATGCACAGATTTGGTTCCAGGGTGCATAATACAGATTGTTAAATATGATGTTCCCCTTTGTGTGCTGAAACTGCCCCATCCAGATCTACCCTTAGCCCATACTAAGTGCTACAGTTCAGTTTTTGATACACTAAAAAATAAAACAACCAAGACTCAAGATGTGAATGTTGCATGAGTTCATCTTATCTCCTTTCTCTTTCTAACTGTGTCATGAACCTGAGATCTCGGTTCATTAGTTTGAGGCTGTTTACACATAAGAGCAGGAAGGAAAGAGAGATCCTTTGAAGCGTGTGGAACTTCACCGATTTCCACCAGCTGAGGAGACAGTCCCAAGAGAGCTGTCATGCAGTCTTTAATGAACTATGTGGCATGCGAAGCAAACTTCAGATCTCAAGGAGTGCACACTATTCGGCTTCCATTAGGTCAGATACTTACGATTACCTCAAAGGTTTGCAAAGTAGGAAATACTGAAGAAAAAAATCATAGTTACCTTTCATAACCCATTCCTAAGATACAGCTTTTAGCCATGTCAAGCCGTGGATATACACTGTTTCAATGACAACTCTTAGTAAACCATGCTCCCTAAAGGAATTTCAGTAAGTTGTAGGTACCATTTTACAGCTGGACCCTTATGTCAAACCTTCATTCCAGAGTGGTTCAGCATAGCCATGACCTTCACATCCCCCTTCAGATTGAATCTGTTACCCTCAATGAGTATAAAGGCTATAAAGAAGCACCTGATCATAAAATCCACTTGGAATGCTTTCTTAAACCTCCACCAATTATCCATTAAAAATTCTGGCTTTTACAGGCTTACTCTCCTAATGAAAACCCAATAATAGTATATTTTTTTAAAAACTATTTCTAGTTGTCTGGAGAAAAGTTTTGACAACTTGAAATAATCATTGATTGATGTGACTAAATAAAATCATCTGAGTACTTTTACGGATAACAAGAGACATTATGTGTTTCTTTATAAGCAATAATCTGATCTAAAAGAAAAGACGTGGATGGCCTGACAATCACCTCTCTAGATCAGCCACTAATCAGCCTTGGAAAAGCAGTATAATTTATATGATAGTAACAATAATACAGAAAAAAAAATCATTAAGAGGAGACTGAGATGCAATGAAATTAGTTCTTCAGCTGGAATCCTTTTAATTTGCAAGGAGCTTTTACACTGTAAAGGAAAAACACACCAGAAGTAGCTGCACCAGAGTTTCCAGTGAGTCACCCTGTGAAAGCCGAGCATAACCAGGAACTGCTTTGGCTTTGGCAGGTTTAAATCAGCCCAAGGCAGGAAGCTGGACAATGAATACAAAACAGCAACTCAGGGGGAGATTTTAATGTAGTTCTGTAGTCTTCCTTTAAAAGAGAAAAAAATATGTTTTTTCTTTCTTTGTCATTTTCACTTGCTTCTCTCCCATCAAAATAAAGTGGGAGGTAATTTCTCTGCTTTTAAAGACCAGCTCATTGACTTCACTTGATTCTGCATTTGTCTTCAAGACCCGTCCTCCCAAGGTGCACTGGCATAGCTGTCTGCATCCTGTGTCTGTTTTTTTTTTTCAAATTTAGTAATAGCTGCTGTAAGTGTGGCATCTGCCAGGCTAACAACTGTCTGTGATAACCTGCCTTGGTGAGGTCTGTGACCTCACCCTCGTCCCTCATCATCTTCAGCTTAAATGAAACTCTCACACAGCTGTCCATGATCCTTTTCCCATAATGCTGGCCTGTTTTAAATGTCCCTTTGGTATAACTTATTTCTATCATTATGCAGAGACGAAACCTCCAAGGCAGTTTCCTTCCCTGCCACCAGCTCTCAAGTGAAGGAGCACTGCAGAGCATGCTCTCTGATTGTAAGTCACCTCCCCTTGTTCCTGCTTCATCTGTGGAGCTTCTCCTCAAAGCTTACTCTCAAATAGCTTTGAACAGGCCATGAAAGTGCTTGTAGCTAACTAAATACCGGAGGAGTGACAAGATAAATCACACAACACTTGGCTGTGACCTTTCCCCTGCTCCTCTCACACAATTAGCTGTTTCCACTTACTTAAAGCATTAGTTTATCTACTAATAACTTAATTGTGTCATGGAAAGTCATGTCATGTTTTGTGAAAAAGATCCCAGTGTTAAAATTACATCATTTTGTAGTATGTTGGACTTTTGCACCTCACCCTTTACAATAGTTAACCAAAAAAGGGCAACCTTCATGTAAAGCATTTCTATTACTTCAGGCATAATGTCACACTCATATTTCATGCAGTATGAAGTCCCTGGAGATCAGAAGACTTAAGAATTAGTTATGGCTCCTGGTTTCAGACAAGAAAAAAACAAGAAAAGCCAACCTGGAGGGTTAAAACTAATCTCGTAGAGCAGCAACACACTGAGAGAGGAACAAATTCTGCTTCATTCCAAGGCTAAACACCAAAGACCAAAGCTGAAATTTAGCTGCTATGTGTCCCAGGAGGCACTGACATATTATATGTGCTGCAGTTTTCACAGGACTAAAGGTTTGATGAGGGTGGCTGCATAGTCCTGCTGGGGAGCACTGAGACCCCTTGCTCATGCCACCGTGTACCAGGACCTGCAAACCAGGACTGGCCATGCCTCTAGTCTCCCTGCCAGCCTTCCCCTCCTCATTTCCTTGTCTCATCCCAGCAGTGAGAGAAGGCACTCCCTCTGCCAGGATGTAGGAGAGCAGAGCCCAACTCCTCCTTTTAAATATGAACTGGAGCCAGCCAAAGGAGCAGCCATATTTTGAAAGAAGGGAATGACCACAGGCTGATTTCCAAATGGGTTGCTGGCAGTGACTTTCAGAAGAGAGCAGGAGGCCCTGTGCAGGAGAGAGAATAGTTTCACACTACAGGGTGAAGTGAATGATCTGGGGCATATCCTTGCCCTGAGCATATTCCACTCACAGGGGGAGAGGTCTTCTCAAGGCAATGATGTCCACTATGTAGGTGCCTGTCCTCATGCTTTGGAGGAGAACCTAGGCCTTTGATTTGGGAATGCTATTAAGACTTGGAGATGCTATTATAGTCCTGTAGCTATGGGATCTTTAGTGGAGATTAGTGCAAAAATAATTAAATTCCAAAGGATTGCAGAATCCATGCAGAGGGAAATATATTCCTTAGCCAGGGGCACCCAAACTGTGCTTGTCCAAGTCACTGTTACAGCTAACAAAAATAGATATATATTTGGTCTAGGAGCTTTAAAAGGAAAGTCAACAGCTGAGAGACAAAATATATTAATTCTGAGACTAGTTTTTGGCAGGACTAGGAAGACTACTGTGATTGCCTGAAAAGTCTCTGGAAGCTCGGCATTGTCCTAGCAACCACGAGAACGACATTAAAGAGAGCAGATTACAGACCCTGTCCAGACCACAAACCCCTCATGTACCAATCCCCAGGTCCACTGGGCTCTCTCAAAACAGCTGACATTATTTTCCAGATTTTTAAATTTCCAGCTTTTTTAATTATCCCAGCTTCTCTGAGCTGACATAAATCTAGACAGTGAGCTAAGCCTGGAGACAGGAGAAACATATCCAGTTCTTCAATTCCCCGCTGAATGCTGTGATGGGACTTGAACTGGCGAGAGGTTTGAAATGAAGCTGCTCCAGACTTTCTCTGAAGCCAGCATACCAGAAGACCTCCAATCCCTAAAGCACTTTTTATTACAGAACAAAAAAACAAATCAAACATTAAGTTCAGTAAATAGAAGAAAACTCTGCATGTCTAGATGGGACTGCTCAAGTAAAAGGCTTTAAAGCAAAGCTCCTTGGAGTCCTTGCAGGATGGGATAAATTCTCCAGCTCTATACCCCAGAGGTTTCCTGAGCCATGCTAGCTTATGTCATCCCCACTGATGCTCACAGCTCCTTTCCTTCAGGATCCTCTCGACCTTATTTTGCTGCAGACATGCTCATTGCTCCTTGTGAACTTCTAGACCCCAGCTACAAGCCTCCTATACACCCCTTCCAGCAGCTGCCTGGGGGCAGCTAGCAGCCAGGGCCTGGCCCTGTAGGGATGATGAAACAGTGGCTCCAATCTGCTCTCACATTAGGAGAACTCTCACTTTGCTTCTCTCTGGTTCAACACTGTTGGGTCAAAACAGGTTGATGTGGAACAGGGTTTAGTTCTCTATATTTCACCAGTTTCTTCTTGTCTGAACAGATGGCATACCTGTAAAAGCTTGGAAGGGGAAAAGAGGACACAAACCCTCACTGTTTGCTCTTGTTACGGAACCTCGGGCAACCAGATGATTTTGCACACACACATGTAGTTCTGATGGGGAAAAACATGGTTCCTGGTATTCCTGGTAACTGCAGCCCCTGGTCACTGTCACTCTTGCTCCTGGTTGTGCTGTGCCCCTGTCACAGGTTCCCCAGAAGGCAGAGAGCCAGGGCTGGCAGGCAGGGATGTGTTGTTGTGGCTCCTGCCTGGTGCTGATGTCCCATCTCTGAGGTGTGGTCCACACTACCTTCAGCAGCAAATGGGGAGAATTTAAATGGCTGCCTTGGCATTAACCTTCAAATCCCAGATCCAATATACTTAATATAAAAGAAAAAACAGAAGAGAAGGGTATCGATTAATCTTCACTCCTCAGAAAAATTACCGAGTGACATCCACCTTTTCTGTGGAGCCACAGAAGGAACAAAAGTGATTCTTGAGATGTTTCCTTTCTTCCCCCAGGAAAAGAGTCAGGAAGGAGAGATTTTTACTGCATTTTATGTGCAGCACTAGAGTTGCTGGGGTTCTCATCCTGAAATCAAGGGAGAACATCAAATCCACCTTCTGATTTTATTTCTATTAGTCATAATGTGATGAAGGTGGAGGAGGCAAAAAAAAAAAAAAGCAGAACTGGCTTTAATCTCATCAGGAAAACTGCTAGTGGAATATAAAAGTCATGAGAGTCCAATCTTTATTGTAATGACTATTTAGCAAATTGGTAGAAAGTGGAACAGTGGAAACACAGAAAAAGAGGAGCTCTGAAATAGGAAATTTTGGGCTATGTCTCATTAAGCAGATACAGGTTTGCAAGCCAGAATGCCACATCCCAGGAGATGGGATGTCCATATGCTGCAGTGACTGGGACAAGAGTGAACCGCATAGGTAGAAGAAAACTAGGTGTTCTCAGGCAGGACCTGAGCAGGAAATAGGATATCATGGAGGGGAGTGGAAACATCCAGTTTGGGATATGTGAGGTGTCACAAAACCTGCCACAGCACATACTGGGTACAAGGCACCTACCAGGCACTGCTGGCAGGGTGAGTTCAAACAGCTCCCGGGCAGTATTTTAAGCAAGTATTTTTCGGCCCTTCAGTCTAAAGCAGCCACTGTGGACTCTACTAACTCTGAGGGTGCAGAAAGGTATCATCTCAAGTTATAGTTCCGGTTCCTCTTAGAATAGTTTCTGTGAAAAGATGCACAAGAGAAAACAACCCCCATCAGCCTGGCTGAGTGCTGGTGGAGGCTTACATCCCATGCCCCAGATTACATCTCTGCTCTTCTGTGAGACAGTGATGACTGAGAGAGATAAATACAATGTGTATTCCTCTGGCCTCCAAATGCCTGTGTTCAGCTCCTGAGAGTTTTTTAATATGCGCAGCCCAAAAGACAGAACTTGATTAAATCCACTGTAATGAGTAAAACACTTCAAGAATTTGGTCTGGTGATGTTAATGAACGGTTGAAGAGAATGTGTATTGGAAGACATCTCAGGATTACCTGAAGAAGGATTAGTTCATTACACAACTCACACACATAAATCATTTAGCTTTTCATGGATCTCTTATCAAAGAGATCCATGACCCTTGATTTTTACTTTCCATATGAATTTATTAGCACAACAGAGTAATTGATAGCAGGCATTATCCAGAACAAATCCCTAAAAGAGGAATTCACAAATTTGCACATTTTTCAGTATTTCAAAAATATTTGAAAGCTTTACATTGTTTTTATATAGAAGAAGTTCACGAAAAATATGCAGCAAGTATTCACTCTGTCATTTAGACTTGGCTTGGTACATTTGGCCTTCACAGCACAGCTCAGAGCTGTCTGAGGCCACCATCCTTCCTAATACTTGAAGAGGAACGTGGCCATGCTGCTGCACAGGGTAAGTCAGTATTGACTGAGCAATCCAGTGTCTTTCAGAGAAAGAAAATCTGTATCATCACAGCAAAGAGACAGATTCATTTTATCCTTACCTCTTGCTGATTCAGCAATCACAACCTGGTTTTACATGTAGTTCAATGGACTTATTCTTGGATTCTGGAGATGTGAGGACATGAGGACCACAGTCAAATCCTTCAATTTCAAGAGTCATATGAATTATTTCTTCCTTAAGGAGGGTTGGTTCTAGATTTAATGATGAAAATGGGAGAGTAGCTTATGGACCACAGTTTCATCTATTGAATAGGTTGTCAGACATGATGGCTTACATGTGCTATAAGCTAAACATTGTACAAACAGATGCTATTTACACCAGGATGGAGAGCAGAGGCTGAATCTCAGATCTTGTTTCTGCTTCTTCCTTGGTTATGTTGATATGATGCAAATAAGAACATTAATTTAAAAGTTTATAGTTTATGCACTGCTAGGACACTGCCATTGCTGTCACATCAAAGCTACAATTCTGTTAAAATGGATTGCAGTGATGAATTAATTAAATTGTGCTATATGACAAGCTGGATATCACATATTTGTGGGATGTTTATGATACAATGAAAGATTTGAGGAGTTTGTGAACAATTATGTCATAATGATGGTATTTAAGAGAGGGGCAACCCAGTCATGTTCCACAGCCTCAGCCATGCATCTCCTTCCTGCACCTGCACAGGACAGTGAGTGGGCACCACAAGCAAAGGGAGCAGCAAAGGCTGACACAAAGGAACAAGAGGTAGTGGAGCTTTGACTGAGTATGCCCAAAGCTTCAGACAATGCAGCTGAGAGGTGGGAGCAGGTAGTAAACTGACCCTGGAAAATACGTGGTGGCAACCTTGTTCCTCCCCTGCCAGGAGCAACAGGGAGCAGGAACTGAATTGTGACTTTCATTGGCAATTTGATCTTTGCTATGTTCCCGAGGCAGTGAGACCATGCCCTGCCCCTCACCTTACTGTGGATTGCAAAGTCAGTGTTAAAGGAGATAACCAGCTGTAGGTCTTTCAGAGAGCCTGAATTTAATCCCCCCAGTGAGAGCATTCACTTATGTATTTAGAAAGGAAAAAGGTTTCTACACGGTATAAATCCTTGCTTGATAATCCCAAAGCTAATGGGGAAGGCATTCGGTAGTAAACTACAGTCCTTGGACAAAGACATCTGTAACCAGACCGGAGCTCTATGATTAAACTCAAATTCACAGATTGGTTACATGCAGCTAATTTTATTCATTGAGAATACATGACCCCCCTAAGCGGATGTTTAAATTAAATAAGAATATTGATGACAAATGTTCAAAATGTAAGACAGATGCCTGCAACTTTTGGCATGAAATTTGGAACTGCCAAGAGGTTTGGGAATACTGTTCTGGGGTCATTAGGAATTTGGATATCCAAAATGTTCCCCAGCTGCTGATCTCTTCAGAGGCTGCTATACTTGGTCCTGGAAAATTATAAAATCAGTGCAGTAAGTGATGCTATATGCATTTCTGGGTTGGTAGAATGCATAAGCAATTGGATAAACTTTCCCCCTTTTCTAGGAAAAATTCACTGAAGAGAAAGCTGTTGATTTCAGTCTGGGTTTAAACAAACAGTGTTAAAATAAAATCCGTGGTTCTTTAAAAAATTGATGTTTGAACTGTTTAGATCTAGTTGGTTTTTTTACTGTTTCTGAGTCCAGGCGTGACCACTGGGAGTTCAGTTGCATGTTGTGTTGTAGTTTCCCACGGGTGCACACAGCTCTTGTCTGCTGCAGTCAACATCACCACTGCACTCCTGCACCTGCCCCTCACTGTTCAGCTGCTATCTATGGAAAGGGTTCTTTCTCAGGTAAATGAACAGAATGAAATCAGAAAGAAAAGTGGATGAAGGTTTAGTGATTACCCCATAACACACACAAGGTAGAAATTTCCAGAGCATGTGTGTGGGTCTGATCTGACTCCCACAAAGTTAAGGGAAAGAATATTGTTAGTTTAATTAGCTTCGCACTGGATCCATGAGCGCCATGCTCTACATAGAGACAATTTTCATGGATCAGACTTCAGACCAAAATGGGGAATACAAGTTATGTTTCCTGACTGTACTCTGAACCACAGGACAACACTGTTTTTCCAGTGCTGAGTCCCACAGCTCCTTCACCTAGGGATTTGATGGAAGCTCCAGATTTTCCTTAACCATGCCAAGTTGCCATAGATGGAGCCTTCAATCACAACCCAACATATACCACTGCTTGCCTAACTGACCTGGGAAAATCTTGCTTCAATTTATGGAGTTATGTGATCCGGCTACACTAGAACTAGGAATTCTAGAAGAACATTGAGGTGTTTGATGTCTCATTTTCCTGCCAACAGCAAGAACAATTTATCCACTCATAACTGTTTCATAGCTAGACTGATAACTGGGAACAAAAAAGGTGTGTGTTACTAATACTGTGCTTTTCCTAAGGTTGTATGAATATAGGACAGAAATACAGAAAAAAAAAAAAAAGGCAAAATGCCTCTTTTTTTAAAATACTATGAAGTTTAGTTTTCCACAATGGCCACTGGCAGCTTTCTTAGCAATTCATTTCAATAGTACACACTTTCTGGCAGTAAAAAGGAGATAGCAACTAATATAATTAAGACTGCAAAACAACTTCTAAACTGAAATGTGTCTCCCGGCAGAACAAGCATAGGATTGTTCATTACAGTGCTCTCCAGGAATAACAAAAACAATTCCCAAAAATGCATTATTAATGGACATTCCCAGAATTAATGATAAAACAAACCAGATGTTCTCTTACATTTGCCTCATAAATGCGAAGTCAATATGCCAAACCAAAAACCCATCTTTGGAAAGCTATAGTCTATTTATGAAGGTACTTTAACTGTATTCCCCTGTACTATAACAGACAGAATTCCTTATCTATGGTCTAGAATGACCTAGTTATGATTCCATATCAAGTAGTGAAAAAAAAAGGTTCATGCCCAAGAGGAAATGTAGGTGAAATGTATGATTTTGCATAGCCTGTATTTACTATAGAGCTGTCCATTTCAAATTACACATATTTTTTATAAAACAGAAAACCACAATATTCTTACACAAAGAACACTCCATTCACAGTCACAGCTCCCTACTATAACAAATCTTTTCAAAATATGGCTTAAGAATAAAAAACCCTTCACTAAGTGGTAGCAGTTTGTTATTTATCCATCATGGAACATGATTACTCACATGGAATGTATTTCATTCCCCTGACTAAAGGTTGCAAAAGTCCACTGAAGCTGATAGAAAGCAAATACTACTGATAAAGAAAAGTACAAAGCAAATTATACATATGCTAATATCTTAATGTAATAATATCAAACATGGTGGGCCATCTGGTGTAAATCATCATAGCTCTGGTTAAGTCAACGGACCTGGAGAAATTTGCATCAGCTGAGCTCTCGGACTAGCATACAATGTTTCTGTGTACAATATTTCTTGAGATATATATCTATTTTTTTTTAAGAAAATCATTAAGAAAAATTGCTTTTGAAAAGTTACATGTGTCAGGAGTAAAGAGTGAACAGCAATCAAGCACATGGGCTAATACCAGAAATTTGGTATTTTTAGTTAGAAAATAAAATTAGAAGAATGCATAACATTTTAAAGCAAATATTTGGTTCCTTTTTATAGAAAAACTTGAGTCTAACTGCTAGTTTTTTTAAATTATTGAACAGTGAGTGGGTTTTGTTTTTACTAGCACTTTCAGTTGCCAAGTGACACACAGAAGGAAATGGCAGCTTTTATGCTGAAGGATGCTGTAAGGACAAGTTCCACTGCAATACCGTGTGCTGGGAGACACAGACTTCAAGCCACTGATAAAAAGGCAGAGGCAATTTTTTACTTTGGGAACTTCACTAACATGCCATAGGTTGTTGGGGTTTTTTTTCAATACTGTTGTTCTAATCTCTGTGATGATCACCAGATACCACCAAGATCTTGTCCAAAGACTCATAGAATTTTAAAGTCCTTTGGGCCTCTTGCAAAGCAGAAATGCTGTGAAGCGTCACCTGCCCTACTGCTCCACCTGGCTGGAGCACTGTGCCCTCTGTGCTGATACCCAGATACCCTGTCTAACTAACACTGCACACTGAAGGTATCATTAACACTCCTCCACTTGTCAGGTTCATGGAATGAACCACTAGCTAAAGCCTTTCATCACTCCTGCATTACACTGTTGTACTCCAGTAGAGAGGAACAGTCTTCCTGACTTTACAGTACCAAAAATGGGCATCTCTATTACCTCTGCTTTGCAGATCTTGGAGAGCTAAACAGAGCTACAGGACAGCTCTAACATGTTTTTCACTGAGGGCTGAACACCACACAGCCCACACTGGGGTCTCAGTGCAAGTAGGGTCCAGATATACCATAACTTCTTCCCAAACCACAGTGATCTTTTCTTCTAGCAGAACTGGTGCAGGAGAGGCACAGGTACATGCTTGGGTCTTATCCTGACAAGGGTCTGACCTGCTGACAGATTCCATGCCTGGACCTAGTCATGCAGATATCCCATGCCAGTTCCCATGTAAGCACAGACTATTGCTCCTCAGACACCCAGTCTCTCCACTTGCAGTGGAGTGACTGAGATAGGCTGCAGGGAAAATGGGGACTTCAGGAACAGCAGGTCCTGAGGCTGAGGTCAGCTGGCAGCCTGTTGGTTGTGGGACGCCGCTGGGGAGGAGCCACATGCTGTGCTTCTGCCCTTGCTTTGGCCACAAGGTCCACAGCAAGCACTGAGCCGGCTCAATTTCCCAGAATACTGACAAGGTGAGACTGAGACAACTCTGTGACTCCCTGATAGTAAAACCAACTGCAACACTAATGTTTAGCTGTGCAGATGATGAGGTCTTCTTGAAGACCTCAATTTCACACCTACTGATTCCTACTCAGCCCCAGCAAAGACTGGAAGGACTTGTGTCAGTTACCCTGTCACCTCAGGATAACTGAGGGATAAGTCAGGAGCTGTGCCCATGGTCAGGACATAGACCATTGGGTCTATCACATGTAGTCTGCTAGAATGACAAGTATAACAGGAGAACAAACTTGAGGTGAGGGTCTGTCTCTTCTCCCAGGTAATTATCGGCAGGGGAAGAGGAAATGCACCAAAACATGGTTAGACTGGATATTAGAAAAAATTTCTTCACTGCAAGGGTGGTCAAACCCTGAAACAGACTGCCAAAGGAAGTGGTGGAATCACCGTCCCTGAAAGTGTTCAAAAAACATGTACATGTGATGCTTGTGGGCATGGTTTCGTGGCGGAACTGGCAGTGTTGGGTTAGAGGTTGGACTCAATGATCTTGGAGGTCTTTTCCAACCTTAATCACTCTATGATTCTATGTTGATGTATTTTTCATGGCCTAATTCTTGTTTTCCAAGTTGCATGATCTGTTCTCTCACATGTGACATTTTACATGAATCCCCTGGGCCTAGAGGTTATTAATAACAAATTATTTGGCAGAATCCCAGCTTAAAATGTCTCAATTATTCTGCATTGAAAAACATACAGTCAAAACACTGTTAAATTAAAAAAATGTATCATTCCCCTCAAAAAACTTTGTGAAATATTTACCCTAATGTCGTATTAACCAGGGGCATATTGAAGCCTTCCACTAAACCTTCAACAAGGAAGATTCCCTCCAGAGATGGAAAGGGGCAGCAAATAAACTTCATAGGAGGAGAAAATTCCACCACAATGGCAGTGGCTGCCACTGCAGGAACCTGTCCTGATCCACAGCCTGCCCAGCTCCTTGACCTCGGCGGGGACATGCAGCAGTAATCTAACCCATACGGAGAAGGAGCTTCTGTGTGCTGCTGCCACTCGCCTCGGAGCACTACCCAGCCTGCATTGGCTAAGATCAAGTAACTCCTGCAATACTTGTTTTTCATGTGTTGCTGATATATGCAATTTACAGGCACAGAGAACTGCAGAACTAAGTAGTGAGGTGTTATTTATGCTACAGTGGTTCCCTGCTCTGCCACCCATCCCTGATCCCCCGTGATCCCCAGCCACTGCCTTGGCATCACTTGCTGTCCCCCAGACCACACAGCCACCCTTTCTCAAGTGGCTGGGGTGGGAAGGGGCCTCTGGAGGGCCCCTGGCCCAGGCCTTGCTCCAGCACAGCTGCCAGGCATGACTGCGCAGCACTGCCAGCACTGGGCACCCCAGCAGCACAGTCAGGTGAGAGCATAAACCCTTGCTGGTGGTATCCACTTCCCTCTTTTGGCTTACCCTCTGGCAACCAGAGAAATCAAAGGTGCCAGTTTGCATCTGGTTGGCTTAGTGGTAAAGTTTTTACGTCCAGAATTAACATTTCCTAATTGTGTCCTGCTGGCATATTTTTACAAAACACAGAAGGTGGGACCCTCATGGTTCAGAGGTCGTGTTGATGTTCTTTGTAGTGTGCAAACAGGGGCATGATGGTTCTCATGTCCAGTCTCCTTACATTTTCTTGCCCTTGGCATAACCTGCTCCCTCTGGTCATGGGTAAGCTGGAAATCCTTTTTCCACCTTTTACATACAAACATAAAATTTTTGTATTCCGTATACAGACTTCTCCATTTTACCAGTGCTGCACGTGTTTAAATTTAAGTCTCCAGCATAACATTTTCACTGTCCTGCATATACGATTTCTTCCCCTCTAAAGTGTCAGAGATAATTCCTCAGTCTCAGGAGTACGAACATATTACACAGCTCCAGACTTTTCAGCTTGATAAAAGTAATCTCCATGCTTATCCGAATGTTTCAGAGCTCTGTCAGCAAACAAAGAGTAAATCTTCACAAACCCCATCATCCAGCCCCAAGGCATTAACTGAAGTTACATCTGTACCTAAAGTGGCAGAGCATTAGAATCAACATATTTACAAGGCTTACCCTGGATCTGCCTCAGCCATTTGCAAACTCCCACTTCATTGTCCCTATGGCTGGGACCAAGGAGCAGGTAACAGCTCGGGGGACACCTGCACCCCACAGACCCTGGGGAGGAGGACATGTTCTGCCCCCCAACCTGTGACACATCACTCACACAGGAGGGCTGGACGGGGCCTGAAATCCTAAACAATCAAGAAGTTGCACTGCTGACTCATCTGCAGCTCCCAGGTGAGACCAAGAAGTGGCAGGAGGTGCGAGGGCAAGGGTATGTGAATGGTGGTATGCAGGGTCTATCTTGTGTTTGTGGTTTGCTCCTTTCCCTGCCTTAACCTCATTAGCACCAGGCCCAGGTGGCAACTGAGAGTCTGTCAGGCAGACTGTGCATGTGGTGCATTTCCAAAGAACTTCAAACACCATTCCCAAGCATGTGCAAGAGTTTCTACACCATATTCTCAGCTAGATCACCCTAGGTGGGTTGCTCAGGGTCTTTCTGCAGGTGTCTGAAGATAAAACGTATTGAAAGAAACATCTACATCTCATTTTTACTGTTTCTCTCCTCTTTTTTGTCTTAAGTCAAAGAAGAAAGAATACAAAGATCAAAATATAGAAGGTATACTTATAATATCAAGGCATGTTCATGCAACCATTTGGTCAAGCCTGGGATCTGTTGCTGGTCAAAATTCAATCATGTGTATGTTTCAACATACAACATTGGACATAGGAAAGGCATATGACCGATGTAGATGGACACTAAGAAAATTATCATAGTTAAAGAAAGGTAAGGGTTAAAATCACATTCCAGTTTAGTGGCTGGAGATATTATTTGCAGCTCTGGAATAAAAAATTTTATTTGTCATTTCAGATATCTTAAAGTGAGTGGTTTATGATGTAGAACTCCAGAATGGTAAGTAATTACATATAATATGTTAATCTAGATGAGGGATTTTGCAGTACCCATAATTAAAGAGTGATAGAACACTAAATACTAGATAACTAACCTCAGGCAGGGAAACCTGCTTCAGGGACCTGAAAAACCCGGTGTGATCCATCTCCTGTGCACTTTGGAAACAATAGTAGAAAGTCTACAGATTCTTGTAATGAAATCTTGCACTACAAAAGTGCTTCCTGCAGCACACCCTGCACTAACAAAAATCACATTTGTCAGTGCTTTGGAATGGGAATTAGCACTACAGTGGCCAGAAAGAAAGCATTTGAGTATGCAAAAACACTGTATTTGAATAAACCACCAAGAAAAAAACAGTCTTCAGAAATACCAGAGATTTACCTAAATATTCTATTTTAAAAGTGTTTTGGAAGGCTTCATGAAAAGTGCCTTATGGCAAGCTGGCTTTGACTTTTTGATTCAAATGAATGCAGAGGATACTCAACTGTTGTTTAGGTACACTGAGATGTAATTTGATTTGACTGGTCTTGGGGTTCAGCAGGTTGTCTGTCCTGATACCCCAACTCCTTCTGCAATGGGAGGGTGAGCTGGAATAAAGGAGCATGGGTTTTGGTCCTGACATTGGGCAGTGAAACCTAATGCATGCTGTGGATGGTAAATGTGCTCCCTGCGGTGAGGCTGAGGTAAGTAGTGGCTAAAACCCTAAAGTAGAAACATCAGATCTGTTAGATACTTTTGCTGTCTGTGAATACTGTATGTGATGTGACAGCTAATGATGCAAATGTGTCTGGTGTGCTCTCTGGCTCAGAGACACAGAGTCCCACCTGCACCATCAAATTCCTGTGCCCTCACTCCAAACATGGTCTGTATCTGTGCTGCATACTGTGGGTGATATCCAGGCTGTGACATCTGCCTCAGCTGAAGGGGCCCTCCAAAATTTCCCAGGGCAGGGAGAGACTGCCTACTGCCTGCTTCACTTGCATAGAAATACACACAGTATGCTGCTCCAAAAATGCATTGTGCTTCACCTTTGCAGGTGATGGTGATGAGCACACAGGCACTCAGTGGTGAGCAGCCAAACCATCCTTGCTCACTTGTCAGCTCCCTCACAGACATACCCAGGGTGAGGGCAAACAAAGGCAGGATTTAAGCCAGCATCATATTAGGACTCAGCATCACACCACAATCTGAGTGCCTGCATGCTCTGCCTAAGCCAGCAAGTGTAATATGATTAAGAGATGTAAAGTATCATTTCAAAATGCGAGTGTCAGAAGACATGGGGCTAGCCAAAGAGCAACAGAGAGGAGGTGCATCACCCCCACTGCTTCCTCCTCAGTTCCAAGCCCTGTCTCTGGTGGGATCCAATGCAGCAACATTTGCTACAGCTATCTGGGGAAATCAAGCCAGTCCAGGCACCAGCCTTCAACTCCAGCAGGCAGTTGTCCATGCTGTTTACTTGATAGGCTTCTCCCACCCCATGGAGCACTTGCCCAGGCAATGTTGGGTCACACTGTGAGGGTAAGTTATTCCAAGGACTTGTCCCAGGAGGCAGAAGTTGGGGTGATGAAAAAGGTCGAGCTACATGGGCACAACCTGGGCCCTGCTGCCTCCCCTCGGGCTGTTTGATTCATGAATATCAGCCAAGGGTTGTGAGCACGTTGTGAGGATGGGGGTGCAATGTGCAAGGCTCTGTTACAGCCCCGCAACCCCCCTGCCACTGGGCCCTGAGTCTCCTGCGAGTGCAGCCCAAAGAAGAGAAAACGCTCATCTCAACATTTACAAGGAAGCAAACCAAAGGTCTTCAACATTATGTACTTCAGCTTGGCTTTGTTAGTTGTGTGGTGCTGACTGACACAAGGCACACTTTTACAAAGAAACATTATTTTAAAAAATAGCAATAACCGTATCCTAATTAGTCTTCTTACATTTATTAAAGCCACTTTCTGAATATATTCTATTTTAAGCGTGACAGAATGTCAGACTTTGGGTGAAAAACTTTAAATGAACCAAATACCTTGGAAAACTCAATGATGACTTTTATGAGCCTTTGGGAGTAAAAACGACTAAAAGCTTTTTTCCCCCTGTTATAAGCCAAAGTTCAAAAACTGGAGCAAGGTCACTTTTAAGCAGACACATTCCACCCAATCATTGTTTAGGTGAAACAAAATGTGAAAGTCATTGTAGATTTATGCAGTAGCCACCAATGAAATTCTATTCGATATAAATCAATGAAATTGGATCTATTCAGATTGATGGGGATAGGGGTCAGGGAAGCATGCCCATTCCTCAGCAGTCAAAGTGACAGATTGTGTAGGTTTTCCACAAATCTGACGTGGTTTCTTAATTAGAAACATAAAGGAAGCGGATATACAAATCCCACTGGTATCCGGTGGAAATGAGAGGAGAATGCCAAATGATAAACCAATATTTATAGGGGATTGTTTCCAAGAATTTATTACATTGTTTTTCCATTTAATTACCTTGAACTGGTCCTATAGAAATACTATAAAAAATATAAATGTGCTCATCTTTTAACAAAATACCAAAGTCCTGTTTAAAATGAGCTAATTAGTCTTACTAAATACGTTTGAGATCTGCTGTGAAATCCCAAGGCTTAGTCTGCTCACAGCATAATCACCTTAGCTGACATCTCTCAGTGGAAAAGTCTAACCTTTATGGGGCACTGGGAAAGAAGATCTCATATATTATTCCAACATATGCAAATCTCTAAGGCAACTGGTTCCATTTTTAGCATAAAATCATATATGTTGTATGATTTGTGTACTTCATTATTTGCATAAAAAAAATTAGTTGTGTGTTTGTATAAGAAGAAAGCAAGCAGCAAGAAAACCATTTGCTACAAGAATCACCTTTGATTGCTGCTTTTTTTTTTTTTCAATAACTTTTTTTAAAAGAAATTTTTAGAGGAGACTGGCTTGAAATTTTTTTTTCCTATCAGCATTCAGAATTAAACAGGGGCAAATATGTACCATTTCCTCTCAGTCAGATCCTTGAACCAGATTCTGTTTTGATTTCAACTTTAAAAAAGCCATCTTGGGAAATTTCTGGAATCAACACCTACTTTGAAATCAGAAATAGTAGTCAAGTGCTACTATTCCAGACCAATAAAAGTGTAACAGTACAAATGAAAACAGGCAAACACTATGGGGCAGCATAAGATTCCTGCAGAATGAAGTAGGGTCAGGATTTTTCCAAGTACTATTATTTAAAAAAGCAAAACAACTCTGTTCTACAATAACACCTAAGAATTTATTACAAGACTTGTCTCATTTAAATAATATGCCAACCTTCCTCCAGATTCAGAAAAAAACATTGAGCTTCATATGTCCTATTAGAATTCATAGGTCTGCCAAGCTTAAACATATTTGCAAACCTCATCTTTTCAATCAAATTTAAAACAAAAGGCAATGGCTAGATACAGATTGGCCAGACAGAATAAATATGAGGTCAGTGACACTTCACATTTGTCTAGTTTTCCACAGGCAGCAGGTAAAAATGCAGATCTGCATATGGCTGTGAGGAATGGGGATGTGGGTAGAGCCCTGCCCATGCTGCAGGACAGCAAGGGAGAGAGCTTGGCATGTCTGCCTGAAAACCTACCCTGTGGGTTATGGAAACTGGAGTTGATCCTTTATGCTGAACAATGGTCAGGATGAAGATTAAGTTTTGAAAAGTTTTAAGAACGGAGAGAAAGAAGCTTATTTTTGAAGTGATAAAGAGGGACCAGGGAAGGAATACAATGAGGAGTGTTACAGTCAAAGAACCAAGGCTGAAGGACGGCCCATGCAGCAATATGCTTGATGGAAGCAAAGGGCAAGGCTGCATTTACCATACCTAGCAAAAGTGTACAGAGAAATCAAGACTTGAGCTGGTTAGAACTACAGGGCGAGCTTTAGTGGTGGAGTCAGATAGGAAGGGTCATGTCTTAGAGAGGATGGGCAGCCTTCAATCCTTTTCTCCCTCTGAAAACTAACTCCTCTTTCCATGTGTGAAAACTTTGAAAGATGTGGGAAGGTGATTTGCTGGTTAGGTGGGGTGACAACCCACTGCTGTCTGCAGAACTGATGATGCAGGGGAGTCTCAGAGCCTGGGAGTCTTCTTCCTGGTAAAAAGGGGACAATATATCTCAGCTACATACAGAGTCTCAGTGAACAGAACTGGGTTAGCAGCAGAGAACAACTTTTTGACCCCAGATTCACACTTATCTGTTACTATTTCGTTACATAAAATGTGCTAGAGTGTTTTCTGGCTTTGCACAACACAGCTTGTGTCAATGCAGCTGTACCCTGTCCCTCTCTCCTCCAAGAGGTTGCTCTCATCTGTGCTTGCTTTTGGAACAGTTCCTCAGCTATCCTCTTCCCCAGACTACTGGGGAAACCCGTTCCATGGGCATCCTTCCATGGAGAAATTATGGTTGTCACAGCCCAAATCATGCTAGAAAGTGTGCTACCAGTTACACAATATGACTGCACAGCAGTGCTGGGTCTTGTTTAGTTTACTAGAAGTTGTTCAGACTAATTTAGTTTACCAGATTAGTGCTACTTTCTAGAACCAACCTGAAAGCTTCCCTGTTGCTGGGAAGAGTGGAGAGCATGGAAAGATATTGAGGTGCTGGAGTGGATCCAGAGAAGAGCAACAAGGCTGGTGAAGGGACATGAGCACAAGTGCTATGAGGAGAGGCTGAGGGAGCTGGGGTTGTCTAGTCTGGAGAAGAGAAGGCTCAGGGATGACCTCATCACTCTCTACAATTACCTAAAAGGGGGTTGTAGCCAAGTCGGGGTTGGTCTCCTCTCCCAGGCAACCAGCAACAGGACAAGAGGGCACGGGCTTAAGCTCTGCCAGGGGAGGTTTAGGTTAGATATTAGGAAGAAATTTTTTACAGAGAGAGTAATCAGGCATTGGAATGGCCTGCCCAGAGAGGTGGTGGATTCACCATCCCTGGAGATTTTTAAGATGAGACTGGATGTGGCACTTAGTGCCATAATCTAGTAATCACAGTGGTGTTGGAACTTGATGATCTCGAAGGTCTCTTCCAACCCAGCTGATTCTATGATTCTCTGAAACATGTAGAGGGATGACTTTGCAAAAGAAATGTTCTGATGAAATGCCAAGCTTAACTAACATGATCTCAAGAAAAGCCTCCCCTATGGCATATTTGCTACTAGTTGGAAAAATTCTGCAAGGGCCAAGTTTCTGCATTAAGCTGTGGGCCTGGCTTTGCACACGCTGCAGGCTGTAGGGCTGATTAGATCCTTTTAACGTGTCCTATAACACTTCATACATATTAATCAATCACCTTAGTACTTAGAAGATACATGCAAGCCCATCACCCGTTGTATCAGACAAATTAGGGCTAGATTGTTCCACGAAGCTGTATGCTCATTGCAGAAGTCCCACCTTAAAGCTCTCTTGATGATTAGTATTTATAATCTACAGCACAGTACAGCCTATGCACCCTGAGCTCAGTGTATGAGGTGCTATATACAAAACCAGCACAGAAAGATGTTCCCATGCTCCAATGAGCTTATTCCAATCTGGCTGCTTAGCAATATTGAAATGTTTTGTTGAATATTAAGATTGAATAAACAGACAAGGTATGTGGCATGTGCTCAAATATTTTTTAATGAAAATTTCTGACCCAAATGACCCTTGAAAGGTAGAAGCTGTCATTCCAAGAAATACATAGGGGCAGGCGTCATCTTTTATGGTGCAGAATCTGACACGCTTTCAAAATGCTGGCACCAAAGAGAGACCTGGGGAGAATTTTTGGTGTAAACATTACAGAAAAGTGCCTAAATCCTGGAAGAAACAGAAAAGTTTACACCTTCTTGAGAATTTAAACTAATCTATGATGCTTCAGGGTGTTTTCCTTTAGAATAAGTATTCTGTCATCTATGGTGCTCTAGAGTACATACAGCAGGGAATACAACTTTTGAGAAGCAAAATAAGCCTCATGACACAAATCCTGCTCACTGCACTTAAGCAAACATTCTTCATATTGAATCCAATAGGACGACTTATTGAAAAGTAGAGAAGAGAATTTGGTCCATTATGTGGCTATCAGATTTAAATTACACCAATAACTGAGACTCATGGGGTATCAGTGACAGGAATACTGGACCCAGAGTGTATGATTACTCAATTACTCCAATGTCTGTTGGATGCTTAAAGGCTAAAACAATTTTGGGTTCCTTCCAGTCAGTGCATATCACTGTCAGCTCTTCAGACAGTTTACCTTTCCCAAGAAGCTTTTGCTTACCTTATCACCTTCCCAGATCTGCTGCCTGCATTCTCCAATTACTGCACTTAACTGCAAGCCACGTTACATATACTTTACACTTCATCTTTATCTGTTCCATTTTGGTGATGTGATATTAGGCAAACATCTTAAACTTACAGCACTGGGCTTTAAGTCACTGACATCTTAGATTTATTTTCCCCGAAGCTTTCAGTTTTAGAAGGAGCTCAAATGGAACACTGAGAAAGTGGAGCAGGGAGCCATAGCCACAAATGCGAGGGCAGTTTGGTAAATGAATGTATTCTTAAAGTTCAAGGCAAAAAGGGGCAAAATTCTTCAGTACTCTGTAGTTCTGACTCATGAAGGAGATTACAAAATTGAAAGTTGAAAAGAAAGCAGAAACATAAAATAATCGGAATCAAAAAGGAGAACTATGTGAAGAAAAGGGTCTAATTAGTGTAAGTTAAAAGAAATATGTAAAAGATAATACATTAGCTGGAAATATTTATTACTGTTGTTATTTCTATTTAATGATAGATTTCTATCTAATTAAGTGAAAGCAGCTATTCACAGAGCGAGACAGAAATCTGTTTCCTCCATTAAACACTTTTATCTGATTTAGGTTTGCCCTGCAGTACCACTACTTGAAATGTACTGCATCATTCAGGGAAATAACAGCCATAGATTGCTCATAAAAGGGATGTGCTTAATACTTAATATCAAGATCAAATGTGTTTGTTCATTCTAATTTTTCCCACGGGTCTTAATCATGCTTCTGTGTGCTGATAAAATGAATCCATAACCAAATGACCTCTGCTTCCATCGATTACACATTTTGAACATCAGTTATCACTTTTTACAAGTTCTCACTACTATTTTCCTCTGTTTGTTGTTTCTCTGAAATCTTCTGTGTTCCAAAACTAAAGGAACAGTTTTGTAATGCAAATAAAAAAATTCAGCAAAGGCAAATGAGACAAATTTACTGCAGTCAATTTATGCAGCAAACTCCTGGAGGGAAATAGTAAGAAAATTAGCAATGACTACAAAATAGCCAAACTATTAAACTGTTTTTTAAATAGTTTTTTCATATTAAAATACAGCTGTAATATGAGATAATAATGGATACATTGAAAATACTGCCTAAAGAAAGTGAGGCTGTCCACATAACTTCAGAATATTTCTTATCCTTTGGCTTCCCAGGCAAGGCCTAGAAAGCACACAAAACCCACAAAGGAGAGCTAGAAACCTAAATGCCTCTTCAGAGCTAGGCTACAGTCAGAATCAGGGCTCCCAAAGAAACTTTACAGGCACTGAAGGCCCTGATTTAAAACCATCTTTGGGTTATTGACACTTTCTTCAGGAAAGCACTTAAGTATCCACTAGATCACAAGCAAATGCTTCAACTGTGCTGACTCAAAAAACTTGAGAAACTTTCTTTCTTTAGACAGTACTATTGGCACTGCTGGTTACTTAGCAGCTCTGTAAATCAGATTTTTGCTGGAGGTGACCCTATTTAAAATTAAAGGCATGAAATTTTAAAATATCAAGTCTAAGTCACACATACATACCCAACCCATCTGTACATAAAACAAAATCATATGAATTCATGGACTGCCTTTCCCAATAAGGCCATATAAACACACTCCATTATTCACAGTTTTTTTCTTAAACTCTCTCTAGATAATTACATTAATCACTGATTTGAACTTTGCATAATTCAGAGATAGTAACCCAAACCCTGCCTCAAATTAGGAAAAAGAAATGGATGTGATAGTAGTTAACGTTAAGGTGGAATTCTTCTGATTGAACTACATGTCTGGTAGTGTTTCAGATAATTAAACTGAGCTCTAAGTAATATGAAAGGGTACAGTTATGGCCAGTTTTTTATCTTCTAGCACTGCAGGGCTGTTGGGACTTGAAAATTATATGCAGGCAGGTTTGGAATGGGTCCAAGGTAGACCACACCAGACTAAGTAACATCTGGTGTATATGGCTTAGGTTTTTTTAAAGTGTGTCTGGACAGCTGTAAAATAGAAATGACATATGTCTCTGACTAAAGGCTATACGTAAAGCTGGCAGTGAGTTAACTGTATGTTACGTGGAAAGGCACTGTTCTCATCTCAAAGCTGGGTACAGCCATCCTGGAACACGTGCAAAGACATTCCAGTTACTCTGTAAAGAATTTATTTTACTTCAAGTGAATGAGAAATACTTGTAAAACCTTCATCTTTGACTAACATTTCTCCTACCTCTCCTTCATGTTTAACAAGTTGAAAATAAAACAAACATTTCTAAGACCTTGGTCCAGCCCTAGGACTTTACCAACATAGACAATATATAGATGACTTCAGAAACTGTTAACATGGTATGAAGTGCTCCACAAAGCACCTCAGTGATCCAGTGCCTTGAGTGTTCCTGCAGTGATACTGAGTAGGCAGGAAAGAGCATCTTACTTGGCATTAGGAAAATTCCCCAAAAAGGCTTCTCCATTTAAAAAGAGGTGGAAGGAAGGACAGAGATGCATCAAAGGAAATAAAGAATTAATGTTTGAGCACAAGTGAGGACGTTTTTTTTAAAGAAACAACAAAATGGCATTTCTTGATTTTAACAAAAACACCAAGAACATTTTTCTATCATTTGACATTTTTGTTGGGGGGGGGGGTGAAAAGAAAGATTTGGGCAGGAAAATATGTAATTGATCTTTAGTGAAACAAGTAAAAGGCAGAAAAGCAATCATATCACTAAAATCATAGGCTGTCTTTTAAATAACTTACATATTTGGGTAATTTCAGTTGTATGTACAGTCAATTTTACCATTCTCAAGGATGGCTGTTCCTGGGAGCAACAGCAAGACATATGCAGTGGTAAGGGATAGCCTACACCTCAACTTTTCAAGGTAACTTCCAACTTGCAGCACCGTCAGTGCTGAAAACTCAGACCTCATGACCAAGTGGTAGGTTGGGTTTTCTTTTTTAATAGAAGCAGTTGAAACACCTGTTGATCAAATTTGCCTTGTCTGTACTTGGATGGGGACCCTGTCTGCTTTGGAGTGACAGTAGAATCACTGCTGATCTTTGATGGAGAAGCTTTGACTACACCAAATTTCAGTGTTTCAGTCATTTTGTTGCTGTGATTTGAAGTGTGAACACAGCGTGGGATTAGGCTGTCCAGGAGGGGGAGGTAGGGCAATGTGGCTCATACTGAGGGCTCTGCTTCTTCATTTGTAGGGAAAGGAAAAGAGGAAAGTTTTCTCTCAAATAGAATCACCACGGAAAAGATACTTTTTCTTTATAATTAAGCTCATATCTGACCCAAATGCATGCCTGAAAGAGTAAGAATAATATATTGTTATATATAAATAAATAAAAAATGTGTGAGATGGCGATGCCCATGGAGAGCTCCTGACAGGAGCCTCTTCTACTAGTTTGGGTGCCCAGCTGAGTTCCAGCTCTGGTAACTAAGTCCAGTCCCATCACTTAAGACTGGGTTACATATCTGCACCATGCTGAGCCATTATTAGTCCTTGAGACTATAAGACCTGAATCCTTTTTCTTCTTCTTTATATGCAATACAACGCTTTTTTTTCCAAAGGAAAGACTACATGCTATCCCCTTCTGCAGCCTCCCACCCATCATGGCAAAATTCTGGGCTGGGCAGGCTGGTCACAGCCCACAAGGGCAGCTGCACACCAGCAACCTCAGCTGTCACTCCTGGTTGGCTGGAAGCCACTTCGTGAAGGTTTGTGACCTGTTGCTTTCATAAAAACTCATACTGTAAAACTCCAAGAGACACCCCAGGACAAAGCACCTGCAAAATTCACTTACTCCAGAAGTATTTTTTTCATTTAACAGCATCTGAAACCATTAAGTCAGAAAATAATAGTGTTCCTGAAAGTGAAAAAAAATAAGCCAAACCATTTTCCTTCCAAAGTCTGAAACATAATTCCTAGGCTGTGAGTATCGCCAATTTTTATCCTGCAATTACATTTTTGCGCATTTTAAATCTAAATTTGATGCAAACTGCAACTGAGATTACAGTGTATCAGCTCCATATTTAAAACTCAGTCACTAATTCCAATATGACAGATTTCTTACAACAGGCAAAATGGACCTTTAAAAGCAATAGTTTATATTAAAAAGGGGCTTAAAGGGCTAAGGAACTCTTTACTATAGGAACGTTCATTGCAAAAGTAAAGCACATAGAAGTTAAAATACAAGAGTTAGAAATAGTGTGATTTTGTCTTCAGAGCAGGAGATTGCCAATGGAAATATGCCACTGCCCAGCAAAACATTTCAAGCCACCAGGGTAAAAGGATGAGCAAAATTTGGCTATCAAGAAATGAAACGTGGTAACAGGTCTGGCAGATACTGAAGTGACAACTGGGCAGCACTGCCTTAGAACCACTGTCTGCCTGAGAGAATAAGAAATGCAGAGAGGTGTAGGACTCAAAGCGTGAAAGACTGGGCACACAAAACTTCCTTTGCAACAGTGTCACTTCAAGTTTTCTTCTCAAAACTCTGCCTCGCTTGCTTGAAACAACGCTCCCACTTTATAAAATGGTTTGCAGCCTTTTTGGTGTGGGGAAGATTAACACCACAGCCATACAGGAGTGTGTATTGGCATGCTGAGCCACAGGTTATTTGCAGGCATTATACTTTTACTTCACCCTCTTGCACTGTGCACTTATACTGGACACTCTAAACTCAGTCTCAGATCCAAGTCTTTCGGCAGAGACCAAAATATCCACCATGCCTCAGGGCTGCCCATCTGCCTGTTTCTGTGGTGCCAGTGCCGTAAACTGCTTCCCTCCAAGCTTCCTTGGTGATGGCAACTAATCTGAGGGGAAAATTAATGCCGTATACACCATCTAAAAGAAGGTCATGCTTTAAAACAATAACAGCTTATTATTTCAGTACTTTTTCACTTTTGCATGGAAAATACTATTACTTGCAAAGTACTCATAGCTTTTCTTCTGCATCTGAAAATATTCTTCCTAATTTGAAATACAGGAAGCATAGAAGAGGTCCAGCTACAAAGTGAAATTCAGACGAGCTTCTAAGTAACACCAGGGCCAAGGGTGGCTTCACACTGACTTGTAATTCAATAACAGCTTGATCAATTTTCATAAGACCCAAATACCGCCAAGGTCATGAAAAAGGCAACCATACTTTCTATAATAAATTTTGGAGGGAGTAAAAATAATGACATAAGCCCACATCCCTGAGCGACCAATCAGTGGATTCACTCTGGAGCTGTACAATGCAGCTGTGGGCTACTGGAGGGGAAACCAGCATACTTCTACCTCTACAGTGCAGGTTCAAGGCAAGCCTGAACCCACTCACTCACCTGAACTTGCCTCACATCCATACTGGGGGGACACAAGCTAGGAGGCAACATTTGTGGTTTTTTGTGACTGAACTCAGGAGCAAAGCCCTGGGCTCTCAGCAGAGCCAGTCAAAGTGTACACCACATATACCCACTGCAATGGAGACAGCCTTACAGACATCCTGTGCTTCCAGGAGCCCTTCATTTGCTGTCTGTGGTAAGACCTGTTTTGGATGATATCTCTAATCAGCTTGCATAGAGTAAATATTTCTGCGTCTTAGTGTTTTTCTAGTTTCTTCCTTGCAGTGCTTATCCCAGTGCTGCCTGAGCACACTTTGGCTCCTCTCTCTGTCCCACAAAGGAAAAGGTCCCTCCTGGCTATTCACCTGGCCAGAGCAGTACAGGGTAGGGGCCCTACCATTACAAATTTGCTCCTTCCCAAAAGATGGGAATGGCTGTTGCTACTCCCTACAAGAATGATTGTACCTTTACATTCAGAAAGTTACGCTTACGCATAACAAGTCACAGCTGAACCACAGCTACCGCTCCAGCACATACCTCCAACCACACTATGAGCTTAACCAAAACCTGTTTCAAGTCAACATAAACTGAACTGAAACCCATGCAATAGTTTACCCAATGTAATTAGAGCAGATTAGGTTTAATTTCCCATTTAGCTTACTGAGGTGAGTGCTCAGCACCACCAGTAGAACCCCTTTACCCATGAATGATGCGTCTCCTGCTGATTCTTTTCCCAGCTGTAGTTGGTGATTTCCTTGGCTGACCTGGCTGCTATATGACAATCTGACCAGGTTACCATGGTAGCTAATGTCAATGCTTCATCTTTCTCAACATCTGTATTGACAGTGTTTAATAACTACATTTAAATAAAAGCCTTGCATATGAGTTTGCAAAAAGCTTTTACTCTCTGCAAACCTGAATGCTATGTTTTCAAACTAGGCACATGGAAAAACCATGCAGCAGGTGACACAATGAGAACTCAGTATCTCTGACCTTTTCAGAAAGACTCTCCTTAGAAATGAAGCTTGCTATTCAATTCCTGTTAAAGCAATATTCCAAATAAAAAAGCACTGGAAGGGAGGAGGAAGGTAATACAACACCAGAAATAACACATTGTAGAAGTTTATGGTTGCAGCAATAACTATACAACATTCACAAAGAGGTGATGAGGCTCAGCCCAATTTCAGCCTAAAAAGCATTTTGCTATACTCCTGTTGAACAACTCCAGTTCCCACTCAATCCTCTGAGATACCATGAGCAGGCACAGAGAAACTCCTCTAGCCCAGTGTGCAGTGAATGGGCCACCACGTGTTCCACGTACTCCGCCTGGTCCCTCTGGGGCACCTTACCCATTGGGTTTGCTCTTGAATGTAGCAGAAGGCTGGCAGTCAAAAGTATTTTGGGCCTCTGAGCTTCACAAGTGCATGTGGGATTTGTCCCCCAGACAACAGTCTTCTGTCCAGCCCAGCTCTGGGGAGGGTTCTCTCACAACAAACAAGCACAGCAAGTTTGGATATACTATACCTCATAAGGTAGATGGTTTATCAGGACTTAAACCTGACTATACCTCATAAACATGTCCTTTCAAAGAGTCACTCATAAATTGGAAAGAACACATCCTGCAAAGGGGAAAGTGTGGCTTACAGTTAACTTATTTATTCCTACCTAACATACTACAGACGTCCTGATTTTTACAGCATTACGTTTTGAACCTTTTCAGTAAAGTGGAGGTTTCTCATTTCAGCCTAACTGTTGTTAATCTGTTCCAAATGTTAACATTGCAAATAAGGTCTGGTTACCATCTCTGCCCCAAGTCGATAATAGGAACAGAGCTGATCAGCATCTGGTTTAGTTCAGAGTACAACTTGCTGCCTAATGCTGCAGAATCTGGGTTGGAAGATTGTTGCATTTCATGAACACCACAAAAAAAAAAAAAACTAACAACACTCATATACAGTCATGTGTCATTATTTATTGCTCTATAGGCTTACTAAAGATGGAATATCGCATTACTAATTTTGGCAAATTCCAGCACACATAAACAGGCCAAAACGTCTTAACATAAATTATGCCAGAGCTGCCTAATGACAATTTTTTTAAAAAATCAGTCACTTACTTTCCAGACTTGTGATGGAAAAATAGTTTAAAAATATGAGAAAATTTTAGATCAGTTTCTTATTTTATCATGCACTTTAAACACTTGACTTGTTACATGTCCCATTCATTGCAAGTTACTTGGCAATGCAGCGCTTTCAGTAAAGAGAAAACTATGATTATAAATTAAAACGGTCTAAGTATGATTTACAAAATACAAATTAGTGTTTTAATGGAATATAACATTTGACCTAAAATTCACAACACCAAGTTCACACGTTCAGATCAAAATAAAAACTCCTGCTGAGTTAAATCAGACTTGAATCCAACTCTCAGTATAGAGAATAATTAATCTCAGGATTAGCTGTGACCCCTCTAACATTCAGAACCACTTCTCGTTTTTGCCTGCAAGTTCTTTTTATACTTCATTCCAAATTCCTGTACTGTGTGATCTATCATTTTGCAGCTGATCATATAAAAATTCTGCATACAACATATTTCAAATACATTTCTCTTGTTAATCTAAATAGCAGACTATCTTTTGTAAACTCAATGAAGACTACAGGATCAAAAGCTCTTGACGTTTATAGAAAATAAACCATGGATAATTAATAAAAGTTTTAGATTAGCAAGACATGCTAATTTATATCCATCAACTATTAATATTAAAGTTCAGTTTGAGTAGAAAAATTAATAACCACCTCAACTATTAAAAGACCATTTTTTAAAATGAATGTGTAGAATGCTTAAAACATCTGGAGACGGTATAAAATGTACATGAATTCTGCCAAATTTACCCTACACTTTCCTGTCACTCGAAGCACTGACTGAAATGACTCACATGACATAAATTTCTTGTTACCTGTGAGAAATTACTAGACACAGAAATTACTTCTTTCCCCAGACAGATTTAGCTGGTTGATGAGCCAACTAGTAATATATTTTTGAAATTAAGCAGAATAAAACTGATAAGGACTGTATTAATTTCATAGGAACACCTATGAGCAGTGATTTTTTGGGCACAAAAGATTCCATTGATTGTATTTTACATTTGAGAAATCTGAAGCAGAAAAATCCTAAATTACTGGATTACATCATATTGCAGAGCCAAGTCAGTAACAAAACTCAGGGAATGGGAGGCTGCTTCATGCTTCACTAAACTATACCATTGCCCACATTTTAGTGAGATTTTTGTCATTATAACAGATTGCGTAACTCCCTTTCAATTGCACAGGGGAAAAATAACTAATCAAAGATGATTTCCAGCAAATTTACCTATTTTCTGCATAGAGATTTCCACAGAGAGAGACTTTAAACTACTTAGGGTGACAGGAAAAAAGGAGTAACCTCACAGACTGAATGACTCCAGAGATAAGACATATTACTAAAAAACAAAGAACCGCATTTACAGGTGTCTTTTACAGAAGGATCAGCATAATAAGGAAACTTATCTACTCAACCCTGTTAAAATCATATAAAAGCCCCAAACCCACCAAGCTTAAAGAAGTAAGAATAATGAAGTTGCGTTTTAAGATTTGTCTTTGCTGCAATTACATGCACCTTCCCTACCAGCACCAATTACATCATTTGACCTCTGAGCCAAGCAATGTGCTCAGTTAATTGATCTTTAAGAACTGAAGATGCATCTGTATGTCTGAAAGACAGTTCACTTTATTCAAGCTCAATTAACACTTCAGTAGTTTGCTGATATATGAAGTTCACCATGAAAGAAAGGCAAAGTGTCTAAACACAGTTTCTTGTCCTTTTAAGCTGCCAAGAGAAGCTCTCTCCTATTGAGTTCTATTTTTCCAGTCATCTGTGGGCCAGAGACTTGACTCTGCAACATGATGGTTAGGTCACTTGCTGCGAATACAAAAAACTCAAGTTTAAATTCTTTCTCTTAATCTGGTAGACAACATAAATCCCCACTGCCTATCACCCAGGGAAATGACTCAGTCATTAGGCTACTGGTTCCAGTGTGGAGCAAACCTTGTGGGTACAGCTAAACCAGCAGTGGAAAGGTTTTTGTTTCTCCTTCTATTGTGGTACAAAAGCAGCAGTCAAACCTCAATTTTATTGTAAAACAAAATTCTTGCATTCTAGCCAGTCCTCAGTAATATCACTTCCCATTTAAATAGTCTTCTTCATTCAGGGTGTTTGTGATCCCTTCCTTCCCACCCCCCTGCTGGCAACGGAGTGTTGGTCCCCCAGATTCCTTCATATCCTTGGGGACCCAACAGGAGACAAACATTCTCCTGATACTTTCGATTCCTCTGGCTCATTTACCTGAAGTGATCAGCAGCAAATGAACACAGCCAATATATGGCAGTCTTCTGGTATTTCTCATTCACTGCCAAAGAACGCACCCTCAGGTTTCACCCACCATTGAAAAGGAAACAGGAAAAAACAAAAGAAAAACCAACACCCAGGTGTCATCCCTCCATCCTCATATGTGTCATGGTTGGGGACAGCACATGGACAGGAACCCTGCCGCAAAGAACCACCACAAAAAATGCAACTGGTGGGAAGCAACAGGCAGGAGACTGGGAATGGACAAGGCATGAAAAAAAGAGACCACGTGGCTCCTCCAGGGTCCAACAGAGCACAGGCTTCATTACGCCTCCTCTAATTCAAGTAGATCTTTAACCTCCCTAATTCTTATTATTTCCAGTCTCTGCAGCCTTTCTTGCATTGATTTAATTTAAAATGTTGATCTTACTGCATTAGTTCAGCAGTCACTTTCATTGCTTTCTTCCTATGACTTTAGGCACAAATGGCCATATATATTAAAAGTCACTCTTCAGCTGCTAACAAACACAGAGCCAGGGCAATTCAGACAATTATCTGTTCTGCTTCCACTTAGGAGTCTGGCAAATAAAGGGAAAAAAAATGGTGCCTAAATTTAAGAATCAAATCCATGTCTAAGCACTTAAGCACTTAAATATGTGGTCTGATTTAAAAAAAAAAATTGGAAGTAAAAAAGTGCCAGCAAGGCCAACTGGGATTCGATGACTTGGAGAATTCCATCCCTTATTTTGTTGCCTAAATAACAATCCAGAAATAGGGCCCAGGAGCTCATTTTGAACAAAATATTTATATGTATGCTGCTTAGAGCTGGAAGGAATAAATGGGATCATCGATCCCCTCTGAACTGGGAAATCACTGGAATTTTTTTAAAAAGTTTGTGTTACACAGGCATTCAGAAGATTGGATATGAGTTGGGCATTGAAAAGAAGTGAGAAAGGCTGTTCTTGTCCTGAAGACAAATGTTAGAGTGAGGTACCAGATCCTACCACCTTGGCACAAAAGGCCCAGGTGCTCTCAGCCTGGAAGCAGTGTAAGACATTGCTCCTTGCACTGACCTCAGCCACCCAACAGCCTGTCAGGCTCATACCCAACAAAATTCACATTCTGTTGTGTAGTTAGACAGCTGATACACTGAATTTCCTTCACAGAGAGCTTTTTCGTCAGCAAACTAAACATTTAAAAGCAGTATCTAAGTAAAGACAAACATACATTTCTTGCTAGGCTTCCCCATCCAACTCCCTCCCAAAGTGATGGTATCACATATTGATTTGCTCTCACAGTTGCTCCCAAATGACCCCATCTACAGCTCTGCTTTACTGAGAAGATGGTTTGTATGTGGAAAAGCCTTGATGTTCCTTGAAACAACTCTGATAATAGGTGTAGCTGTTTCTTTCATATGGCTACTCACGCTGAGAATTACCTGAGTATTGGACCTTCCCAAGAGGAGCAAATTTTCTGTATTAGCAAAGGCTCCTAAGTCTGGGCGGTGCCTACACTTAACTCAATCAAAGTTTACTTAAAAGCTTATTAGAGCTTTTGGCTCCATACAGACATCACATTTCTGGGAAGTTTTGATCAAAAAGTCTGGCACAACGACAACTGCAATATTGTTACAAGTCACTAAATGTTATTGATATGCTTAAAACAGAAATTCTGTGTTCATTTTATATATAATTTATCTCAATTACAGTCAGCAAGACCAAGGTATTTATAGATTTCTCAGAGTTTTTATCCTCCCTTTGAATCTTTCCAAGATATTTCCAGCTTACAATAAAGCCTCGTAATAATGGCCAAGCCCATTGAATAATTGGTCAATTAAAAAGTAAAGCAATAACAACATTGATTTCAGAATAAAACAGACACGGCAGCTATTGACTTTTAAAAGACCTATTAATAATTTTTCATGGTTTTCATTCTTGATTCTAACTTAAGCAGAACAAACTGCAGCAGCTGTCCAGGGAAAGAGCTACAGTTCTACTGGGTAGTTTTCTTACACCACTACCCACCTCATGACCTATCCACATTTACAGTTTTCGAAGTCTAAACTGAAACAAATACTCTCAGACGGGCAGTGACAGCTTTGAGTGTCGTATCTGTATTTAATGGCATAAAAAACACAGAGCAACTTGTCAGACACACCACTGTGTCAAGCTCAATTACCTAAATAAACAGAGGCAATGGTTAATTTTACTTGCTGCTCACTTTTTTGAAACTGCTTCAGTGTTGATTTTTGCAGTCTGTTCCCGGGAGGATTACATCTGCCTGGTTTAAAGTTTCACTTCCAAACATCACATCCAAAACCTAAAATCTCGCTATAGAAAAACTCTATAAATTTGAGAAAAGATCCTTCATTCTTTGGGGAAAATTAGCCTTGATCCTAAGAGGAACCTTATTTAAGCAAGCTCTGTCTGCGGGACAAGCCGTGCTTCTATTGCCAATGCAAACAGGTCGTGACCTGCCATGATGAAACCCCATCAGGAAATTTTCCCAAGTGAGCAGTCCCTCTAAATGTGTCTTTCTCCACTGGCAGCCTTGAGGTAGATGCCTACATGCCACCCAAATGCTATGAGGAACCTTAATATCAACAAGGTCGCATTGAAAGCAGTTAAAATACACAGGGATGTGGAGAAAAATATTTTTGCCCTACAATTTCAGGGGTTTTTTTAAGCACAACCTTATACCTCTCATTATTTAGGCAATGCAAAAGTGCAGTGTATTTCCTCACCTTCTAGAGTAGAGAGCTACTGGACCTCTGTTGACTCACTCAGGCTGAAAAGGTGGTTCTTTCTCCCTCCAGCCATCCTTTTGACCTTGGATAACGAGACCCCATCTGGAAGTGTTTTCCTGAAGTTACTCACTCCATGCTGTTTCACACAGTCACACAAAAAAGCCCAGTGACTGTGGGACCTAAACTGTAGTCACAACATCACCATGACTAATAGGTCTTTCCATACAATTGCAGGTCATTCAGAACAGATCACATCCAACCTCATACATTCTTTGTCAAGCCTCCACAAAGGAGCCGAGCAGACTCTGGATATTTAACAGGATCGGTCTGAGATCCTTTCAGTCTGAGGCAAAGGCTTACATGCTGACCTTTAGGTGTGCACTGAAGCCAATAACATGCAAAACCTTCAGAGCCAGGATTGATCCAACAAACTGATCACTCACAAATCTGCACCCTCACCTCCACACCTAAACCTACTGTGAAAATGACGCAGTATCATGTCAGCACAGATCTTCTGCAAGATTCCAGCTCTGAAGAGACCAAGGGGAGAAAAGAAAAACAGAAGACAGGACAGTCTTTAGTAGGAGGAAAATCCTGCTGCCAATGCACAGCTGGGTGGAGCTTGGGTGCTGTGCTGGGTCTCTGAGCTCCTACTCTGTAGGCTCTGGCTGTGCTGGCCCAGTCTTATCTAGCCCTTTCCACCATCAGTGCTCACCTCTGGGATCCCAAGCACAGCTGAATGGCTTTGCAACTTGCCAGTGAAAGCCCTACTATTGCATGTGGGTTAAACAGGCCTGTGCACTGCTCTCCAGCCTGTCTTCCTTCCTGACAAGCATTGAAGGGATTGCACAACTTTGTACAGGGGATTTCCTCGTCACAGAGCACAATAAATTCACCTATGAAGTGCACTGACAAAAGCTTTTCCATTTCACATCCAGCATCTGAAAAACACCTTTACCAGAAGGGACCTGGGGGGCAGGGGGTGGGGGTAGTGGNTTATTTTTAAGAGGCAAGTAGATTACTAAACCACTTATTTCTGAAAACTAGATGTGGATGAATCTAACTTCCAGGTGCTGACTATCAAGAAGATACAGATCTCCGATGGTCCAGTTATTCCAGAGAGGACTTATGACTATTTCAAGTACTTTATTCTCCATGTAGACTTAAGTATCTATAGTTAAGCAGTAGTTAATCCTAAAATTCTATTCATGCACTGAACAATGGAAGTACTAAGCAATATTTTGAGACATATTAAGCAGTATTAATTTTCTGGACAAAACCAACTGTTCTAATGCTCCTCCACTCTGACACCAACTTGAGGGAGGGTGGGAATAGTCCTTTGCTGCATACAAGGCTACGTGCACATCGCATAGCACCGTTTCACTGGAATCTGTATGGTTTAGATTTTAATGGAGTGTTGGTTTTAGAGCTGAATATATAGAAGCTCTTGAATTACAAGAAGAATTATTATTGCAAACCTGACTGCAGCTACAGTTGGTGTTCTTGGAAGATGAGAGTGCAAGTAATAAGAAGCTAACAAATTCATGCCAGTAAGTCAAGTTTAATTTGCTTTCCTTTTCCCCTCCCTTTTAAAGCTGGCTGAAATACAAGTTCCACTGTAAATGCAGTGACTAGCAAACATGGATGCCATTACAAATACAGCACTGCCAAGAGGAAGTCCTCCGTTGACTAATAACAGAGTTTCCAATAGCAACTGCAAGATATTCTGGGCACTGAGCTGAAGAGATTTAGGGGTATATTCTAAACAAAATGTGCTTTTTGCAGCTACATAATATGACTTGCATAACATTTGGACAAAATGTTTTTAAGAAGTCACCAGTCACTTGTACCACAAAGGCAGAATCTGAGGTTTTGATGTCTCTTCAATGACCTTTACTTCATTGGGTAACATGAAGCTCTCGCTATCAAGCCATTATCAAAGTATGGTTGAAAAAAATAAAGAGACAAGTCCATGTTACACAGTCTGGCATTACAAAGATCCCAAGTTTTTGCTGTCAACTGAAACAATACGAAAACACAGCCTTTTATTTTGGAATGAGACTGCATGCTTGATAATAATATTTTTGTGTAGCATTTGTCACTGTCAGAGCACAATACAAAACATAATCAAGTTCATTTGTTAATTAAGTAACCCATTCTTTGAAAACCTATTTTTTAATGCAACACAGTGTCAGTGACATTACAAAAATCACTTACTAGAACTGGAAAATTACTTTTATAAGATCGTACACAACTTCCCTTCTGAGCAAGCTCCTTCCTTGCTGAGAGTGCAGGGCATTTCATACAGTTACTTCCTGTGCAGACAGAGGATTTTTTATTTTTTTTTTTTAAATTTGATTATGGAAAAGACCCTCAATTTCCATTGCTTCAATTCAATAATTCTATCAGAGACTGCCCATGCATTTTCATAGGAGCAATTTATTTTACCTTTGAAGTAAACATGAATTTGTCAGAAATATTTGCAAGGTCGACTTGTAAGCTCTACTATGTGGAAATTATGTCAAACTATAAACATAAATCAGAGTGCTAAATAGTAATTTCAAAAAGATGATAAGCAGTAGTGAAATGAAAAGGTTCTAAGCAGCCAAATGACACGAAATCTTTCATCATATCACTGAAAACAAGAAACAGAACAAATTTTCTTACAGAGAAACAGATATATTATATAACCAAGTCTGACACTGTTAAAAGTTGCCTCTGAATAAAGCATATACAACACATTCCAGCAGCACAGATGTCTGCTGCACAAAAATACTGCACTGCTGTTTTTTAATACCTTGGAGGTAAAATGTTATGCACTGCTAAGTAATTTCAGTCTTCAGTACAGCTTCACACCATTTTTAATCATATAATGCAACCAAGTTATAGGAGATGTATGTAAAAGAGAAAAAAACACCAATGAGGGTCTAAAACTCTAGATGGCACACTCCTACAGTCAAAGACGACAAGTCTGAGTAGAAATACACAGGCTTACCTATGATGCTTTCCTGGTTTTCCACCCAAAACATATACAATCTGGCTGTAAATACTATTCTGAGGCTAGTTTGTGAATTATTATTATAGAAGGATCTGCACTATTCCCTTAAGTTAGAATTGGATGATTTAATATAATACTATGCAACATTTGCAGTTTTCTATTTCAACAGTATTGAAGTAAGTTAAGATTCCACGTACAATTAATTGTCAAGGCATAGCACCCATCCTGTCACACTATCACACTCCAACCTACATTATAGGTAACAGGATCGAGATCTTACATGTTTCCTAAAGGCCCACTCTCATGCAACAACCAGCTCAGTTATACACAGTTTCAAGCTTTGAACTTACAAAGGATGTTTTTGTTCCTGCTTTGTTTTTAAGAAGGAGCTCAGATTTGTTTCACTACATCAAGTCCAGGATCGTGAAAAGGACATTTTGGTGTACAGCCTTTCATCTACCCATCTATATAGAGTAGACAGTATAAAATCTAAAAGTCAAATCATGATGGTGACAGTCATGAAAACATCGCAGTATTTTTATTAGAATTTGCCAAGGGTCTGTTGTTGCTGTTATGCAATCTTACTGAAGCTGTAATAATGAGATGATAGCTGTGCAACTGAATTGCCACAGTACACATCTGAACAACATCCAGAATGATCAGAACTGCAAAATGCATGAATTAGGGTGTTTGACTAAACAAGTTGTAGCAACTTTGAGTAAATAAACAAGTGTCTACAGACAAATACAGTATAGATTTACAGTGTGCTAGATGCTTCATGCTGATGGTGTAACAAACATTATCCTCCAGTCAGTACAAGGCAGTTGAACAAGCTGTCTCATCTCATCCTTACATCCTTACCCCTTGGTTACGGTGAAAATAATGTACCAGTTACACCATGGTGAAGGGGTGCCCGGACTGTAGGCACAGAATCAGTACAGACCAGCACATGCAGCTTTGCATTCAGGTGGCTTTCAAAGTCATGATGTGGAACATATGTGCAACAAAGGACACAGAGAAGGAATTTAAAAAGTGCATATGCATATACTGATTGGAGAATTATGTGGACATGGAAGCATTTGCCCACAAAGCCACAGAGAAGAATGTCTTTGGCCATAAGCCAGTACAAAAGCACCTCTGAAGCCAAGTACACGACTAAGTTTTCTCCATTTCTACAGTACTGGATATCAACTCATTAAGCAAACCATTATCATCAACTTTTTTTTCTCTAATAATATGTATTCATAATCACTCCTTGCTGTATGGTAAACATTTCCAGAAAATGTACATCTGTAGCATGCTTTTACTCTTAAATATGCAAATAAGACAAAAATGTTTAACATATGTTATTAATCTACATATATAAATTCATAATTTTCATTTGCAAGTCCAATAAATCACTATTTTTTAATCATTTAATAAGTTTATTTCTACAAATTATGGCTTAGAAGCAGGTACTGTAGATACAAAAATCTGAAGAAAATGAAGTGCAGCATGTAATTTCTTTATGTTGTCTATGTGGATAAGTTAATTAATTTCAGTGGGTATTCATCACATTTCTTATAGCAGCAATAAATAGGCATTTTATTTTTCATAAAACATCATTTTATATAGCATGTTAATCAATACAAAATTAACTTTTAACAGCACTAGAGTAACATAACCCACAGGTTGAGCATGGTATTGGAAAATTTCATATTGGATCTTGGTGCCAAACTAAGACTGAGTGATTTGCAGTGTCTCCAACATGTCTTCCACTGCCTTCAAAGAGTATTTAGTTTCCTTCTTACTGCGGCCTGCAAACTAAACAAGAAAGAAAGATTGCTATTTGTCATGTATCAGAAATTCTGTGCATAGATCCTGTGAAAATAACAGTTCTAAACATCACATATTAAAAATTAAACTCTATTTACTACAAACTTAAAAGGACAGCATTAAAACCTAGAATTTTTTACCAGAATACAAGCTATATTACCCTTCTTTTATGAAGCAATCAAAAATTACTTAATAGTAGAACTCCTTAATTTCACTAATTTGTTCTGAATTCGAATATTCTGCACTAATATTTCAAAATTTAACATTTACCTGAACAGAGATCCTCCTGTTGTTTTGTTTGCTTTGTAAATTTTATTTCAGTCTTACTTTTTATGCCATCCAAATTAGGTTATATTCATAATTTAAATAGTAACAAGTCACAGACTAGATATTAAAGCTAGTCTTTTTTCTATTTTTTGTTACAGCCAGTCAGAGAAAGTTCTACTTATCAAAATCTACTACAAAATAATCCAGACAACCTGTAATTATATTTTATGGTTCAAAGTAACTGTGAATGATAACCTTGTAGTTGATTGTAGCCTACCATTACAACAGCAGTTTCAGAGAACATTTGAAATAAAGCCTGTCTTGATAAGAAAGAAAGATACAGCTTAGTAAATACTAATGGCTTTAGAGTCCCTAAGCCGAGTTCAAGAAAGGAAGGGGTAGAAGCTGAACACCCCACGTTGACCTCAAAAAGGTTGTTCTAAAAGTACGGACAATTCCCATCATTCATCACCCGTATTTAATACAGTGAATGTATTCACTAGGTTGGTCTTCAGTCAAATGAAACTCTTGACCATTTTTAATATACCTGCACTAAAAGGTTATGCATTTGGGGTTGGGAGGGGTGGTGAAGAAATTACAGAAGCAGCAACTATAACTTGCTTATAGTAAAACAGCCTATTCTCTATTTAAACGGTAACATCTAAACACTCAATAAATTTTCAATTTGATGTTTTTTATTTCAAATACCATTGGTGTCTTGCACAGTTTAGCCCTTGATTTATAATGTGTCCCTTCTCTCCTGTAATTAACTTAATTTAGCAAACTCTTCATGACCTGTTAAGAAAGATTAAGTCATCAAACCCAGGTAATACCACACCACCACCAAGCTGCAGGACCTGTTAACCTGCTTTTGACCCCCGGGCTACAATCTAGCACTGAGATTCCCAATCAGCACTAAGTTTGTAAAAAACAGTTTTGGCACAGTAAATGATAAGCTACTTCAAATTAAATAGTTAGGAGAAAGAAATTTTGTTACTGTGACAACACTTTATAGTTGAGATGTACTGAAAACACTGTATTTTCATATTTTATATTTCCAGGTGATTAACTTATGTGCCATGTTTTGATTCTAGTAGGATACATAAACCCACTCTTCAGGTTGTGCAGTTCCCATTGTGACGTGCAAAGTCAACTTCAGAGGAAAATCCAAGATTTCTTAATATGCTCTGAAGTAAGAGAAGCAACTTTTGCTTGTATCTGACTGAATACAATATCCTCTTTTTGTGAAAGTAAACAGATACTTGAGGATTCCAAATCCTTTCACAAAAACCAGTAAGTTAAAAAACGGAACTCAAAACCTTCAACTGAAAAATCGTTTCAAAGCACTCAGAAATTTCAATAAAAAGCACAGAAGCCTAAATATACTGTGGTCAAAAAGCACATTTGGCAAGACACACATAAAGCAAGCAAAGAACGACTTCAAAATAAGAACAGTTTTACTTACTCTCTTCATGGACAGTGAAAGCAAAACTGACATACAGCGTTAGTTTAAAAAAACCGCTGCTTGCTAATTTCTAGAGCGGTTGCCTTCATGATACTGACATATAGTTTAAGCTGAACAAATAACCCAAACTCTGTGTCATAACAAACAGAAGTACAATTGGAAATGGAATCACTTCAAATTTTCTCTGACAAATAATTATTTTGTCTATTCTGCCATTACACAGCAGTTTGACTGATTGAGCTGGAATCCATTTCTTAAAATCATGATTTAATTTTCTATTTCCCAAATGGTTAGTAACAAACTCACCCCTCTCCAGCCACAAATAACATATAGATTGCTAACACAGAAGAATTTAGCAATGTACCCAAGAAGCATGTATCTGGAAAATTACTATGAGTATGATTACATTAAAGATTCTTATAAGCATTAATCAAACTTGCCTTCCTCTGCTGAAACGCTTCTGCCAGAGGACATGCTAAACCAATTACCTAATTGAAGAGCACCAGGTAGCCGTATTTTGTTTCTACGTTAAAGTAACTGTGACTCAGGTCCTCAGTCAGAACAGACAGAAGTTCTTTGCAAGGTCTGCACAGACAGAATGATCCAGTTTCCCAGCAGTAAGGCAAAACTAAGATGATGATGATGATGATAATAATAATAATAATTTGAAAATTAGTATTTCACTAACTGCTGAAATAAAAGAGTAAATTTTATTTGGTAGGGTTTTTTTCCACACAGTCAATTAAATGTAAGAGGCCTGGAGAATAATGACTTTTATTCAGAGGCTGTGTTTGGCAACCAGGAATTCCAGCTCCATGCAGCAGTTTTAGCTACAAAACCTTTCTGTCTTCCTGCACAAGTTTACATTTCTCCTAGATTAGACACAGATGAGAAGTACTAATCAGCATGGATGGTTATATATTTAAGATCAAAATAAGTATATTAACCAGATGGAGTGTCAAATATCTGTGCTTTTCAGAAAATTACTTAACTCTTCTTTATCATCATGTTTTCGTGTGAAGACACTGCTGCAAACCCTAACCAATATTGGTGAAATAAGGTTTCCTTTTTATACTCAAACACTGCTTTCTTTAAATGATAATAAAGTTCTTCTGATTTCATTCAGGAATGCACAGGAAAAGCAAAAATCAAGTGACACAGCAAACTGCCTGAACAACAGAATAAACTGAAAGAAAGGGACCAGTAGAAATATTTCAAGTAAATTGCATATAAAATAATCAAAAAAGCATCAGCTATAGCCAGTATGTTGAAAAAATAAAGGCAGTTTTCCAAACTTATTGAGAAAACTGCTGGTAATTAAAGTTCAAATCCAAACTGGAAACAGGGAAAGAACTCACTGCAAAACAGTTCCTTGAAAGTAACTTTTTGAATTAATAACATCCTAATTTAAAGTCACAAATTCATGTAATTTCTCTAGGCATCCAGGTCAGGATTCTCAATGCATCTTATTCTCTAGAACATGACCACCAGAAAAATTTCATTTAGCAGCATGAGAGGGTCCAAGCAATAAAACAAGTCAATGCAAAACCCAACAAGCTCTTAAGGCTCTTAGTGAACTTTACAGGTGGATAATGCATGGAAAGTTGGGAGGATTTATAGATATAACAGAAATATCTATCTTAAAACCTGGCTACATACCCTCCATTAAGGGAGGAATACTGTAAGGGCTTCCCCTGGCACAAGCAACCAAGGTTTCATACTCAGGTCCAAATGATGACATTTTCCAACCACTCAGCTCACTGAGGGAGCAACAAATCAACACTGACTCACAGGGGAAACTGACACCTACTACATCACCAAACACTATTTGCTGTAGCTGCTGGATGTTGTAAGTCTGACATACAGACTGGAGTAGCCAAATGCTGCTACAGCCGTGTAACAGGGTCAGCAGGGTTGGGCTGGGGCTGTCCTGCCCAGCTGGAGTCACCAGAGCTTCTCATGCTACTTCTGTGAAGAGGAAGGGGGTGTTCACCCCATTTACTTGCCAGATCCCAGCTTGAGCACTTACATTTTCTCAATAGCTAAATTTCCCCTATGATTCCAATCACACATAGTGTTCTCACTTTATGTCCCAAACAGCTAAGAGCAGATGAAGTATGCAACATATCACAAAAGCACAAAGTCACAAAGAAGTTATGACATGTGTTTTACAAATCTATCTATCTATACATCCATCCATCCATCCATGTTAGTTGATGTGGTTTATTCTGGAAAGCAACCAAAAATGATTAATGCAGGATCCAAAAGAACTCCACAGAAAGAGTAAAAAAACAAACAAACAGAAAAAAAAAATCAAACAAAAAGAACAAAACCAAAAAACCCCAACACACCCAGAAACTGTCCCAGCACCACCACTACTCCCAATAAAATTCATGTTTTAATAGAGACACTGTGATGTTAACAGACAGCCATGTGAGACACACACACACACAAAAAACCCAACAAACAAACAAACCAACCAAAAGAAAAACACAGGCATGCTTATTTGGCTGCGAGTCAATTAAATATAAACTGTCATAATTAAACACCCATTATACTTTGAACCAGGAGATGCCTATTTCTAGGTCTTCTAGGCCATTCCAGAGCCAACACTGGTTTTATATTTCCACCCTGACAGAGCTGAAGGGCGTCAGTTTCCCAAAAGAGCTAATAGGCCTCTATCGGTGCTTTGAACTTCAGTCCCAATATTTACTCAGAGCATGTGCACATCCACTCTAACCTAAGCAGTTCACTTTATTAAGATGTTTTGTTCTATCAGTGGTGAATCCACAGTGTATCCCATTCTTCAAGGGTTTTTTTGTATGTCTTCGGTTGTTTTGGTTGGAGGGTGGGGTTTTTTCTTTTTTTTTAAATCCTGCAATACTTGAGTTGACCATCAGTATTGTGCTTACAGGAATGTCAAACATACTTAAGTCAAAAGTCCTGGTTATTTATGGGACATCTGACAAAGTACTTAATTCAGACACACCTTACCATCAAGAGCAGGTAAATGGTTTATTAACAAAAAGCAGAGAGTCATTTAAAGAGCAAAAGAGAGAAATAAACTTAAGGCACACAAGTGTAAAATGCTTAATTATATACTCAGGGATACAATATTCTTCACTATAAAGTACTGTCAGAGGCTATAGGGCCAATCTGGAGAAATGGAAAATACCTCTAAACTGGAATACATCAAAAACACATCAGCCACAAGAATCTACACTCTTGGCAAGGAACTGACATACAGCATGTACGAAGAAAACTGCCACTGGCCATACAAGAAAAATCTAATTTAATTCTATAGTAAATGGAGCTGGTAAAAAGACGAGGTAGTATTAACTGTGACATAGTAGCAACAAGAGAAAAATTTAATATCGGGTTCTGATACTGAGATATTGCAGAGAAACGAGTGTTACATTCATATAACGTCTTTGCGTTTAACATCAACACTTTTGCTCAAAAAATGTTCTGGGGAGAACTGGACAGTATGATGTTGATATTCAGGATTACTTATACATAAACTTTGGCAGATCATTAAGAATAGCTGTAAGAGAGTGAGATAGACATCCTATATTTGGGATGCACAGACAGCAGAAGCTGTGAGCTAAAACATGTTTTCATTCATAGTTATAGAAAGAAATAAAGGCTTATGATACAACAGCAAATATAAAAAATTTTTCAAATAATTGAAAATACTTCTAATGATTTCAGCAAGCTTGGATTGTGGCCTACAACATCTACATTTCACAATTCAATGGGCATTTTTCTACAAAACTATGCAAAACCAACTTCAGCCACAATTTCTACAGTAATTACTAGAAACACCATTAAATATGACTTTGAAAGGTCAGAGTAAACTCAAGGAAAATAAAATTATAGAGTTCTATTTTTTAGTAAAATAGAAGCAGGTAACAAAGTTACTCTAATAATTAAGGCATGCCAAGTTTCATTAAAACAGCTGTAGAACCAACTCTTGAAGGTCAACATTACACTAGCGTACATTCAGTTAATGTTAGTAGAAAAAATCTATTAAGTAAAAAATACTAATTAATAAATGTAAAATATCAACCTTATATTAATTACAGCTTCCAGGAAATCAAACAGAAGCAAAATGCAAAAAATTCAAGCAGTTTATGCCAATTTACATGTAGATTATACTAATTTACATGTCATATCTAAGCTCTTGAACAGCAGAAAAAAGTGCAGAAAAGAAGCATAGAGCATGTTAAGAGTATCATAAAGCAATGATGTACTAACCTGGTATGCTCTGTTTATTTGGTTTGCTGCCCAGCTAGCATATTTCATATTATCTTTTTTCATTTTTGCACTTGCTTTCGGATTGGAAGCAATATGACTGGCAGACTAGGAATACAATAAAATAACAAAAAACACTGTAACTACAAAATTTACGTGCATTGAATCAACTGAGAATATTCAACATCTCTGCATTCTGAGCCCAGACACAGTGACAGTGAAAAAAGACAAAAAAATAAGAAGTTACTGGCAAACAGTATCCAGATAAGAACTAGCTAAACTTTTTAAACAATTGTTTGTTCTAATTAAAGCTACATCAAACTTCAGTTGCATATGGAGTTAAGAACCAAACCTGGTCATGATCAGCTAATCCAATTTGCTTTTCCTACAGTGAGAGTTATGAATTAATTTTCCCCATGCGTTACCAGAGACAATATAAAAGATATCACTTGTGTGTCCAAATTGCCATTAAAAACGAAACATGACATTCTTCCCTGTGGCATCAGAAAACACGTTTTAAAAGCACGTAAGACTCTACATAAACTATGCCCACCTTCACCTGAAAGAGTAAAAAATATTACTTAAGAACCAACTCATCTCAGAGACTTTTTCATTTACATAAATAAATCCACTATGCTAGGAATCACTGCTACTGTGCTAGTACTCTTCAGCAGTTCATTATCCTGTAGAGAGGAGTATGACTTTAAATCCTTTTTCAAAAAGTTACTTTTCTGTGCCAATAATTATAATTCTTTGGAAAACACAGACAAGACTTAAAGGTTAAGAGCACTTCAAGTAAGGAGTACTTACTGGCACAAAATTGTCCATACCCAATATTAAAATAGTGTTAATAATTATGAGCTTTTAAGTTAAACCAACAGGGGAGAAAAATCAAAACAGCAAACAGTAAAGGATAATATACATGCATAAACATATTCAAAATGAGAACATGGAAAACATATAATCATGCTTACCATATAAAGGCCAAATAGAGCTCTCATATTTCTGTTGTTAAGCTTCAGTGCTTGTGCAAAATACTTTCTTGATAGCTCAAGATTTTCAAGACCCCCTTGAGTGTATTTAACCTGTAAAAATGATAAGCTCCTGAAACTTGCATGTCATTCATACCTCAGGCATTCATTCCGAAGCAAAGACATTATGAAAATAAACTTCAGCTTTGTTTCACATGATATTTCAAATCAGGGAGTCCTACCAAAGGCCAAATACTGGCTTGGGAGAAATCCAAGATTTTCTCGTTATACAAATTTTAAAATATTTAACTACAGGAGAAAAAAAAGCCAGTACTAATTTAATTAATTTATTGCTACAAGAATCAAAAGTGGTTATTTTACACTTAGAAAGACTTAAAACCATGTGATAGTCTCTTATGAAAAGTAGCACAAACTTTAAAGCTAAATTCTGACTAATAGAAATCCATAGATACTGTGTTCCCTCAGCATGCATGACACCAGTACACAAAACAACACAATGCCTTTCATCAGGTATTCAATTGCAAAATAGCACACAAAGTTTAGAGGATTACTCCATTCATTTTCTATTCATTTTGCCAGTTATTAGATCAACAAAAAGAGGGATAAATACTACAAGACATGCTTCACATCTTCCTACCCAAACGCTATTTAGACTTTCAAGTTTTAATGTTAACCCAATTTTATCCACATTAACAAAACACAGTAAACCCATTCTAAGAGGGTAACAGTACAGTTTAGGAAAAAAATAATGCAATTTTGAAAAGAAAAAAAAAAGACTGGAAATAGCTAAAACCTTGAGCTAAAACTTCTAAGTTTACCTACAGTTTTTACCACTCTTGCACCAGTGCTTCTTCAGGCAAAATTTCGTATGTGGATTCCAAGATCTGACTCCACAGTAACAGGCAATACATCATAACCTCCTAGGCAGCATTGTTGTAGAAGTTTAACTTCTCATGCTCTTAATTTGAAAAGTGCATAAACATTTCAACAAGAAAAGTTCATTTAAAATGAGTTTTTATCTACAATAATTCCTACCCTAACTCTTACATTTAGCTTAGTCACAGTGAGTAAGAAAACACAGTTTTCTTAACATGTTCAATTCTATGAGATGTCAACATTCTCTGTGTACTCTTTTAAATCTCCTAGGGAAAAAATTAAAGAAACCATTTTCAACACTTCTGTAACATAAAACAGAAAATGTAGTCAAACATAATTGATTTTTCTGAAAATACCTACTTCAGCATATTGCTGACAATATAAATGGTTGTGTGGATTAGTCATCATAAGCTCCTCTAAGCAGAAGGCTGCCTTTGCATAGCTGAGGAATATAAAAAACAGTGACAAAATGAAACGAGTATACAGCTCTTTGCTTCAGTGTTTTTTACAGCACAATTAAAGTCTTACTTTTCCCCCCATAAAATCACATGATTCACAATTAATAAAAATGTTTCATTTTTAAATGATGTTTGGAACCAAGTTACTCTTTTTACATTATAGAAAAAATCTAGGTATATATGGAACAGCTCATGGAAAGCATTTAACATCCCAATCTCTTATTACTAAGTGCCATTTCTTATCAACAAGAGTGATGAGTAGAAATAAGCATTAGGTGCTATAAGACACTTAACTGAGACTACAAATTAATTCACTTTTTCCCTATAAGAAAATTCTGAGGATTCACAAGCCAACTACAGACAAGAGCATTTACACTGTCAGTTAATTAATTTTACCTGTGAACAATCACAGAAGTGAGATCAGAAAAACTGTACTAAGAACAGTTCTAAAAATGAAACAGTTCAAATGTATATATGAAAATAGCATCAGACCAGTTCAAATGGGCAAAAACTTACCATTTAAAAAAAAAAAGACTAGCCCTTGGGTTTTTTAGTGAAAGTTTTCAGAAGTAATTAAGAACCCAGGCTCAAAATGTAGGTTTATTTACAAGAATCTTAGCTTCATAATTTTAAACTAATAGAATTTTTTGCAGAATTTGGATCATCTATAGATACGTGATAGCACTATTGCACAGTTTACATGATAGGATGCCAATGTTCAGAGACGCAATCTTCATGATGGCAGTGTGGGTAGATATTTAATATCACAGTAAAAGCAATTTAGTAATTACAAGACAATATTAAATCATATAATCTGTAAAATCTTGTATCTTAAACTGAATGGATTGTGGTTTTCTCCTGTGCATGTTATGATAGTCATGTATCTATTTTAATGTGGAGATAAAACAACAGCCACCTCTTTTCTCCAAAAGCAGAAGCCACAGTCTTCATTGAAGAATAGCGCAGAACTGAGTGTGTATAGGTCTCGTGCATCTCACTGTGCTTAGAGCATGGTGATTTCACAAGTCAGACTAAATTTGTGGCCTCGGTAAAATAAATCAGGTGGTGAATTGTCTTCTTTTTTAAAAATTAGCTTCTAGTTGCTTTTTAGCCAAAAGCCCCATTTTTCCCCAATCAATCATCAAAATAATAATAATGATGCTCACACAAGTACAGTGAGCACAGTGAATTCTTTCAATAAACTGAGGAGAGGTTTAAATATTATTTTTTATTGGAATTACAGACCAAGACTAATACAAGCAAAAGCAATTTCTTTCTCAGGTTTTATTGCACAATTTTGTAATAAAGATTATAGCAAAAAAACCCAAACCCAATAATGGAATACGTATGTTTGCACCACTCTATCATTCACTTTCGTACCGACAGATTTGACAAGCTTAAATATTTCCTAGCCAATTTTTTCTTTTAATAGCGATTTTCTTGGAAAAGTGGCTGGTAAATTTCCTCAAACAAGTGGAAATCTGGATATCAAAATTCTAGATTATTCCTTAAGTCAGCATTTAAAAGAGTTTAGTAATTATGTTGAGAATGGGGTGGAAGGAGAGGTGACAGGGGAACAATTTTTTCATCACAATGAGAATGGCTATTTCTTCCTTGACAGTTTGATTCTTTTACTACCCTCTGGAAAGGAAGGAAGGAAACAATGTGATATAATTCAGGCTGGGCTGAAGAACTAAAGAAAGAGGAGGAAAAAAAGATACGCCTTTGGGTGGAGGTTAGAATTAATGCTGTGATATTAGAAAACTTGCACTAAGGCTTTGAGCTAATCCTCTCACACTGGGATTTCCTCCTGTCACTACAGCAATAAAAAAAGCTAACAAAAACATTAAATATCCAATAAGCAAGTTACTACAACATGCAGCATTCTTGATTGCATTGGGTTTTGTACCCAGGCGACCAGATGCCTCTAACTGTGGATCCATGTTTTGCTTTGTCTTTTTTTTTAAAGGTTACTAAAAGTTCTCGGAGAGGTAGGCTAAAAGAAAATCACAATATCAGTTGCTGTGATCAACTGATTTTAGAAGTAAAGAATTTAACATCTCTAAACAGTAAAATACAACACTTGAATGAAAAATGAAGGAAAGTGCTATTCCCTGCTATGCTCAAACCACTTCTTTTAAAATATCAGCTTTTAAAATTTACTGAAACATACAGGTAATTAAGTAAACTGTTTATGTTTTAAAATCAAATGCCTTCTTAAAGCTTTTGGTAGTCAAATAAGGTTGGTAATTATTTCCTGTTGATGCCTGTTATACTGGAAATGCCACAGTATACTTTGCAACACTAGTCCTTCAAAGACAATCACTGAGGTTTCTGACTTACACAGAGTGGATTTCAAATTAACAGTTTTTATGTGGACTTAGCAAACAACTTACTCATGTTCATTGATGTAAAGCTCTGCAAGTTCATGCCAAGCTTCTTGGTCGCCAACAAATCTGTATAGAGAAGACAAGAGAGGAAAAAAGGAAAAAAAGAAAGAATGTGCAAGGGATTCTGTAAATTATCAGCATGGAAGCAAAAGCGTAAATTAAATGCAAATTCCATTTTAATTAAAAAGATTTATCAGAATAGCAAAGCACAACCCGTATTCTTGTAAGACACTCACTGTTCCAGATACTCATTCAGCTCTCGGATGGCCTCGAGATTTTTCCCCTGGGCTTTTCGAATGGCAATCTTACGCTTTCTTGCTGCCTATGGGTTGACATTAATAAAGGATTAGGCCTCATAATTCCCTGGGTTTTTGTAAGGAAAGCAATTTGACTGTGCAAATTATTATCTCAATACCAATGGAATTCCACTGCAGAGAAACTGCTAGGTTGAAGTTTATAAACATACCCTATGACATCCCACTGAGAGATTGAAAACCTCTCCTTACAATCACATTAGGTACGCTTTTCTTTGGAGGCACAAACTGTATGCATTATTTCGTTCAAATAAATGACTGTCCAGATTCTGATAATTACAAAACAGCAGGGGATGCTAATCTTCAGCCATTCCAGACCCCCACCTTGTCATTCACAAGATCCATGATTATTAGAGGAGAAATGGCACCTGAGTCTTAGAGAATCCCACAGATGCATCTTGGTTGCCACTGTATAAGTATGGCTTTCAGCCACTTAAAAATACTCCTGTTGGAGTGCTGAACGTCATCTTTAATTAATGTTAAATACACACCAATTGCCTAAACAAGTCTCTCATCACACCTGGAGCACAAAGTTGGCTCTGCAATGTAAAGGGAATACGAAATAGCCATTTCAATGGCAAAAACTGAGCAGCGCTTTGATACGTGGGTAGAAAATGTATTTTAATTTAAAAAAATATAAAAACAAGTTACAGGAGTTATATTGTATTTAAATTTTGAAGTCCATAAAAGTTGTTACAGACCACCAGGACAAAAGATACACATAATTCTAATTGTTGCTTATTCTGTACTTCAATCCAATACTCCAGCTTCTGAAGGGATGCTGGTTACTGATTTTGGGCCTCTAGGCACTGTGAATCTTACAGATTATTCTGAGTTGGAAGGGAGCCACAAGGATCATCAAGTCCAGCTTTTAAGTGAATGGCTCATATAGGGATCAAACCCACGATCTTGGTGTTATTAGCACCAAACTCTAATCAACTGAGAATCAAGATACACTTGAGGTGTGATTCAAAATAACAAAAATATTCCCAGTTTGGAGCAAACAGCACCACACCTCAGCCAGCCTGAAAGTCATCAAATCAGGAATCTGACAGAATGAAAGTAAAATCAAACACCAGCATAACATGCCTCAAAGAACAAACACCATCAGCCTCCTGCCTCACCTATAACCCCTGCTCTCCTGCATGATCACAACCACTGCAGTCAGACATGAGATGACAGATGGTCTAGTGTGCATGACATGTACACACCCTCTTGTGTGCCATTTCTCCACGAGATAACATTAATGATAAAAAAATACAAAGGACACTTCTCTAGTAACAAAGTCCCACTGCTTATTCTCTTCATAGCTCTCATCCTATTTCATCTCCTATAAAGAGTTTATGCAGTTGTATATCACCTTACAGATCACTTAACAGCATGGGATAGACATCTCTTCAACAAAATCTTAAATGATTTTAGTATTTGAATTTCAGATGTCTCTGAAATCAATTTCTTCATGATGTACCTTAAGTTCACAGTCATATATACCCCAACAGAGTTCTTGTATTTTTACAGTATTTTAAACATAACTGCTCTCTTAAATAAGTTCCTATCTTTTATCACCATTTGAACAAATCAATTGCTTCCAAAAGAGAAGAGTAGTAAACTAGTTCAAGCACCAAAATACCACAGCTAGAAACACTTCTAACACTAACTCTAGATTTATTCTTCCCTTGGAGTTCATCCCCTTTACCTCTCCCATGAATATATATTCAATAAAAATTCCACGAAAACAACTCAAGTGAGAAAAAAGTATTTCACTCTTCTGCTTAAATGCAACATACAGGCAGGGAGAAGACTCATCAGAACAACCAGGGGACAAATTAGGACACAGGCAGTATGGTGGGTTTACCCACAGTCATTTTTTTCCCACTGCTTCTTTGTCAAACTGCAACCTGGAAAGTTACATACATCGTTCTACTTTTACTGGGAGATATTTGGCTAAAAGCCATAAATTAAAATTTTAACTGCTGACACATTTATCACTGTAACAATAACATACACTGTTTATTTTATTTTGCTTTTTTTAAAAAAATAAAGATAACAGCCTAATTAAACTTATTTTCCTCAAATATAAAAGGAATCCCACATGCTCATCATACAAAATCACAAAAAAAACCCAACCAAAACCATTGTTCTCTATCAGATTTTATGAAGAGTTCTCACAGCATTCTGCAAAGCAGGTCACTCCCCTGCTATGGTGGGAACACCAGGGCAGTGCCAACTCACTACCCAAAGCTGATATTATACACAGCCCAGTGGCCTGCCCACTGAGCCCGAGACATGAGAGAAAGGAAGGTGGGGATAAAGCGTGCACAGCCAAAGGAGCATATCCTGCAGCTACAGCGTATGGAGACACAGGTTTTTCTGCAGGTAACAGACCACTGACTTCAAAATGTAGCTCTCAGATTAACAATTCCGTTGTTATTTTCAAAATTCAAAGAAAAAGAAATCAAGAGACTGATCAAAAGTAAACTCTCAAGAACTGAAATCATCTATAAACATATAAGATCAAATCAATGCATATGACAACTTAATTTGCAATGGCAAACAGGAACAGTCTACGTAAATCGCTCTCCTCTTTGTTTCTAAGGCAATTCCTTCAACCACATCCAAGTCAGTCCTCCAAAAGAGTCTGGAAACAGATATTTCTCCATGGCTGCTGTATTTCTTAACCACAGCACTCCCAAGTAACATAAATCACTGGAGCCTCAAGACATTAATTTATGAAAAGCTACAACTATTTCAAGTCACAAATAAAAAATGATGTTTACCTTTACCAAGCATGTCATCTAATGCAATCAAATAATAAGGACTAAAGCATTAGACATAATTAACATGTTCTGGTGGTAGCACTTAGGAGTTAAATGAATTACATATACACTTGACAGAATTTCCCTGCTGCACCAAATCCCACAAAATTTCTTCCAAATTACACTATTGTTTCTTATATGAGGAAAAAAGGCATTTAAAACTTTGGGGGTTTTATCTACCTTTCTTATCACCAAAAATAAAGTAACATCTGGACTTGAAACCTGGACTCTCATCACCCTCAAAAATCCTGGTATAATTTTATTTACAGAGAATTCTGAGTTTACAAAACAGAGGCTAGGACACTCACAACAGTACTGACATCCAGAGGATGAACAAAATGTTGTATAGAAGCACAGAAATTTTGGAAGTCTCTTTAAACACACTGAAAACAAGGCAGTGAGGATGTAGAGGTTTTTTTAAAGCAATTTCTAACATTTTTCCATCACATAAATAAAATCATAAAGCCAAGAGACATACACGTAGGTTTGCAATAGATCTCAAGTATTCAGATCTGTGATTCATAGGAGTGATATGATAGGTGAAAAAACAGACATGAAAACAAACTACTATTGCTTTATTTGTATTCACAGACTACTCTCCTATTTGACTTCCTAGTTTTATTTTGAATCATAAAGTCTATCAGGTTTTTTAAAAATAAAAACCAAAATTCAATTACTCCAGTAGTCAATATTTTAAGAAAAATATATACAACCAAAACATGGGCTGTTTTGTGTGCTGGAAACTTATAATTCTTGTTCTGATTATGCCCCTGCAGCTCCCTGTGTGTATCAGCTTAAGTGCTGCTCTGTAAGCTGGGGCTCACACACTGTATGCTTGCTGAGCATCCTGAGGATAGCAGCATGATCAGTGAGGATTTACACATATAGCATCAATTTTTCCTTATTTCCATACAAATTAAAAAAATATGCTTACTGCACAAAGCCACAGTCAACACTAAATAACCACTTTAACAGACAAAAACAGTTATTTGACAAGAAAAGCCAGACTCCTACCAATTCTACAGAAGTTTTACCTAGCATTTATTTCACATATCCAATTTATTATCTGTCTTACAACCAGCTGATATAAGAAAAACAGGCAATTTCATGGGTTTTTTTATGTTTAATGTCCTTTTTACCAAACCCCTCATAATACAAACTCACTTTTAAGGGACGTGTTGCAAGATACAAAAAAAACTGCAAAATGCAAAGTACAAATCTGTTCAATCATTAATTTCAAGTCCACCAAGAATATCAATGAGAAATTTATTTTTAACTACAGGGAATTGAGATTATTTTGAAATCTAAGAAGCCTACTGAAATATTCACTACAATTACACTGATAAAGATAAAAAAGTACCATTAAGGTTTTTAAGAACAAGCTTCATACAAAAATGAACTCAATCTCCTTTCTCCTTCCAACTTAAGTCAAAAGGAAAAGGCAAAACTTTCAGTGCTATAACAAGATCTGCGCTGTTTCACCGTGCAGATCCTGTGATATGGATTTCTCCCTATCAATTTTCCAGAGTTTAAAACAAAACTCTTAGAATGGTTCTTGGCCAATGCTGTAAATCCAGAATTCTTAATTGAAAGATATATGCATCTTAAAGAAATACTTACACTGTAATCAGCATCATATGGACTAAGGTACTTCAGTACATAGTTATTAAACAGGGAACCCTTCTAAGCAATTTCTTTTAAAGAAAATAATACCCAATCTGGCACAAGAACTAATCCTTCATTTGTCATGATTCTTTTTAATTATTGTTAAGTAGACTCAAAATGAAGTGAGGACTTGAACATTTATCAACTTCTTCATTTTATTAGTAAAACCAAGAAAAAGTATAAGATTGTTCCAAATTTCATGGTTGCAAAAAAGTATCAGTAGGAAAATTTTCAGGGACTAAGTCTAGGAAAGAAACAATTTCCTATCTGTATAACTACTAGCGCATTAAACAAGTTACATTTTTCATATTAAAAAGAAATTATTTTTTTTTAGATTTTAGAAAATGTGCATGTGCACTGAAATATTTTCCCTCAAACTACAATATGCAAATCAAAACAGAAGTACAAACAGCTACAACAAAGATACAGGGGAAGAATTATACAGACGTCAAAAAACCACCACATAATCTGAATACAACCACAATAACAAATGTACTCGTACCAGACTTCAGAGTTTTTCAAGGTTAGTCATGGAAGACAGTTAAATCAGGGTAAACCTTGCAAACCTATGCAGACACAGAGCTGGTGAGTTGAAGCTGCTCCTTTAGGGATAATGTCAAAGTGAAACATAACCTTTCACAAAATTCTAGGGGGAATCCAATAAAGTCTAACACCAACACACAGCAAACTGGTAGAAGCTGTAAAGGCTAAAAAGCTGATGCCTCAAATTGGAAAACATGAAAAATGTTATATGGCAACAAAAAGTAACAAAGGTTTACACAGAGGAAAGTAAGGCTTCCTCAATCTACTAGATCTCTTCAAGGAGAGAAGAACTAAGAGTGAAGAACCACACCAAGAGTGGGGATGAATAAAGACCCATTTAAAAGTCAACTTGGACTTAATAATGTCAACACTCTCAAAGTCTCACTCTCAAGCTGAAAGCTCTGAAGGAAACTAAGTTGCCGCAGTCTGATAGGGGAAGGTCTTCACAAAAGATACAAAATAGAGGAGAAAACAGTTCTCTGCCCTGAGAACTGCAGAATCACCTGCACTAAAAACTACTGCTCAGCATGTTATAACTAACAAGGGAATTAATAGGGATGTGAAGTTAAATGATAAGAAGTTATTTAAGTATAAAGAACAAAAGTCAACAGCAAAGAACAGCATTCAAAATAATGAATGTCAGCACAATAAAACAACCCCTGAAATTTAATATAGATAAAGAGTTGTATATAGGGTAAAACAATACTAATGCAACACACAGAGACAAGCTGTCTGAATTTTTCCAGTTAGGAGGGAGATGCTGGAGTTGCAATAAACAGCTCTACAAAGTATCAGTTCAAGAAAAACATCCAAAAACCCTTCCCCAAAACCCTAAGCCAAAAATATAAATATTGGAATTATCTGAAAGAATACAGAAGAGAACACACCAGTGGGACCATTTTGTTACTTGTAATTCCTTAATATTCTTGTATTTTTAATACTGACTGCCCTTCTGTCCTCTCATTTCTCACTCAAATATAGGGAAAAAAACCCAAAAATGACACTCAGAACTGCAGGAGGGTTTCAAGGCACAGAATGGCAACAAGAACTGCTAGACCTTGGGACTTCCTAAGCTTACAGGGAAGAAAAGTGCAAAAGATCCCTAAAGTAATGAGCATTGACAGAACAGAAAACAACTGTCAATAGTAACTTAAGAATTTAGAGGCATTAAATAAAATTGTTAGATTAAAGGTTTGAGAAGTAAAAAAAAAAAAACAGGGGAAATTTGCCCAAGCCATTTCATTTCTGAATGTTGTAGACACAGGCACAGCAAACTTATACAAGTTTAAAAATAAATCTATGCAGAAATGTCATGAAGAGCTATTAAAAACAGAGTTATCATTTCTGGCACAGGAAAACTGCAACATGAAGGTGAATAGAAACTGGTAGAACAGACCAGAGCATACTGTGATTGCCCTGTTCTTATACTCTTCTCCTAGTATCTGCTATTGGTCACTGTCAGACATAAGACAAATAAAATGGACTTTTGCCACAACTCAAGCACAGCTGTTCTTATATTCTCAAATACTTAATTTCAAGGGGCAAAAACTCCATCAACATTTAAAAGAGCTATACTCGCAAAAGATGGGGAAAATGGTGGAATGCACTCTGCTCTCTCACTTCACTGATCATGACTGAAGAAAAAAAAACCCTACAAACATCAATGATGCTCTGTCAAAAGCAAAGAACATTTCTTTAGGAACCACATACTGCATTTCCATCTTAATCATCAGTTCTCACTGGGGACTAACCAAAGTGGCAGCTGCAATTCTTCACACCTCTCACCAACTCTATCCCGTATCAGACATGGTGCCAAACTATTTGATTCCCTTTAAAACTACCACCATGCACATTTATGTTTAGGACTAGTTGTGTCTTTCCAGGCTGTGCTGCCAATATATTTAATGAAACATACACATCACTTCAGAAAATTCCCCCTATTAGTAGATATTTGGTGAATGAAATCTCTTTTTGCAACTTAGAGCATCCTGTAGATAAACGCAGAAAGCTGCAAGATGTTCCCAGGATGTCTCTGTTCAAAACGAATGCACAGTACTCTAGGAGTTTTAAGGAATTATCACAGTTCAAGATGATAAATAGATATCCAATTCTTAAATTTAGTGTTCATTATTCTCATCTTATTTAGCAGAGACAAGGAGTTGGGGAAAAAAGCTACCTGTAACAGTCAATGGTAGTAATGCACAAACTCAGATTGTCACGAAATGTAACTACTCTTTATATGATCCTAAGATTTTGCTCTGAATCTTTCTAGTATTCTGGATTCCCACAGGTGTTCAGCCACCTCCTCGGCCTTTTCTGAAAGATATCCACAAAGAATCTCAAAATAGTATGGAAAAGTGTAACTTCACGTGACCATATCCATACACTTGTTCCTGCCTGCTCCCATAAACAACAGAGTTGTTAGTGAAGTACTATATAAACACTGGAAGACAAAAGCTTCACTCAGAACACTGTTTTATTATGAAAATTTTATTTTTTAATTCTTTGCTCACACAATTATATTACTAAACCCATGAAGTTAATGAGATTATCCACATGCCCTAAGCTAAGCAGGCATACTGAGTGTCTTGTTGTATTAAAAGTTTAGTTGAAAACGTGGCAAGAAAAACAGCAGAAGAATTATCCTAATAAAGATATCAGATTTTCTGTGGATTAGAATGATGACAAAACTTTGTGTCTTATCTCACTTTCCCCTGGTGCTCACCAAGTACTCTGCAATCTTCTTGATAGCTGACCTGAACAATCAGGAGAAACTGCAGATGCACCAGGATGGCAGTGGAGTGGGTTGGACACCAATCTAAGACTTGAACACATGAACTCAATTTCCTTTCTCATCAGAATCTTCTTTGCCCTCCTGGACAGGCCACCTCAAGAAGGGTCTGACTGACAAAAGTATTTAGCTGTCTAACAGTCTTTCTTCCAAAGCAGAGCAGGATAAGGATTTCTCAGTGAAATACATTAACAGCAAAAACAAACACAAAAGTCCTTTATACCAACACTACTAAAAAACCAATGATCCTCTCTTTTTTTTGTTCAGAAAAAAATTGCTCAGAAACAAAATAAGCATTTTATCTGAAGATCTACAAACAACTTAGTCACTGTGTGGCATCAGAATAAAAATTTTCAACCGGATACTACACAAAATTTAAATGAATAAAAAAGGCCCTGCAATAGAAAATATTATGCAGCCTTCACAACAGAATAATCTGCCAGTCTGAGCTTAATTTCAATCAAAATGGACAAGAATGGAAAAGGTTTCCAAATCTTATGCTATTGAAAGTTATGCAACTTGTGCACTTCACAGGACTCACATTTCTTTCACTAATGTTAAAGTCTTTAGAAAAGAAACAGACCATTACTCAACGCCTACATGGTTCGAAAAATGAAACAAAATCTCTGAAGTGACATTAACATTGTTCCATTGTCAAGTGAGTCATCTTTTTCAGCAAGTAAGCTCAGAGTGAGATAAAACATTGAGAGATTATCATCTTTTAAAACAAGGACTATGAATTTTATCCTAAGAAATGCAATAGAATGATTAGTTAACTTAATTTCAGCATTTTGTATGTAACAAAACCTTATCCAAAAGTCCATTACATAATTTGAGTTCAAAGTTCACTTTTTATAATGGAAAAGTCTGCTATATGTCTAAAAAAAGTAACTTTTTAGAAAAGTTTTTTCCATGCTTCTATTTGATCAGTCAATGCAAGGTATGATTTTTACCTGATTCGTGTGAACAAATGTCTCTGTTTCCCTTAAAGGACTCGCCAAAATGACTAATGTATCTAAGCAATGTGTCAGCAGACCAGAAGAAATTTCTATAAGGTAAGGTGAGTGCCAAGGCAAACTCAGCAGCAGTTGCTTTTTTAAAATCTTGAAATACTTATCTTCCTACAGCAGCCACATGGCTGCATGGAAATAATTAACAGGTAAAAGACACAGAGAAACCCACACATGACAATTTATCAAAACTTTCTACTTAACTTTCACTTTTCACATGCAAGGCTTACCCAACCTCTTCTACAGTTATATAGCAAGGAACTTTTGCTTTGCATTTAACACTCTCCAATTCTATTCTGAGATCTTAAGAAATCCAACCATGCAGCTGTTCTAACATTTACAACTTGTACTTCTAAATATTACAACTTTACGGATCTTTATGATTTTGTTACAGAGAAAATCGTAATTAGGGAATAATCTTGCATCTTACTTATTTAAATATATTATTTTCCTTTATAAAACCATTGAACAAACCACTCAGATGACGTTAGCTATGTTGCAACAGCTGAAGAGTAAAATTGCCAAAAATGCCCACTTCAAAGATTTGTGGTTCACAGAAATCATTGTAATATGGTGCTCCATTTTCCACTGGCGTCAGCAAAAGGTCAAAAAGTGCACCTAGGTGATCCATTCTCATGACTTCACTGTAAATGGCTTCATACTGGTTTAACATGACACTTATAACTCAGTGTCTCTGAAACTCTTTGGGCCACACACGGATAAAATCCACCATTTACTGCAGACAGCTATGTATCTTGTGCTCAAAACTTCTTGAGCTCAAACTTCTACTGCTCCAGGGAGAGTGAAAAATAAGAATGAAGAATTGAAATAGTTCTTTTTACTCTTGCACAAAACCTCTCAGTTCTATCACTGCTGACAGACAGACCTGTTGTCCGAGTGCTTAACTTAGTACTAATGTTTTTGGATGTGTTGCCTTTAAGCAACTGTTGTTGCTTGATTTTTATTTTGTTTTGTGGGTTTTTTTAATGGCTTACTAACTTAAAGGGATTCACTTGATCTATATCCAGCTCTGACATACCCTATTTAATCCCAGTTACCCGTGGATCTGTGGGTTTTCCCCTCCTGAACAGCAGACTATATCAAGTAAGCTGACCAAAGAAAGGTAAGAGATTCAACATACACCTAGGAAGGTTTACCTGAGACTGCCAAAACATCTGCAGTACCCAAGTATTACATTTACACAGAAGTTTACCCAATAAACAGTTCCTCAAAACCAAGTAACACAAACATATACCCTCAATGATTAATAATAATTAACTGACTTTCCAACATATCATATACAATTTTGAAACTCCATAGTTTCTTCATGTTTCTAGTTTTATCGTTGCATTAAAATATATTGCTATATGTTTCTCTAGACTTTTATTTTGGCATCTAATGGCTCACTGTGGCTTCTACAACCAGTTACTCAAAAAACGCTTAGAAGAACAGTACAGTCTGTCTCTGACTTTGTTTTATATGATTGGCATGCTTTATGCATTTTGATTCAAGAGTCAGTAAAATGTCCCAGACAATAAATCAAAATAACTGCTATTCAAGCACTACCTGAGTGTATTCACAGCTAATCGTTAAGTAAGATTAAGCATTAGGAATACAGAGGACACATGGCAGACTACATTGGTCTTTTAAAAACCAAATATTCAGGGAAATAAAAGAGCTGAAAGGCTCAACCCAAATGCCACTGAGACTGCTGGAAAGATCGTTACTTATAATCCTGTCTTCTAAGCCTAGTGTTTAAGCAGGTATTATATCCCATCTTCTCATCATGAAATGAGTTAACATAGGTTATTATACTATGAAACTAAAGGAAACAAATACACTAATGCAGACATATGTTTTTCCATAGTGAAACAGACAATATAGTCACAATTTCAAACAACAAACCACTGCAGTTTAAATTATCTTTTAAACTTACTGTATTTGTTGAATCTTCTTGTAAAATTCTGTCATATAATTGGATAGCATCATCGTACCTGTTCAAAGAAATCATTTGCATTTATTTCTGCTAAGACAGAATTCCTGATTTTTTGACTGTCTTTGAAATAGCTAATAACCTTCCTGCACTTTTTAAAATTAAATATACATATACTAAGCAAATTATAAAAAAATTCATTTGAGTGAGTGCTAAATATCAACAGCAGTATTCTATGTCACCCAGTTAAAAAAAAACACTTAGTAATTCCTTCATGGAATACTGTTTCAGCAGCAACTTAGACAATTTACACCCAATATCTTACTCTCCTGTCCTCTTTTTCTATACTCAACAGGTCCAACCATCATTATCCCTCCTTTCTCTTTCACATCTTCCAAAAAATGGAAACTGCAAAATTTGAAAAGCCATCCAAAATAATGACATTTCACTTAACTGTTATAATTTAAAACTTCATTACATTTCTTCTTTTGTGAAAAAAGCAGCTGCATACAGCAAACTGAAAGGATTCACACAAAAGTCTATCCCAGACTATAATATAAATCCTGAAAAAAAAATGTTTTCCACCATCACTTTTATTATTTTTTATTAATTAATTCTGCTATTTGAATTCTGCTCGAAACATGTCACTTCAGGTGCTACGAGCACTTCAAACCTACTAGGAAACAGATCTGCATGTTTAGTCAACTGCGTACATGACCTGAATTTGACAAATAATTCAATTCAAAACACATTTTACTACACAGTTTTTGTGCTATCACCACAGAACTAGGGCATACATTGTGTCGTGTATAGTTTGACAAGTAGTTTTTCAGTGGTACTGCTGACTGATTTTTGATGCTACACATTCCTTCTCACCTTGGACACTCATTTACATACCCTCACTGTTCCCTTAAGCACTGCTGACATAAGCATAGCTCAGCTTTCCAGTCCAGTTACCATAAGGTATGAGAGCAAATGTGAAAGGAAACATAAAGCAGCAACCTACAGAAGGTAACTGCTACAGATTTGAGCAGATGTGCTGCAAAATGCTGTATTCATGTTCCGTTAGTTGCTATCTTATCAAATGCATTTTAGAAGACTGAACATGATGGCTATAATTCCAGCTGTACATGGTGAAGTTCCAGAATATTATTTTGATTAGAAAGTGTCTACAAGGATGTCTCAGACTACAAGGATGTTCCTCATTCTTTTCTCTTCCTGTTGGGGAAAGCAGAATCCTTCTTAGATCCTGCAAGTCACACAGAATTCAACAAAAAGTTCACCTCTTCAATTGAAAACATGATCCAAGTTTTCCTCGACTTCCTAGACTTCTTTTACAGTCAGTGGAGACAGACAGGCTTCTCCAGCCCATGGCTTAGAGCATCTGCAGATAGGTTCTTGTTCAAGACAACCCAAAGCTAAAGCCTCTTTGACTTCTAGAGAAAATCTATGGAGATGAAACCTGAACTCTTTTTAATGCCTCTGCTCCCTGATACTCCAGTCTGAAAGATCTAACCTGACAGAGACATTTTGTCACGAATTTTGATGAGCACTTTCAGAAAACTGTGGCTCAATAGCACTTTACTGCTGAAACCACACATAATGTTTGCGCAGCAGTCATCTCACACAAAGATCTATTCCCATGCAATAATATCTTCAATGTAGTCACATAAGCCTGAATTGAATTATGATCTATTGTACTTCTGAATACGTTTCAGAAAGGGGGAAAATCTGCTGCTATTCTCTCACTGTCTTCCTACCCTACATTAAATGAAGACAAGAGAGTTAAGTTTAATGGAAATTCTTCACTAACATGTATTTGATATAAACTGAGTGTGAAATGTGGAACATCTAGTTGCCCTGAGACAGCTCCCGTGGTTGGAGTCCAGTTATTCCTTGGTTTTGATCCATGCAGTGGACAATCATTGGTGGCTCATTATCAAATACCATTTTCAAAGTTAATTTTGCAAGAATATAATGAAAGAACATCTGCTAAGTAAGTATCTTTTAAAAAAGCATTAGGGTGTACTTCCAATTTCTTGTATCAAGTTGGCCCAAAGGCTCCAAACCTCATCAACTCTGTATGCAAAATGAGGCACAGAACAGATTTGCTAGCATTCAAAGGCTCTGAAAAGCTGGAAGTCCTTCTCAACACCCAAGACAAATGCTTTAGAGCAGACTGTTGACATCAAAGATGTATCCAAGGAGAACAGTGGACAATAAAGTTCATCCTCAAGCCTTGAGGTCATTCATCTTGGAAATATGCAAAGTTTTAACCAGTTCATTATTTCAGTAATTCCTTTTAAACTTAGCATGTTATAACCATTCTGTAGGATATTTCAAAAAGGTCTGTCTGATTTTTAGCTTCTGCCATTCTATTACATATGTTGGGTCATTTCTATAACAAACTCTACAGATTTAACCTTTATTAAGTTCATTCACCCACACTCAGAAAACAAGGGTAACGAGCTGCACACTGCTGTAATTAGGAGCATAGGAAAATAATTAAGGGAAAAAAATGCTGGCATTGATTTTCATATGCAGCTCTAGCTCTGTGAGATGAAACATATACCTCACAGAATTTGCCAAAACAGCGTGTAGTGTTTTACTGTATAAGGACTTATTCTGTCAAGTAAGAGATCTTTCTGATCTACAAAATCTGATGGGAAGGTTGCATAAATGAAACACTGCATAGTACCTGCAAAAATGCAATACAGATGTCTAAAAATTATAATATGATCATGCACACTGTTACTTCCTATAAAGAGGCTGCCCAACATTGTTTTGCCATGACTTTGTAATGCCTGAATGCTTTTTTAAGAAAGACCAAGCACTTTTCCAGACAGAAAGCACATTTTTTAAAATTCGGGTTTTACCTTTCCATAGCTTCAAATCGCATTCCAGTTAATCGTTTAACTCTGTGGCTCCCAGGAAACTGCCGCCGTAGTTCCTGAAGACAAAACTATACAAAGAACCAAAAATACTATTGTGAATATAAGCATGTACACAGAAGCTAGAAGAAGATGAAAAAGAAAAACAAAAAAGCCCTGGCTCATAATTCAACAACCTGGAATGACAGTTTTGAGTAAAAGCAAATACCAACTTTTGAAATAAGAAATAAAATGCATTGATAAAGAGATGGTCAGAAACAACTCTGTCCATTAGAAGACTAGTTTTAAGAAATATCTTCCATATACAGCTCATTAGATTGTCAGGCCCCCTCAGAAATAGCTATTTGCCTAGAAAATTAAACTAACCTACTAAAACAGCCCTGATACTATTAAAACTCTAAGTCTACTCAGTTGCTGCATAATAACACAAAACAGTAAAAAAATAAAGACAGTAAGAGCTTATGTGATACTTCTTTAATAAGCGGATATCTCACAATGGAACAAACTATGCTAATACAATGGAACTTTGGAATCCAAAGAAAATGTTTGTCACTGGCTTGTGTACAGCCTGCTGGCAAAAGAGGCATAGTTTTTAACTCCTGAAATCAATGAGACACCTGGGAAGGATAAAAAGAATTCATCACAGGCAGATTGCTCTGGATTAGTGAAAAAGTATGTTTGATAGAGGGCCAGAGTCACAGCTTCCCCAAAGCAAACTAACTTGTAACTATACCATGAATGTGTCTAGATAGCATTGCAAAATCTGTAGCTGACTCATAATGGTGGGAGACAGGACAGTCCACAGCTCTCAGACCAGGGGTCGAATCATGGTTAAAAGCTTCACACTGAATCCTCCTCTTCTAGACACCTATTTATACAGCTCAGCTTAGAAATTTGTTCTTCAGACCTAAGGTTCTAGCAGAGGCCTATCTACATAATCTGTTCCATCTCATCACATCCACCAGTCAAAGGAAAAAGTGCAGAAGTAGCAACTAGTTTTTGTAGATAAACAGGTTGCTAGAGCACATCCAAGAGAAATATTCACATATCTCCCAGATACTAAAAAAACAGAGAAGGACAAGACAAAGAAAACAGTAACCAAAGTAGTAATGCTTAGCCTCAAGTAAGCACAGACGATTTTCATGGCAATTAACAAGAAAATTTCACATAGAAAAGCTTAGAGCTAGTAGAGAAATGGTTTACTGGCACTTTGAGTGAGGTCTAAGTGAACTGCTGCTGCTCTAGTCAAAAAGTTACATGGACTTAGCAGCATAGTACATGATGTCTGAACTAATCTGTGAACACTGTTAAGAGGCAGGAAAATTTACATAAAACTCCAGAAAAGTAGTTTCACTCCAGCTTTTAAAACTCAAACAACCCTACAGCCATTAAAAAGAACTTTTGTGGACAATAAATCCACACTGTGGTCCAGTGAGCAGAGAATGATGAAGGATGGTGATTTTTAGTATAAAAACATGCATTACTTTTCTCCAATAAAATGTTCAAATAAAAAAAAAATTAACACTTACAATAATACTAAACTCTGTAATCTGCAGAAGGACATTTACATCTAAAAAAAAACCTCCATGACAATATGAAAGAACCAGTGCCCAGGCACAGGAGTAATAAAAGACTAGAATTGTTCACATTAGATCTGACTACACAATCATTACTCAACCAAACACAGCAGCCAAAAGGCCAAAATAAACTCTTGTAGATTATGCTATCAGACACAATAAAGTGATAGGAAAAGTTGTGAGAAAGTGACAAACAACTCACTGTCACACTTACAAACCCAAAAGTGCATGAATTAACTACATTAGCTATATCTTCAAAATGGTCTGGACTCAGCCACACTGAATTTCCTCTTTTTAAATTTAAACCTGTAATCCTCATAATCATTTATGTAATTCAGGACTGGCTGTGTACCATGTCAATAATATATTTTTAAGATTCTCTCAGAAACTCAGCAGTTACAATGGCAGAAGTCATTTGAATGTGAAACTTTCATTTGCACTCGATTTGCTTTATGGGTTTTTTTTTTTAATCATGGGCTTTAATTTTAAAGGTCTGACAAAGGCAAAGAAATATAAACTTGAACTGCAGCAGGTAAAACACTGGTAGTTCAAGTGCTGCCAAGGTGACTGCACTAAAACACGTGTATGAAACAACCGGCTGGTTGCAGCAGGGACATGTCTTACACAGTCATTTTGAGCAGGACAGAAAGAACAACAGTAATAAATAGAGGAAAGAAAAATAAAAAACAAAAGTCAGATAAATTACTCTGAAAACTACCTCAGCCTTCTCACTTGGGGCAGATGAGATCTATCCCACTAAACAATGCATCACAGCTGTCAAGAGCTCACTGCTAAAAACCCGGAAGTTCCAAAGCTGTTTATCTACTTTGGAGCTACAGCTGTAGTAAATTGATGCTGACTTGCCTGAATTAACTACTTCTTTATTATAAATCAGTCAAATTGAAAAAATAAAAATCATGACTAAGGTTTCCCTCTAAGTTTTTAACCTCCTTTCTGAGCTGCATATAAAATGTTGCATTCCCTCATCTCAAGCAATACTCCTCAAAGGGCACAGAAACTGAAATTTAAAATCCCTGCCAGGGTCAGTAAAAACAAAGAGTGTTTCACAACTGATCTTTCAACACTGGCTCCCTCAAAAACTTTGTGAAAGTCTTCCTTAAAAGACCTTGAAAATAAAGACCAAAACTCTTTTATATATAAATCAGGACACAAAAAAGTATTTATTTAAACAGTAAGTCTATTTGTTTTTGTTTAAACAGACAGCTATACTACAGCAGTATTTTCTTCTGAGGAACAAAAGAGAGGGGAGTTCAGTGAGTTCACAGCAAGTTCAGTGTCTTGTGCTGTATTTTCCAGTGTACTCGATTTTACCATATACATATGGGATGCAAGATAAACTTGTCTAGTTCTGCCTACTTTCAAACTGCCCTTCTCTGACCTACAGGCTCTAGTCTGACCCCTTGCTTTAAGTTTCACCCAAATGACATTGCATGAAGCTCAAAGACTTCATGAAATATTTTGCCATCTGACAGACAACAGGGCACTGGAAGAGTAATCCCTGTGAAAGACCTGGAGCCCTGCAAACATCGTTTTACTTAGAATAAGGTCAAGCTTGATGGCTTTCAGGAGTGGTAAAAAGCTTATTAAAATTTTTGGGCAAAATACAATTGTCCCTTTTCCTATTGTGGCCTTTAAAGGATTAGCTTAGCTTACTTGTTTGGGGTTTTTTTGTTTCAGTGGGTTTTTTTTTTATTTTTAAATCTAATGAACAGAGTAAAAAAATAAGTTCAAAATAAACTAATTTTATCTAAATTGTTATTTTTATCATTCAAATAAATTTGCATACAAATCGACAAAACTCAAATATTCATTAACAATATTTTTATCAACAATCACTAAGTAATTTGGATTGCAAGGGACCTTTGCTGTTCACCTGCTCCAAACTCCCACCCAAAACAGGTCCAGTTTCCAAGGAAGTGCAGGGCTGTATCCCAATCTATTTTTAAGCATTTCAAACAGAGATTCTACAGCTTCCCTGTGCCCTTTGTCATAAAGTGTTCACTAAGCTTTCCTAATATCTAGTTAGAATTTCCTCTGTTGTAGCTTACGTCTCACACTTGTCTTTTGTTGGACATCTATGAAAATATGTGTCTACCTTCTTTATTCCTTCCCATTAGAACATATTCAAAAATAGCAGTAAAATCCTTTTTTGGCCTTCTCAGGACTTAAACTCAGATCTCTCAGCTTTTCCTTATACATTATGCAGTCCAGCTCCTTATTCATCTTGAAGACCTGATCCAACATGTCAATGACTTTCTTTGATGGCAGCCAACATGACATGTGATATGTATGATGAGACATTTTACCTCAAAACAGCAGATGTCATTTTACCTCAAAACATTCAAAAAACCAATATAATTTGAGACATTTTCAATAAACAAACACTGTCTGTACAATATGGCAACTTCAATATTATTCTTGACTTTTAGCCCATACCAGAGTAGCTGTAAATATTTTCATGGGTATTGGAAGAGATGTGATCTATCTAAACAAAAGTCACACATTAGAGAAGGTAGGTGGTGGCGGTTTCTTTCCAGCAGTGTACTTCTTGATAGATATTCTTTCTACCAGAACAAGCTATGGAGTTCAGAATATCCTATAACTGTCCAAAAACCTATCTGGAAGTGATACCCAGGACAAAAACTTAAAGTATGAAGGAAAAGTCAACTTGAAAACTTACCAATGCCAAATCATCTCTACTGCAGTCCAAGGCAGCAATCATCACCTGTTCATAAATTATCCAAACTGGACACAAGAGACAATAAATGTAAATAATTGGGAGGGTGTTAAGATAATAGGAAACACTTATAATGTAAATAGTATTAATGAATCCAGTCTGTACATTTTTCCCCTTCTACTCACATGGATCACTGCTGAAACAGGGACAAATTAAGAAACTGCTGGAATTAATTAAAAACATACTTAAGCAATTTAGTGCCTTTAGTACTAAAGTACCTTCTGACATCTTGAAAGGCAAAAAAAAGCTCTAATTCTCTATTTTTCCCCATGCTATAACTGCAATCTTCTAAACATATCCCCAATAGGATTTGCCCTCTGATCAGACTTGCAAAACAGCCACTTTTTAATTTTTGCCACAGTACTGAAGAACAGACAATCAGTCAAATAATGGCTAAGTAACAGTCTCATACAAAGTTTTCACATAAATGTCTAACCTACTGATACAGAAAGCTAACAGTTCTACCAGGTAATTTTTACATCTGTTTTCACTGCAGCCCATATTTGGGAAAAAAATAAACTCTTGGAATTCCAGAAGTCTATTAGACTAAGAAAGTAATATATATTTCATCAATATCACACACAGAAAAACAACAAAAAGGCTGTTAAATAAAATAGAGACTGAAAAGAGAAAACCAAATCAGACAATGGAAATTTCAAAAATAATGATTGTTTACTCACTGTCATCTCCAAGTTTAGATGCATATTCATTAATTAACTCTTCTCCAACATCCACTATCTGTTCACTGTTTCGGTAGTTTTCTTCCCTCCATTTCCTCATTTTATCACGCATATCTATGGGCAAAGGGGAAACAAAATTATTGTTACAAATAGTAATAGAATTTTAATGTGATTTCGGGAAGATATGCACAGAAGAATGGGTTTAGAGCAATAGAGCTAAAAAAGCGACTTCTACTAATACTGAAAAACTACTAGAGAACAGATAGATGTACCAGACCTCTGAAACCCTATTACACAAACTGTGCTCATGCTCTAATATAATCAGTTCACCTTCTAACTTTGCAGTCTCTGAGGTCAGCAACGTATGCACTAAAGAAAGGTATCCAATAAATAAAATTTATCCATGGTTAGGTAAAATAGACTACAAGAGATTTCTTCCAAGGAGTTTCAAACATTTACAAACAACAGTAAAATTACACTTCTGTTACAGGTAAATGAATCTTCACTAGAAGTGTTATAACAACTACTATAACATCCACTCTCAAAAGAATCTACACTCTCCTAGAGCAAGGAGCTTCAAGAAAGGCATACATGGAACTGAAGGCTTTCTACACCAGGGAAGTGCCCAAAGGTATAAAAATATCACTGCTTATCTAGGCAAGATAGAAAAGACGGTTTACTTTAGCATTAGGATTTTTGGTTTAAGAGTGTATTTACTATGCATCAGATCTCCAAGAGAAGGCATATTCATGAAGTCAGCTAGAGAGTGCTACCTAGCCTAGGCTTTACTTATGCTCTGGATCAGGAAATCACTAAGAATGTGATTTTATACACACATACGTTTATATACATGTAGATTATCTCTATACAAGAACAAATATTGAGGAAACTTAAGGAAAATAGTTTTCATTACTAGATAGTGGCTTAACTAATAAGAAGGTACCAGGATAACAGCTGCCAATATTTTTTAAAAACTTTACAACAGCTGGAAAAACAAACACAACAAGAGATCTAAACACTGTCAGTTTCTCTTGCACATCAAAACACAGTTAATGTAAATGACAGTTCAAAATTAAGCACTGAATGTTGTTCCATCTACCTGAAGTGATCTCGGACCACTCATAAGAGCGTTATTGTGCTACATTTTGTCTTTTGAAATTCAACCAAAACCACCACAGGGTTACATTTCATATGCATGGGCACAGTTAAATGGTTCTAGACACATGATGGTCCCTGGAAATTCAACATTAGACAGCAAGAATGTGAGAAAACACAAACATTCAGAAAAAATGACAAGCTAAACGCCTAAAAATAAATAAGCTGTCTGATTTCCACACACTCATTTACTTGGAAATTATCAATGCCTTCATTCCAGATGGAATAGTGCCTGAATTATGTATTAACAGAATGCACATTTACCATTCATCACACAAGTACAGCATTTACAGTGGTAAAGAAAAACCTGTAGGACAGAGAATCAAACATCAGCTGATGACTGAAAAATGAAGTGGAAAAAATAAAGGTTCTCATTAATGTGAATCTCCTAAAAGACTTACTAGTTTTAGAAATACTGAATTTTATGGAAAAGACGGAAGAAAGAAAGCACTAAAAACTACAGTAAAACTTATGCAAGGCTTTTTACAATATTGCCAAACAATGAATTTTTTACAAAGATAGCTACCCAAAGATTTAAACAGTGACTTCAGTTTTTGAGCTAGATAATACAAGGCTGGGCAGGAGCATTCAGGGACTTTAGGGAAACAGTAAAGAAATGTCTAGTTTTAATTATGATTTCTCCTGTCACATATACAGGCTGATATTTATACATTTGGTTTAGACTTGGGTTTTTGTAAATTGGCAAGCTTTGCACATAAAAATCAAAATGTAACAAATTCAAAGGAGCAGACACACTTGCCACAATGTTTGCTGTCTCCTAGAACCGTGCAAGCAGTCTACTGTGCCAGGAGACACAAAGTGGGTTTTATTTTTGTGTCTGTGAAGGTGTCAGTTCATTGGACCTGAGTAACCAGATATGAAACAATCCTATAAATTCTTATACTTTCATTGATGAGTTGGATTACAGTTTTCATGTGTTTTCATGTCCCCTCTCATGTGGCAGGTGCAGGCAGAGGCACAGGCAGCTCAGCTGGGTGCTGCTGGTGCTGCTTCTAACCCTGAAAACTCAGTCAACAGGGTCTCAACTAAAAAAAAACCCTCAGAATCTCATCTTCGTCTGCTGTAATCCCATAAATTCATATAGAAAAACCAGAATAAACTCATCTGTCCCTTTGATTACAACTCAAAATTAGGAAATAGCTAAAAGAAAGCAAAGACAGCACAGAACACAACAAAACTACCTCAATAACACTTAATTGCACACAGATTATGATGCAGACAGAATGAATTCCTAGTCTTTCCATATAAACAAAATATGAATTCAGTTCCTAAGTCAGAGGAAGGAAACAATTTTGTCATCTAAAGTGGACTCTAATGATTAGAGAGAAGTGCTGAAGTTTTTAAATTTAATAGGAATTTTCTCTTTTTGTATATAACATGTTCCCAGATATACACCTTTGCAAAAAAATGTCCTCACATAAACACAGTGTTAAGAATTCCTTGAAAACAGTCTCTCTCACACGAACATGTAACAAAAACTCTTAAAGTGCCCCTACTTAAGTAGTAGAATTTTTAATACAGAAAACAGCAATACTAATTTAACAATACAAAGAACAGGCATTACGACCTAATAAAAACCATTAAAATATATTATTTTCACTTGTTTTCAATTAATATTAAAAGAAATCTAGTTTAGAAAATATGCCCTTTCTCTTTTTGGTTTTGATACCCAGTGAAGACAGTTATTGACTGAAATGAGAGTTGCTGTGACAGCACTCAAAGATGCCCAGAAAGCTAAGTTATCACTAGCCCGAAATCACTGCTTCATTTTAGCTGGGTTTGAGATGTTAATGCCATTATGCTTCTCTGCAAGGTAAACAAAGGAAAACCTGGTTTATTCTGTCTAATTCTGACAATATGTCAGATGTGTTTTCTGTGAAAGCCAATTGTTATTTTAGTAGTTCCTGATTGTCATGACTGCTGCTTGTTTGCAGATCATGCAGAGGTGAACTTGTGTGCTCCAAAACCTGCTCCTAAAATGAAATTACACAGGTGTTTGTTTGGGTTTTTTAGCATTTTCTCTCGTGGCACAAATTCATCTTTAATGCAGCACTGAAAATATATTTAGTCTATGAAGTTCCACATGGCTTAAGAAACTCCTAGTAAGAGGCTGCACATCACCAGCTGTCATGTGATGTGCTAACCTACCACATCATACTCCCATGCCAGACCTGCAGTTCTTGGCTCCTTGACACTCCACCCAGTTTCTTTGATATTTTAAGGAAGCAGGAGATATGCCATTTTCAATAGGATAATTAGCAACAGTGACCACAAAAAAAGAGTAAATATCACCTGTCTCAAGTAAATAAGCTGTAAAATGTATGATGCATAACCACATATAAGCTTCTCTTTTCATACCATAGCACCCTGAAGCCATATTTGGATCATCTAAGTCCACTGATCGAGACACTGAAGTCAAATGAGAGGTTTCCCTGATCCATAGACTTCCAAATACACTTTAAAGCTTGAGACACAGAAACAAAGTAACAAAAGAAAAAATAAAGACAACAGCTCCAACAGTGGAAAACACAGTCATTTTCAGTTATCTTTCCTAACCACTGTACAATGCATTTACCTAACAAAATTTAATCATGGTTAAACTCCCAACTCTGTCTCAAAGAACCAGAGTGAAAAGCAAAGCAAGGTACAAACTATTTCATTTGTCTCATGTTATTCTACTTCCCTAACCTCAAATCAGATTCATCTTTGAGCAATACGTAACTGTAAAACATTTTGTATACAAAGGAATATGTAAATATATAAAGGGCATTTTTTAGATAAATATCAACCATACACTTAGTTTCACAGAAACTGAGCATTTTAGAAAGATTCAAAATGAGATACATTAACCATGTTCAAGTTCTTTCCTAGGGACTGGGTCACAACACTGCTGTGATCATCCCATCTATGAAAAGCCTCAATGCACCAAGGAGGACACAAAGAGAAAGGACAAGAGCTTTAAGAAGAGTCTTTGCATGGCCTGTTGTAGGAAAAAAAATAACAATTTTTCAGATATGTGCTTCTAAAATGGAGACAGCCCCTTGTACTAACACAGATCTTCACCTACTTTTTCATTTGGACAGAAGGTACCAACTGAAAAGTTGATATGATAAAACTCACCAGCAGGTCCTCCAAAATTTCTCATTTAAAACGCCCATATGCAAAACTATACAAACAATGCCACAGATGTCAATCAGAACTCTCCGAAACAGAACATGGAGGTTATTTCTAGGATGCTCACCCCAGCATGACAGCCTGAGCATCCTACACCTGGCCTTCTACACAAGAGGATAAAGATACACTCCACAATGCTCCTGGCCAAAAAATCTAAGGCTAAATGTACAGAGACGTGTCCAGAGGGCACATTCCCATCCTGTGAAAAATTTTAATTTTTCTTTCCAATCACTGATACCTGAGAACAACAGAAGGAAAAAAAAAACCAAACCCACACCTAAATCTCAGGTTTGTAACAATGTCTGCTCAAGCAAAATAAAAACTGGAAAAGTTTTTTACATGTTTTTTGAGAGAACTGGGAAAGTCTAACAATAACACCAGCAGTGTTACAACTTACAACCTCCCTTCCAGTACAGCAGCCTGTCTGCTCTCTAACTTGCTGAACTTCACATCTGTTACACCTGACAGGCAACCAAGCTTTTCCCAATCAGTCAACGTCATCATGGTGATGCAAGTAAATACCAGAGCAAAACTACGTATAAACTGACCACCAGACAGAATGGCAAGCCAGTCCACTTCTTCATCCTTATTCATTCTGATTCAGCATTATTTTCTTCAACATTTTCTAAGATTAATGCAATTTGAGCTAAAATATGAATGTTCCAAATTCCATTTCATTTTGCTTCTGAGTCCTGCAGAAAAAGGCGCAGGAAAGACAGTGTGGGCACTATTTCAATGGTCAAGTTACAGACATCTGCTAAAATACATTCCCTGCACTATTTCTCCTCTTATCTAGAAACCAAACTAAGCAGTAATTCATGACTGGGGAACATGATAAGGGACATGGGGAATTATTCTATTACTCATTTATTTCTTCACAGATTGCCAGTAAATAAATGAAAACCAAAGATCACACAGCTTCTTTCCCTATTATCTTCTGTACTGTATAATGTTTGCAGCATATGATACACAGCTTTATGGGCAAAATTATTTATTTATTCCTGATAGCAGACTGCAGTGTGCTCGAGTGCTGTCTTGAGCAAGTACTGGTTATGAAAGAATTGAGAATGTCAAGCAAACCTCCAACAGTTTTACTATATGAAAAATAAATCACCATTATGATCAAACAGACATGAAAGCTACAAACACATGGAGGACGGGACTTTCAAACACTTTTATGTCACTTCAGAGCTTTTGGGAGTTCCCCCAGAAACTCTTTATCATCAAATTCTACGAAAATATCAGGTAATTCTCAGTTCACCGAGGGATGAACTATGCCACAGGCTGCTGGCCTGGCCCAGAGCCCCTTTTCCCTTGGCGGCGCCGCGTTCCTGAGGCGGGCCGGGCAGCGGGAGGGGCGCCGGCCGCCAGACCCGGGATGGGACGGGAGGGACGGGAGAGAGGAGGGAAGGGGAGGGGAGGCGGCCTGCGGGGCACCCGGAGGGGAGAGCAGGGCCGGGGAGGCCGGCGGGGCGCTCCTGGCGGAGTGAGCGTTCAGCGGCCGGGCCTGCGGGCACCGAGGGCCGGGCACTGGCG
>VXBX01006539.1:375661-494911 GCA_013400415.1 Scytalopus superciliaris
GTTCGCCCTGGGCCTGTCCCGTCCCGTCCCTCCCGCGGGCCCAGCGGCCTTGCCGGGGTTACAGCCTCCGAGCCCAGAGGGAGGCCTGCGGGTTAATTTCGTATTTTATAGCGCCTGGTGTGGTTTGGGTTGGGCGTGAGAGCTGCCCCCGCGATGGCAGGGGCGGCACGGCCCGTCCGGGACGATCCTGGATCTAGGTCGGGCTCTCTGGAGGTGCCCCAGACCCCCGCCCGGCCCTGAAACACGCTGGGACAGATGCCCTGCCCGCATCTCTGTCCCCTACACTGCCCATCTCCTGACACCTTGGCTTCTGATCAGCCACACAGATGAAGGGTTTCTTAAATAAGGCTTCTGACTTAAGTCCCAATTTCAGTATTGAAACTGAATAAACACATTCAGCGAGTAAATGTATCTCTGCTGAAGATTCTAAAAGAAAAATAAAAAGGCTTTTTAAGTTGATCTATGGCCTAGTTGACGTGGTGCTGTTCAGTCATAGATTGGACTCAGTGATCTCAAAGATCTTTTCCAACGCAATTGATTCTGTGATTCTGTATGCTAAAGAAACGGGTTTAGAAAGTATCACCAGAAACTTAATTGCCTGACATTTAACTCTGACAAGATCTCTTATGGGAAATAATTCAGACTCCATACTCAAAATTAATCCCCTATCTCCATCAACAAATGAACCCTAGTATCAAGAAAACCATTTCTGTATATATTATGTTCTTTCCTGTGACTAGAATAAACTACTAATTCTTAATGCTATCTACAGTGTAATTACATGTCACAACTTTGACAGCTAAAAGGCCTCAACTGGAATTCAAATGGTGGTCTAGAAATACTGTGTATCCCTAATTTTTCTTCCCTCTAAAGTGTTTTTTTATCTAAGTGACTGGATCGTTTAGGCCATGTATGGCACAGCTGTACTTCCAGCTAATTTTAAAATGCCAATGCCTGTATTATCTGCATACTTTCAAAAGCATTTATATATTTATTCTCATAGTATATGCGTAGGGAACTGATATTCCTGTTTTGCAAATAAAGGACTGAATATGGAATGGTTACAGGCCAGGTCCATAAAGGATTTAGCACACACCTGCTCTGCACATTACATGCTCTGCACATTCAGTAACACTGAAATAGCTGAGGTAAAATGAAAAATTAACTTGCAGAGTTCAGTGCTGCTGGATTGCTGAGCTAGCTGTAATGCCTAATGTGGGACAGACAGAACTTTTAAGCATATAAATCCAAAATTTTGATGCTTTTAAAAGCCCTGTTAGCTGCCACCTAATGCTGAAGGAGCTGAAATTTCAGAAATGTGTGTTTGAAGTGTTTGGGAGGGGTTTGGACTTGCTGTTCCCTGGATATGTAGCTCTATTCTGCACCTGCCCACAACTTTGTGTCGGCAAGAGGCAGGAGACAGTACCCCACAGGGGCTCAATCTTGTTACTGTTCTCAGCAATAACTGATCTCTCTCCTAGCTAGGTTTAGACAATACCCCAGTTATTCTGGATTCCTTCCCAAGACATGCAGCCCTCCACCTGCACTGTAAGACGAGACCAGGTCCTGAAGTTATGCACTGTAAAAGCTGTCTGCTGCCTTTCTTGGAGATAGTCTCAAACGACTTGCCTAAAATCATATACACCGTGTTCTGCTGAGCTCAAGGCTGACCCTTCCACTGCATACCTCTGCTATTACTGTGGAGTAGAAAACCATCCACACTCACCAAGAGACGGGAATTATTGTTACAATATCCCGTTATGCCAGATACTGTTATAGTTGGAAACAGAAATGTTTTTGGTATTAAGCTTTTTCTTCTTGGAAACTAAAACACTGGTTTTGAAAGCTGTTTTCTAATGCCAAGGAGCTTCATCACTTAATTCAAAGTTTAAAGTGTTTTGTTAATAAAGCTTAAAATGCTCTAAAAAGGGAATAGTCATGTGAAATCTCTTTTCTGGATCTGTCATTTTCTGGTCTTGTGCCACTTCTGCAGGAACCAAGTGGAAAGGCAATGATCCCAGTCTCACATAATGAGTTGTAAATGCACAGGTTTTTTCAGGGGTCTATTTAAAAGTGCAGAAAACTCACTACCTACTTTTTGTGGGTACCACAGCTAGTTCTACACATTACTAAATGAAAATGAAAAAAACCCCTGCTTTTTTTAGTTTTGCTCAGTGTACTATTAAAAAACCTTTCTCTTTTATTATGAAATCAATCAGTCAGTTCAATAATAATACAGTCATCTTGAAAAAATTGAGACATGTTTGTATAATTTTGACCAGCAGAAAGTATTACATATTGGAACATACGTAGCTAAGCAGTACAATTTTGAATTTTTAATTCTGTGTTAGTATTTACAGTCAATTTAAAATTAGTTTCCTCTTTCTGACTCCTAAGCTAGAGGACAAGAGGAGACCATAGCCAGAGGATTCCTTTATCCTTAGGCTATAAATCTTCCTGGCTATTGACAATCACAACGAGAACATGCCAGAATCACATCATTCAGCATGCCATGAGAAAAGGAAAAGAGGAGACACTTTCAGAAAGCTGGGGAAAACGAGAAATATAAATCAACTTGATGAATTGACAATGTTAGCAATCCTTAAGCAAGTTAAAAAAACACTTCCTCTATGGCTTGATACTCTAAACCATAGACTGAGAACCTTCTGAGACTGATTTTAAAGTGGGAGTGAGATGAACAAGCACCACAGATCCAAGTTTCTGAGTCCATATGGTAAGGCAGTATGTGCTTCGAAGTTCGTGTTTACTAGCTGAGTATATACAAGCTTGAAACTGCTGTCCTAAAGACACCTCTCTGTGTGCTTAATAAGGAATTTTTGCAGAGGTTTAGCTGTGCCTGTGGACATTAAATAAGCATAAGAATACATTAATTGTAATATGTCACAGAGGCTTAAATTTGGTACTGGAAGCTGCTGCTTCCTGTAGGTAAAGTGAACAAATTTGCAGTAAGGAGCAGCCTTTGCTGGGGTCAGGTGTGAGGTGAGGAGGGGACATCAGGCCAGTGCAGCCCCATTCCTGCTGGCCTCCCTCTGCTCCTGGTGAACACCAGGAATGGGCCAGCCCTGCCCGGAGTGGAGTCAGGCCCTGCCAGCCCAGTGCTCTGGGACAGCTGTGCCAGGTGTGGGAGGGAGCAGCCTCTGCACATCACTGGCTGACCTCATGCTGCAGTTCTTATCCGATTTCGTTCCCAGTTCCTGGGCAGATGCCCCAGTCCTTAGCAGGCTTGCAGAGCTTGGCAATCTCATGCTTGCCATAGCAGGCAGCAATACTCTTCTGAGGGCAGGGCAGAAGAAATAAATGTCTTGCCCACATGGCTATAGGGGCGAGAAAAGAGATCAAGAAGCAGCAGAATGGGAGAAAGCCCCTCGCCTGGGGCAGCAGATGTGCCAGTGCTCCTGAGCCATCAGTTGTCAGGGAAGTAGATTGGAAAAGCCAGAGGGAGGGCTTGGGGCTGAGGGTCTGCAGATGAGCAGGTTCAGTGGATTTCCTTCAAGGATGGTGGGGTCACGGCGGGCAGCTGTGTGCTGTGGGCCTGCACTCAAGGAGGGCAGGATGTTCCCTCCCGCACTCACTTCTCCAGCTCCCAGCCCAGTTACTCATCTCCTCATAGCTGCAGTAGTGTGTCATACACATTTGGGGTCTTTTTTGACTGACTTGAAATAAATTGTACTGAAGTTAAGGGAATTACAGCACTCTCCCTGGGCTGAAATCTGCTCTCGGAATGTTTCTTTAGCGCCCTCCTGACATCCTGACCATTTAAAAATCTTCTCATTTCTGAACTCTGTGTTTGTCTCAGAAAGAATTCTCCTGAGCTTTTCCCCAATCCTTATTTATTAACTTTGTTCCCTTTCCCAAGTTCTCTCCTTGTGTTCAGCTATGTCTCATTATTTTTGTGGTGTTTCTGAGATGATTTTGTCTGGACAACCACTGGCCTTGAAGAGGAAATGATCTCTTTGTAGGGTAGCATGTTTTATTCATGGATACAGTGGTTTGGGTTTCTACCCTTAAAAAGAAAGATAAACCAAAGTGGACACAGGGACTGGTTATCCTGCCTGCCAAGGCAATATAATAGTGACAGCTTGTCAGTGGTAGCTAATCCATTCTTGCCTCAACAGATGCAGAAATGGCTTCCATACTGTTCCTTGAGCAAGGCATCACCTCATACTGAGGAAAATAAGCAGTTTCTGTATACATGGTTCTCATCTTGGTATTAGAGATGAGAAAATCAAAATGCAGGGAGCTTAGGCAACTTACCTAAACTCCTAAAGCAAAACAAAGGACTTATTCCCCATTTATGCACAATCTAACTGCTCAAATTGAGAATCCTTATTCCTGGTTTTAACTGTACTGCTATTTGGTAGTCACACACATTAGTTTTACATGCTGCTCACAACATACACTGCCACGTCCTGCTGAGGTTTGGATAAGTTTGTGAGGTGTCAAACTTTAACATTAATTTTTCTAGGTATTCCAGCCCTTCTGCTTTGACTTCTTCGAAACTTAGGGACAATGTATACTTTGTTGTTTGTCATTTAACCCCTCATTTTCCTTACAAACTGTTCAAGGCTGCTTGTCCAGCTTTTGTGAGTTTTCACATTGTCAGCTTACTGCTGCATTACTATTCCAACCAATTGCTCTCATACTCAAGTCACTGGTTAAAAAAGTAGAGTCTGTGTCCAAAGAATGGGCCATGTCTGGAGGAGCTACAAGGAAAACAACCATTGTAGTAGTAAAGCACATCAGTATTAGCAGCAGCCTCCTGAGCTGTGCTTTTATTTTACCAGAGCCATGAGCACAACAAACATATGAAACAGCTCAACCGGGAATCAAAAGAAAGTCATTAGAGGATCGAAAATGACTTGACTATGTACCTTGCTACAAAATCCTGAATTTAGACTCTTCCTGGTTCTCTCAGCACTAGTCTACTGATTGCTTTATTCAATTCTTCAGCCTGAGGCTTCTTTGTTGAGGCAGAAACAGACTAGAAGAGCAGTAACAGAACATGGACACTGCAATAGCAGGTATCCCTCAGCAAGTGCAGAGCTCTTTGCTCTGAACCTGCTCCATGAGATGGCTGGAGGAGTTTCTCAGCAGATGCTTTTGGTAGCACAGCCTCCATCATACCCTGAGCTACCAGGCAGTGTCAATTTCTGTCCTCTTTGCTTGATCTTGGAAGAAAACTTTCAGAGGGAAGGAAGTTTTCTCATGGATTGATAATGAAGACAGAGGATTCTGACTTTCCTGGGGTCTCACTAGGTCTGATTTGGGATAGAAACTTTAGTGAATCATTTACACATCTCCCCACATCCTTGGCAATGTGGCTGCCAAATGACAGAAATAATATTTTCGAAGCACAAGCCAAGCAGAAAATGCTTCATAATAGTCAAAACTGTGATTCTAATTACCATGACATTGTTACACACTAGAGCTGTTACATAAGATTTAAAAATAATATACAATACATTGTTACAATCTGCATGAGTGACTGTTAATAGACTGCAGCTTCAGAAAAAAAAAAGCTAATCAAAACAAGGCTGTGATTTTGCCTGCAAATAAAATTATTCCTTCCATGGAAACTGTTCCTGCTAAAAGTCAGCAGCAGAAGGGTTTCTATCACTTCACTTTAAATGCATGCAGTCTAGATGTCTGTATAGCAGCCATTTATCTCAGGTTGAATTTATGGTCAGTGGAACAAATTGCACATTTGTGGGGTGCATCTCATCCTATAAAAGGTGTCCAAGGCATAAGCTTAACCAAAAGCAAATCTTTCTTTCTATTAACTGTAAAGGGAATCAAGAGGACTAATTCAGCTGCAGATGTCTTCATTGACAATGTCTACCTTTAGTCAGAGGAACTCTCCACAGAGGAGTATATCCTGTCCTTGCTTAAGTCTTGCTACAGTCACTGAAAATGGGACAGAGAAAACTTCTTTTAGGAAGTCTCTCTCTTAGGGGATGGGCTATCAAAGTTCTCAACAAAAAACTGCTGAGCAACTTCTTTCTTCACCCCAGTGATGTTCTTCCTTTCTCTCACCATTGCAAAGAAGCGACATTTTATACATTTAATAATTGGTGATTATTGGAAATTATCATGACCCTTTGTTCATATACATATTTTGCAGACAACAAACTTGTAAAAGAATGTTTTTGAAGAAAGTTCTTCACTGGCATGAAGTGCCACCATGCTTTTCCAGTTAGAAACCTCTGAAATAGATACGTTGCGAACATGATGATCAGCCTAAAAGAAAGCAGTAGAGCCCTGACTAGTGAAAGAGATCTTTTGTATCAGCTATAACCATGTCCCACTTTCAGGAAAATTGCAATCCACCAAGGAAAAAAAGACAGTGGAGGCAGGTAAATGTTGTAGCAGACTGTTTGGGCAAATTATGGAGTCTTTGTCCCTGGAGGGTATTAAGATCAGACAAAATAGGAGTGATTGCATTATGAGATTATGAGACTGATTTTCTGTTTCTATGGCTTCCTATATTACTTGATTGAAAAAGAAGACAGTAACTTACCTTCTGACTGCAGTTGCTTTGCCTTTCAGTGTTCTCCTCTGCATTACCCATCTTGAATATGTGGTTATGATAAACTCACAAAATGCAAACTGTAGCTTTCTAATACTCAAGACAGGATACAAGAGGAAATGAGGAGAATCTATATGTACTTTATTCAAAACAAACCACTGAACAAGCTATTTTTATTTCACACTGAAAGCACATGGGGGTTTGTGGGGTGAGTTGCCTGCTGATCAGTGTGAATATGGCAGTGCTGCTGCAGATGGCCAGAGGATGAACCCTGATGGTCATTGAGTGGGTGCTGAAGAAGCTCAGCAACTGCAAGGCCAAGGCTGTCCCCTGTTTTTACACGCTTATTTATGGGAGAAAAGATGGGAAGAGAAAGTAGGAAGCAAAGGGAAAAGATTGTAGGGGGGCATTATTTCTAGGGAGACCATACTTAAACCATATGTAAGATTAGGCAGCAAGACTGGTGTAAAGAGTTGTCTGTCTTGTCCAGCCAGACCTGTGGTCTCATCCCTGACAACACAGGGATCTGCTCAGTTGTGCTGGTACAACTGTTCCCTGGTTCTCCACCAATAAACACAGACAGGGAAAAATTAACCCCAAAAAGTTTTAATAGTGAGGATCTTTGCTCCTGCTCAAGGATGGGGCCCTGTCTCTTGGTTAAGTTACCATGAGCAATACACTGTGCCAATGGACAGGAGAAAATGGCTAAGGATTTCCTTACACATGGAATGATGAATCCCTTCTGTAGTGGAACTGCAGCTGGATAGTGTGACTATTCTTCTCTCGAACTTTAATTTTATACACACTTCAGTTTTGGAATTATTCTGTGTTTTAGTTTTGTTGAGCCTCATTTGCACATTAATTTAGCATTTAAAAGAAAACATTTGTTTATTTTTGGCACAGTTGACTGTGGACTTGTTCAGCTTTCTTTATCACATATTTTGCCAGTTTAATAAAATTCAGCATTTGTTGAACAATTTATTGCTGTAAATGCATTTGCAATGAAACAAAAAGCCTCAAGACATTACTGATATATTGCAAACCACCAAGCAGTATGTACAAGCCTTAGAAATAGTGTTTCATGATCTCAAAATTGGAGGCAGAAAAAGCTCCAATTAAATCAATACTTAATTCAGCAGAAAAATCAATGTTTTATACACTACCAGGCTTAGAATTTATCAGGGATAACATCTGTCCTACAGATCAGCATCTTCTACAGTGCAGTATTGCAGCAGTAGAAGCTCTTCCAGTTTGCAGAATAGTACAAGTTAGCAGGTGACTTCTTGAAAGGATAACTATGTGTGGTATGAATGTGAGCACATACATACTCAGAGTACCATATGGGCTATATTTATTTGGTGTGTATATGTAGACGAGAAAGAAGTATATGTGTTACATTTTATGTAATAAAACAGGTGGTGTTGCTTTTTGTAAAACACTTTTTGTCCTTCTCATGCTTTTCTGTGAAGGCAGAAAAAGTAAGCAACAAAAAAATGTCAAGAATTTCAATAACAAAAAGTGATATAAAAATGCTTTTGACCATAAAGTGGTCCTGTAAAATTTGTAATTATTGTACACTAAAGCTCCAGTGTGACTTGCCTAATTTCCCTAGTCTTTTGGACCTGCATTTCCTGTGGGAGTCCTTTCCAGATTTTCAGATAAGTTAATGAGTTCATCAGTATCCAGATATTATTCTGATAATAAATAAAATTACCTCCAGTTTCCCATGTGTTGTAAAAAGGTAAAGCAGGTCATATCATATGTATAGTATTTACAATATTGGCATTCATGACTCTGGAAAACATGCCTTCTTGCCTCCAGCTTTCCCAGAGAATTATCCACCACCATTCTGCAACTGTTACAGGCTGTAATAGTATGCACTGGGTGGATGCACTTTGTGCATATTTGGCTTCATAAGTCCTGGCAGGAGAAGCTAGATGGAATTCCTCAAAATAACAGGAGGCACCTGCACCCTATTGGGAATGTTATTAGTGGGAGAAATAAAGATCTCAGCTTGTCCAAGGATCTGTGTGTCTTATGTGCTCCAAACACACATGTTGCATATCTTGCCAATGCCTCCCAGGCTGATGCTCATAAGCTTTCTCCATGGTCCTCAGGGTCCTTAAGGAACATCTTATGGTTCACTTACACACTGACTTCTTTGGTGGAAGGACATCTGTACCATCTATGACCTCACTGCAGTTTGTAAGCCCCATTCCCTGAACGCCAGATTTGATCCAGTATTTATCAGTCAGAGATTAACAACTTTTAAACAAGTGACACAAATCTCTACTAATATATGCAAGGGTTTTTCAAGAACACATGATAGTCTTGATTGGCTTTCAGATCGTGATCTTCTGTTGGCATAAGCTCTCTGATTTGTGTGCTCCAATAGTAGGGTTATGAGTAAATTGTTTAGGTTGACTGATGGATAGCAGTTCATCTCAGGCAATGGATTTTCCAAATCTCTCCCATTTTGTCACTGTGCTGCAGATCTTCTGGCTTGAACATCTTGGAAAATCCACCAAAGTTATTTAGCTCTCTGACCATCTGCCTGCCTAACAAACATTTGGTCCGCATCCTCAGAAATTATTCTGATGGGTGTGTGGTTGTTGCTTCCTATCACGTGACTAGTTTTTGTCCTTTTGTTTACAGGACTTCTGTGAAAATTTTCTTTAAGTTGATACAATCATTTCACATCTATTGTAACAGGAACATTGCCATAGCACTCCCAAAGTGATGAATGGGTTGGAGACTTTTTGTGGTCCCTCAAGGATCCTTTTGCCTGCTGGCCTACTCTTCTGAGGCTTGAAACTAACACTGCACTCATCTTATAGTTCTACCCTTCTGTTGTTTGCCATTGCATATCTATTAATCTTTAACACAGACTCCTCTGCAGGGCAGACCTGCCTTCTCTTAGCCTGGATCTGGTTCCACTTTTTCTCTTCTTCCAGCTTTCTGAGTATCAGTCTGAGTATTTTGTTCTTTCTGACAATCTCCTAAATATCCTGATGATTTCTACTGAAGCTGTTACTATCCCCACATTTTTTCACTACTTCCTGATACAGAATCTCCTTTCTCTTCCATCTTTTGTTTTTCCTTTTCATTCTGCCATGAAGGAAATGCACTAGTAAGTGTCTTGTCCTCCTGATCAGATGATGGCTTACTGTTACCACTCACAGATCAGTCTTAAAGGTCTTCTCATCAACACATGTCCTCAAATTTGTTCTTTCCTCTCCTCTTTTCCATTATGTGCCTCTCTCAACTTCATTATGGACACATTTATGGATATTCTCTTCCTTGAGGCCTATTGGATGACCAGATATGGCACAATCTTCGGTTGAATACCCAGTGGTGTGCAGTGTTGTGTGCAGATAATCTCATTCTCTCTTCAATTTTCCAGTTCTCTTCCACTTCTCTAGCAGCTAATGTCTTCTCTTCTCTGTCTTACCAGTAAAAAACCTGCCACAACAACCACAAAAACCAGGATGCCTGCAACTTTTCCCTCTTTCTCTTGTCTGCCTACTTTTGTACTTAATTAAAGGACTCAGGTATTGGAAATTTTTTAAGTTTCCTTGTTCAAAAGAAATGTAGATAAAACATTTGAAAATGAAAATCTAAAAGTTGAAGAGCTTTCCTTCCACAAAAACATTAACAGAGATAACCATACTGATTGAGAATGAAAATGGACCCCTAATAATCTGAATTTCCTGCCTGTCCTATAACAAGTCCCTGTTGTTAAAAGGAAGGGACTCCCATCTATCTAGGTCCACTCAAGTGTCCAACAGAGAGTTTTCCTGCATTAAATCCTGAGGGCAGTTAGTGAATCCTCTATGCCCCTATGTAGGAGATCATATAGGCATCCCAAATGTGGCCTGATAAACTCCTTCATTGCTTACCATGTATGCACAGCCAGAATTTAAAGGGCTATCTGCCTTCTTTATACATCACACTAAAGTAGCCCCAGCTTTATAACAGCCCAGTTGAAATAGTAAAAAATTGTATGAGGTGCTCATATAATGGATTTTAGTATATACTTCTTCAGAAGCTACTATCAAAAGGATGTACATTGTTTCATTTTCTGTATAGAGGTTGGTAAGCATGAAGAAATTTTTCCTAAATTCTGTAACAAATTACTTCTTATGCTAAAATATATCTGCAAGCACTTCTTTGGTCTTTTTCCACATCTCACTAGCTTTTGGTAAAGGCCAGCAGGACAGTGTTGAAGTGGATATTATGCCTTTCCAAGACTGTGTAAGCATCCTGTACATCCACCTTCCTTGGAAATTCAAGGGCATAGCCTGACCAGATATTTTCACACATCCACTTTTGTTCTGTGTCCTAAGTAATAAAAAATTAATTACATCAACATCATTGTGAGAAGATCAAGCAAATACATAACTAAGACCTAACTAGGTTTTAATGAGATTGTGCTGAAAGTGTGAGTTAAAAATGCATTATTTTTCTGTTAGTCCAATGATGAATTATATTCTCTATCTATAACTATTTCCTCTGTATTTCTTTTTATTATTCATTTGCTGTTCCATGGAACTGCCATTTTTGGAAAAGGCAGCAGTGAATGTAAAAATGCATAATGTGTCCTTAGAGGTCAGTAAGTAGAATGCTGGTGTAGAATCTGTAAACATTAACATCTTTGGAGGTCACAGAAAGTAAATGCATATGATTATTTTTAAAACTTCTGCTTCGGTCATCTCCAGATCTTAAATTTTAATATCTTCAGATGACTGTAAGTGGCTATGCATCCAGACTTATCAGGAAACCAAAACACTTCTATAAAATAATCAATTGCCTTTTGTTTAACTACAACTTTTTAGAGAAGAACCAAAGAATAAGGGAAGTTATAGTCTCAAACTGCACTCCAGACCTGCCTCAAACACAGCTTGACATCAGCAGCAAAACAACTGCTTGTCTTACAGCTTCTGAAAGCAAGTCACAGATGGAAAATCCGATGAGGGAGGAACAGACTTTACGTGCTGAAATCGCTTTTTGTGGAAACCCAGAGAAACTGTGCATATGTCTTTAGCCTAGTTCTGCAGACAAGAGGGGAAAAGGTGAATATAGGTATTTTAACAGCTCCTCTCTAGTGTAAGAAACCATACTATTCTGTCATTTACACTTTTAACATCTTTTGAAAATTGGCATCTTAGAAAAATAAGTGAGAGCTCATGGCTAGATCACTTCTCACTGTAATAACAACTATCTGGATGTTATGAGATAGAAGCCTCCATGATAGTCCTACAGTGGAATTGGCTCTAGCAAATCAGTCCCAGGACCCAAACTGAAACCTAGATGCCAGGTTGAGAGCTTTTGGGTGAAAGACCCCTTGTAGTGAGAATTAAGAGGGTTATTGAGACTTCATGTACTTCTCTAGTAATACAAAAAAGCCCATGGCTGTGGGCAATGCCATTCAGACTGTCACATGCTGTATCCTGGAATTCTTGGCGAAAAAACTGCATTTACCATGGGTGAGGTCTCAGAGGCTGTGGTCTGATGGGGTCAGACACCATGGCTGCATCCAAACAGCAGTGGTGTCTGTCATATGCCTGAATTACACCCAGGAATTACTTGGGAGGTGGCTAGCTGGCCTCAGACACAGCCATCCCAGGGACTTTTATGGCAATTTAACAGTGGAGGCAGTTAATTTCCTGGGAACACTGTGTGATTTACTAACCTAGATGGAGTCACTGGATAACATTTAGAAGAGTAAGTGAGACTATCAGCAAATACGCACTGAGGGATGTAGCAGAGATCAAAAGAATGGAGCTCAGATACTGACCTGGGAGTGGCAGAGGATTTGTGGCATCTTTGCTTTTAGATGATAAGATGGATTGTCCCCGCACCTTTTTTCTGCCTGCACAACCCTGTTATAAATCTAAGGGAAATTTTTTCACTTTCATTAAATGTTTTCTTACTTTGTGACTGATACTACAAGTATTATTTCCAGGGTATGCTCATGCTCAATGGGTAGAAAAGTAGAAAAATATGTCCTTCAATGTTTAGGGGAGTAAATTGGCTGTACTTGCAATATCAGTTCTCCTAGACATATCAAGTAGAGGTTTGATTGCAAAAGACAAGCAGAATCTGGACCAGTGCATGTGTAACAAATTATTTAGTCATCAGCACTTTGCTTGGCAAATAGATGGCTGCTAGAAATAATAGTTGTTACTGTCTTCCCCTCAATTGCACGGTAGTTCTACAATGAGTACCAGAGATACATTAGTACAGCAACTGAAGGTTTCAACCACAACTTTCTTTTCAAAGTTATCAGTGCTGGAAACCCCAGGGACATTAAGTGGAAAGGAACAAGAACTTATTCCACTACATCAACCACAAACTGTTTCTGAACTAAACATTTGCAAAAGTTGTCATAAAAAATAGCTACTGTGTGCCTCACCATACATTAAGTGTTGTCACTGAACCACTTCTCAGCCAAATAGTTCAGACTATTGCTCAAAATATATTTTACTTCTGAAAACCAGAGTGATAGAAAGTCTCCAGTGATGAAGGGAATTTATCATTAGCTTCAGTATCATCTTTTGTTTTACTCAGTATTTATTTAGGTTTACCTTTACTGACAGTTTAGGTAAAATGTTTTACAATCTGATGACAAACTAGTAAGTAAGATCTCATGAAGTAGTTGATGTTCACCACTGTATTGAAGAGATCCACACACAATGTATGGGGTTTGTTTGGTCCTGAATTTACTGGGCTTGATCCTACTCAATATATTTAATTTTTATTTCTGTAAATTGTAAGGGTTTGCAACACACTGCAATATATTTTTCCAGCAAATCAGAAGCAATATGTTAATACTGCCCAAAGTGTTAATTTTAAGTCATCTAAGCTATGCAGTATGGTCTTCTACCTCTCAGTTAATTTGCATTCCATAACTGTGTTATGAGGAGAGAACATGGTATATTACCAACACAAATAGTTTCTTAGGTCATCTGATGGCTCACACTTTGTTCTGCTGTGATCCTGATGCATCAAGCAGAGTTATTATTAATAAAAGGATGGAATGGTATATTTAGGCATTTGTAGGAAGTTCAAATAAAATGGTCCAAACCTGTATTAAAGTGGGCAGTGTTTAGGTAGAATGTGTTTTATTGTCTCAAGTCTTCCTGCTAGTAAACAAGAAAATGAACATTTTCATAACTGTAAAAATCAAGGAATGTCAAAGTTCCTTAGAAATTACAGCTTGGGGTGCTAGAAGTGGTATGAGAGCTTTTTGTGACTTTTGGTTTGTAATTTGTTCTGATTTAGTACTTGTATTTTTACATATAGTTAATGATATGAGTTCTTAGCAAACATAACTGAAACTTATAATCTAGGTCAAACCTAGTATGCATGGATATTCTACCAGTGCCTTTTTACTGTTCTCATTTTCCATCTTTATTCAATAACAAAAGTATCTTTTTTTTCTGTATAAAAGGATCTGTCCAAAATCCTGATGCCCCATGGATGCCAAAAGTTGTACCTAAATGTCTGTAATAATTACAAGCAAAGACTTTAAGATATGTGCCATACTTGCTTTTGTTTTACATTCCTCTCTTCAGACTATCAAAATGTCCTCATTTTTTCCTTCCCTGTTTGAGAGGCATTACCTTTTACTTTTCTGAAACTGAAAAAAAGTTGTGCTGAAGTAAGCAGAGAAAAAGAGCCCTTTTGTTCTATTAGGAAGTTCTAACTGAACCTCTCTAGTCACAGCTATGAGAAAACCTGGCTGAAGTCTGAAAACTGAGATGCCACTGCTAAATTGACTAGACAGCTATAATGGTTACATTTGACTGAAAAAACACTTCTGAAAATACTCACTGGACATCTGTCAAGAAGCAGCTCCTCACTCATGATCTTACATAGGAAACGGGAAGGGCATACATTATTTATCTGCTGAGTTTGATAAAGCCAAGACTGAAAAAATGATTGTATAAAGAAGACTGCAAGTGCCTTGTTGCTATGTTCAGAACAAATTTCTCCCCAAAATTGTTGCTTTATCCTGAGGGGCTGGGAGGAAATCTCCTGCAGGAGCTAAATGCAGCTTGTCAGATGCTGGACTAGTCAGTGAGCATTTAAAAGGCCAGTATGCAGTAGAAGCTGTCTGGTTAGAATATCCCCTTGGCCTCATTGCTCTGCCTGTGTGTTCTGTGAAAGCAAACAGGACATGGGGGAAAACACATACCACAAAATCTACACCGCAGAGGTCAGAGAGTGGTAATGTCTTGTTTGCAGGTGCAGTTGCTCCATGTCTACAATGCACTTCTGCAATATTTCACTTGTAGGGGACAGATTTACTTGATTTTTTGGTGGGGGTGTGTGTGTGACATTTTTGTGTTTCATTTTGAATTTTACATGCCACTAATTTAGCACAGAAATTCAGTATCACAATTACTCTGTGCATTAAATAGTTCCAGTTCCCAAAATTAACTAACCACTGACACTATCCATAGGTGCCAGCCTGGCAAGCCACTGTCACAAGTACAATACAACTGGATGACTTTTCCCAGAACTTCAAAAATCTTGAATACCTGTACTAACCTATTTTATAATGAATAGTTTGTAAAAGCCTTTGGCCCACATAAAGCAGTTTTCATACATTATTTTTGCTGTTATTTTGTATGTTATTTTCACTTGAAATGACTGTGAACTTGTGACTGCCCTGTACATGTGCCTGGCTGAACATGGCAGCCTATCAAAGGGAAAAAAAACCACTACAATCAGTGGCAACTTTCACCACCTTCTAGAAGGAGGCAAAGCTTAGTCGCCGGGCAACCACAAAGGTAATCCTCCATGCGTTCCACAGCTGTTGTTCTGAAGGAAATGAGTGTGTCTTGTGAGTACTACGAATTATAAAGATAAACTTGGACAACCACAAAAAAGCACTAAAAATGAAATGCAGCCTGACTCCTATTTTGTTTTCCTTCTGGAGATACACAGCTCAGTGTCTGTGTCAGTGTTACCTAACCACAAATTGCCTTCTCATCTTCTGCAAGATGCATTGCTGTCAAACCATAGTGATGACCCAGCCACACTGTCTAAAGATGTCAGGGGAAGAGAAAAACCAGACTACTACAAGTGACACAGCGAATACTCCTTTCCTGTTACAAATTCCACATTAAATCTAAGTAATTACTTGGCTGCAGTGATACTTAGTTTACAGGACAATGCGTTTACAGGCATTTAGGAACAGCAGTTTACAATAATGCTTGCATATGGGTTTGATATCTTGTGTTGTTAAAACAAATCAGCAAGTCTAGACTGTAATTTGCTGAAGCAATTTATGGTTATTTCACGGGGTTTTTTCTCCAAGTAGAGGTGAATACATTCCACTCTCTCAAGAGGAAAGATGGCAGTGCACATTCTTTTCATTGTAACTTTAAGACTGATCTGAAACAGAAGGATCAATATCCTGATTTTCATACCACATTAAAAACTCCCCTAAACTACTAGTGCTTTATTCCACTACGATACTCAAATATTTTGGGAACTGATGATTAATCATGAAAAAGACACTTTTGCAGCCATTTCTTCACAAATTAGTAAACTGAGACTGTCAATATAGTAAGTCAGTAGCAGAGCAGGGTGCAAGGATCCATATGGAAAACCTTCAGCTGCCTTATATTGTTCCTGAAGGCATCAAATGATAACAGCTGGCAGAAGCTGAGTTTTCCACTTAGTTTTTTAGTCCTAGGCTGCTGCCCCACTAGCAATGCAAAACAAACGGGTTTTTTTGTATTTCTGGAAACATTGCAACATTACTTTCTGATATACCTAGTAATATTTTTCTTCTAGGTGAGCAAGTACTTGCAGGTGGTTTTTTCACCCTATTTTCCCACCTTAATGCAAGTCTCACACAGCATCAAAATCTGTAAAACACGAGAAGACAGAGCACTCAATCTGCTTAGATATGATTGCGTTTCTGAAGAATGTAACATGATATACAGATAAATAAAGACAAAAACCCCCAGGCTTTCCAGATCTAAGAAATACTTTCCCAGTGAGAGCTGGATTTCCTTGTACCTTTCAGCCAGAAAAACCTGTCCCCAGTCCTACATGGCTGGGGCCAGGCCCTCCTCTGTGGTGTTCCCTGATGCCAAGTTCCCACATGGATGAAGCTGTTCCCAGATAGAAGACCCAGAGGGGCACTGAGATTTGCAGTGAACCTTACAAAGCCATCTCCCACGTGTCTGCCCACACTGTCTGTCCTCCAAACAGGGAGCCTCCTTGAACAGTGTGGACCATGGTTTCAGGGCACTCACCAGCAAATGAGCACACTTGGCACTGATAGAAAATGGATTTATACCAATTAGTCACTAGATGACTACAAATCAGTGGAAAAAATAGGTCATATATTTGTTATAAAGTGGTGTAAAAAAAAAAAAAGGAGGCATTTATGCAACAGAAACCTTTTCATTTGCATGGACTGATATGCTTTACAAAGCTAGTCAGTTAATATACTGAAGATCTTCATGGACATGATGAAGTCTTGTGCTGTACTACTATCTTTTTTTCTCTATGTTTTTAATGCTCCTGTAGACATATATGAATTACATTCTAGCAACAAAATGTTCAGCTAATTGTTTTGGTTTACTGTAATTTTCATACTGGCAGACAGACTTTGAAAAACCAAATGCATTTACTGTTCCTAGAAATCATCAGATTATGAATTTACAAGGAAGCATGTCTTGATGTCCATCTCACATTTTTGAGTGGCTCCTAATTTCAGTGTTTCAGACAAGCAGAAATACATAATTTTGTGGTAGAAAATGAGAGAGTTACTGTTTTACAGAGCACTATATGAGAATCTCACAGCCTTGTACAGAGCATAACTAATCAGCCTTTGAACCTTCCAGGACCTGGAAGAAAGAAGTTGGATTGGACTTCTGTTCCAAATTGACTGCAGTTTGTAACAAGCCACCTCATTTCAAATTATTGCTCTTCTGACATTATTACACTTTGGGCTGTGTTTGCTTTTATTTTGTGTTGCCCATATGGAGTGCAGTTTCTCTGTAACTTAATCCTTAAAACATCAGTTCTAGGAAAGGATCCTCCTTCATGTAAGAGATATGCATGTTTATCAAGGTTATTAAGAAGCATATTTAAGATTCTACGGACTGGTGCTTCGAATTCACTATATGGGTAAAAAAGCCAGTTTTGATGATCTGAAAATGCTGTAGAAAGACAGGCATGAAACTATGTGATTATATTGGGACAATCTACAAGCATTAGCTGAATATCTGTCCCCTAATTGTTCAGAGAGATGTGCCAGGTTATTGACTTGACAGTCATAAGTGAAAAATGTCCTGGGGCTCACACTGGTGTTTGTAGGAGGCCTCTGCCCATGTAAGATGTTTTTGAAATTTCCATGTGCCATTCCAGGATGTGTGTCATGGCCTCTTCTGAGAAGAATGAAGTCACTTGGCCTTTGGCCTCATGACTTCCAGCACACTCCAGGAAAGGAGTTTCTCACCAGGAGCCATAGCTACAACAACTTCAATTACCCTCCTAGCTGTGTCAGACTCTATTAACCCTTACTAGAGCACTTATGCAGCCTTGCTCCCTTGGATGCCTACACTAGGGAAATCTTTGGAAAGGCTTATTGCAGTATCAGTATCTGTCGTAACAGGGAAGCCCAGCAGGAGTGATTTCAGTCCCTCTAGTAAACAGTTCATGCCCAGAATCTAATTTATTCTTGTGCCTTTCAACATCTTTTCTCTAACACAGAAAGTTTTTAAATTGTATAAAAATCAAGTAAATATGAAGTCCCTACAGTCAAATCAGATGTAATCCTCTCATATTCCTTTTCTCCTATGACTTCTGTCAACAGTTTGCTCTTCAGTGCAAGATGATGGTGCTGGAATGTGACTGTGACACCACAACCACTGACAGTCTGATTGGACCAAAGCTGTTACTGTCACGGGCAGAGTAAATCTGGGCTCAACAGGGATATGCATTTAACCCCCCTGAGCCCTGAGCCCTGTGCCAGATGAGAAAGGTAAAATGAGTCTTTCAGATCACCCTTGGGTCCTCCCAGCAAGCACTCACATTTCTCTGTATATGACAATCACTATATCTGGCAAGAAGCAATGTATTTAAACAAATATTTCTAACTAGACCCTTGACTCTTACCACTATATTAAAGGGCTAAAGATATTAGATTTGTGAATGTATTCAGAGATATATTCTACATGGTGTTTTTCCCATACTTACTCCTAAACATTTCTGACAGCATCTTTCATGATCTCCAGTCCAAAGGTTTTTCCAAATCTCCTAATATCCAGAAAGTAGGAGAGGTCCCAGGTGTTATCTTTTGCCATTTTCTCTACTAAACTATGTAGAAGATCAGAGAGAATTTATTTTCTAAGAATTTGAAAAATTAGCCAATACAAAACAGAAACGCTGATTAATGGGCATCCCCATGTAATGCAGAACTTCTTTGTTATTCCACTCTCACTAAGTAGTGTGCAACATTACCCCTGTAAAACAATGCCTTAGTATCCAGCTTTACTGGAACTCCCCAGGGCAGTGGTCAGAGTACCAAGCCTGACAGTTCAAGAAGCAGCTGGATGATACTCTCAGGCACACGGTGTGACTCTTGGGGATGTTCCTGTGGAGGCCCAGGCATTGGACTCGATGATCTTTGTGGGTCCCTTCCAACTCAGCATATTCTGTGATTCTGTAAAGTGGCACTGATGTACATGCTGAGCAATTATATCAAATTGAATTTCCTCATGATTTCCACCAGTGTGAAAACATGATTGGCCTGTCCTTTTTATCGAAGCCCTTACCTTTCATCTGGAAATCAGCCTTGCTCAGATGAAATGACGTTTGACTAATGACAGGAAATCAGTATCAGAAAAACCAGCATATAATGTATCACATACAATCAGAGCAGTCAGTCAAGACTAAGGGATTATGGCAACCATACTATTTATCACTGCTTAAAACCTATGTAAAGCTTTTGTCAGGGGAGAAAAAGGAGAAAGAATTCTAAATTTTTGTCAGTAGGTCTAACTGAGAAAATTATTCCTTGCAAGAATGTATTTTAAAGCACTTTTCTGAGCGTGTGCTCATTTCATCTGCTGCTGCATTCATCCCTGTCCTGAATTTTTGGGACAAGGAGTTTTCTGGCCCTTGGCTTTTGGCTGAGAATGGCCCTCTCTCTCTCTTCTCACAAACAGTATGAAAAGACCATCAGCTTCAGCACAACTATCTTAGACACTTTTCTTCTTGAAACACTCTTTTTCAAAGTCAATACTATTGACAATCATAAAGTAACAACCTTCATTTGCAATTGCATAGCTATAACCAAGAAGTGTTATATTATATATTGGATCCTGGAACCAAGTATTTGGTAGGAAAGGACCAGACTTTCCTGGGCACTGCAGCCACGTTGGGCTGTACTGAGCCATAAACTAGCCTGCCCACTCCAAAGTTCATATCAAACAATATTAGAAACTTGTCAGTGGGTTATTCTGAACCTATTGCTGTGCCAGTTGTGAGAATACTGCTGGAGAAAAGAACATCTAGCAGAAAAGCTGGAACCCATGAGATAAGACACCTTCATTCTTTCTCTATGAGTATGCTTTTTCAGCTGCTCTTTAGACTTGTCTTGAACTCCCTGATAAGGCAATGCTTTGTGCTTCTGTTGAGAGTAATATTTTCCTTGTTCCTAAGAATTTCACTGGAAAAAAATCACTTGACCCAACTCTGCCCACTAGAGCCCCAGTGAGCTGCTCAGGTCCATGAGCAGCTCCTGCACCTCCAACTCAGGGTCTGGCTCTGCAGATGGTGATCCCAGAGCTTGCTTTGTCAAATCTCCATTCCTGGTCTCAGTCTCTGCCTTACAGAGTGTTTGAATGAGCTCAAGTATATTAAGATAGTATTGCACAAACTTCTGACTGTGTGCACACAGCAAAGACCCAGTGGGGGAAGACAAAGGGAAGATGGCTGTGCCATGCCTTACAGGCTTTGTAGATAAAAAAACATCAACTCTGGCAAGTAAAGGAGAAGAATTTTTTGTATGTCATTCTGTGGTTGTAAAACAAGATATTCTTTGAATGCTTTGGCAGGTCCTTTAAGCCTGACTGGACAAAGGCAGTCACTGGGCCTCTTGGAGGGAGTTCTGGTACTCTCCAAAGTAACTTTGAGTTGAAGAAGGGTGGACCAGCCATGTGGATTCTGGCTGACACCAGAAGAGCAATGAGGGGGAGTGGTACAACAAACTGCATACAGACTATACTCAACACATAAGAAACACAAAGCAGGAGGACCAGAGAGCTGTGTGAATGCCTGCTCTCTGAAGGACTTTAAATACTGGTATAATCCCCATCAGATTATGTTTTGGTTCATGTTTCCATGACCTGAAGCTACCAAAATTTTTTTAATTTACATAATGCAAGATTTGCAAGATATTCATCAAGACATCCCAGGGCCCACCCTATAGTATCAGTATAGGTATAAGAGCAGCTCTTCAACATAGTCTCGTGCTGTTAAGTTTGACTAATCAGCTCTGCATTGGAGGAGCTAGTCTATATTCAGATGCTTAACAGAAATAAACTCTTCCATGAAGATAGATTTTGCTCCTATACATGTAGGAATAACACAGAAACATAGCAAACGCACTTCAAAAAAGCCACCTGACTCTTTGTGTTGGAAATAACTCTTATTCAGTAGCAAAACCTACATTAGACCCAATTCCCTTGCTTGCTTCTGCATCTGCTGGGAGGCTGTTTCAGAATTCACATGGTTGATAGTTAATGTCTTCCTTCAGGTGCATAAAAAACAAGTTAGGTTATCACAATGCTAATGTTTTAACTAATGTGGTAAGTTTCTGGGAAGGCAGAAAGAAGCTGATTTTAGTGGATGACTGAAGAAATAATCCTACTTAGGATATGATTTTTGCAATAGGAATTGAAGAAATAAACATAATCTGATACCAGAACCAAGAGAAAAGGAGTATATAACAATGCCAAAGTCATAAAAAAGAGGAGAAAGACATTTTTGGGAAAGACAGTCCTTGATATAAGTACTTCAGTTGAGCTGGTAAATGGAAAAGGGTGTCGCTGATCTGGTTTACTCTTTCATCAATCCATTAGATATTTCTGTAGTGCTGTTTTTTAATTTGATTTGTTATTGCGACTTGTATGCCTTGTGAAACACCATTTGAATGCCAGGGAAATTAAGATTTGTTGACAGCTGTTTTGGAACTACAAATATGATGTATGATACATGCGGTGAGGCTGGAGTGGAAAACTACAGTGGAAAAGTACAATTTCTTTTGTGGGGCTGCTGTGAAGGGTTTACAATGTCTAAGACCCTTATTCAGTAAAGAGACTGTTTAATGACCTACCCATAGAGATAGTCTTTTATAATCAGAGCCAAAGATTGATTTGATTATTTCTGCAAAGTTGGTTTATTCTTTCTAATTAGGAAAATTGATATGAAAGAAGAGAGATGCTTAAGTGAGTGACTAAGTTAAATCAGTGAATCAATAAATGATCTAAAAATATTTTTTATTAATTTTTATGACACCACTATGACTATGCCAAGCAAGGCAGCATGTGTACTCAAGCCTAATAAAGTCTCATACCTATGAGTCCGTGACAGAAGTAGCAGCTGGCCTCCTGGATGCTGCAATGAAGAATCAGGGGATTTTCTGGTGTCAGGTAACACTGTAGACACTACCAAGTAAAAGAGATTGAAACAAAAAACAGTGTACTTTGAAAAGTTTGAAGCATAATAGCCAGATAAGCAGTGTTATCTCTGCCAGCTCCAGAACTGACTATTCTTCAGAGCAGATTTTGGGATGTATATATGTGGGTGATCAAGATGTCTGCATTGCTCTGCTTTTCTCCTAGTCCTATTGTTTTACTAAGACAAAAGTCACTCCTAGACAAAAAAACTAAAGGAGCAACAGAAGAGACTGATGTGCAGTCTACAAAAGCATGTTTCTTTTTTACTTTCTTTTTTAAACAAAGGTGGAGGTGTCAGACTGTGCAAGAGGAGTATCAGACACAGTGATGGTGCTCTGGATCCCTGAACTTATTCAGGGTGACCATTCAAATACAAGAACTTCCGTGTAGGTGTGTACTTGGCACTCAGAGGACAGTGCCCTCAGTACTTACGGGAATCTAGTGGGGAGCTTGAGAAATCACAAGGTCATCTCTTAATTGAGACACAAATTTTCCTCTCAAACTATGTTTCAGATGGCAATTTTTTCTCAAGGATTAATGTTGCTATACATAGGACCATGAGAGCAACTGGCAGAGCTGAAAATAAGGAATTTTTTTTTCTTTTGATTGTTCTCTAGTGGTTTGATTTCATGAGTAAGCAAACAAACATGTCCACAATGAAAAAATACTAAAACTGATTTGTTTTTCCCCCCTCTAGAAAAGAAGTCTCAGGGAAAAATCAAGTGACAACTATAGAGAATAGTAACAGCACCTACTGGGAGCAGTATGTTTCAAACCCTTACCTGATACAGAAGTGCATATTCTTTAGAAAACTGCTGTCTCCTGCTTCAATTTACCTTTAGCCTACAAGATTCTCAGTCCCTTTATTTTGCAATTTGCTGCACAATAATCCATCTTTACCAGGATAAGAAGAAAAATGCTTACCCTTTGCAGCTTAACCCAGGAAACCCTTGGAGATGTGAGATATAGACTTGACATAGACAGCACTGAACCTGCACTTTGGTATCCCACTTTCACAACAGGATTCCCAACTGCCCAACAGCCACATATAACAATGGCCTTTTTTTGCTCTACTGTGTCAAACTGAGGTGTTTGTCAGAGCCTTATGAGGTGCATTTGAACTGTGACTCTCCTCAGAGCAGTGAGTTAGACAACTCAGTCTGGGATGAAGGGAAAAATTTGGAAGTTAACCGTGCTTTTCCTTCCATAGCACTCTAGCTCTAACCAAAATAAAATCTTGGCTTGTTCCTTTCTCCAGCTACATCTTGGCCCTGGAATTTCTCTTTGGCATTTCTGTTCAGTTTTCATAGCATAGCAGCCTATGGTTATGATTGGTCATACTATAGTCAATCTGATTTTTTAAAAGTTTGGCCAACAGCAAAGTCTAACCTGAGGCAAATGGCTAGGTGAGATAGTGAGTGAGATGCATCATGACCAGATTGACTAACTACAGAAGATTCCATTGCAATTAATTAGTTTTTGCTACCAGATAATTAAAGCTAAAAAGGACTAGAATGCTCTTCCTCTGGCATTGTTGTTTTTGTAGAGGAAGAAAAGTAACAAGTTAAAAATGAACAGTATCATTTAGAAAGAAGTCTTTGGATGCTTTTGAAACTTTAAGTCCCTGAGACACTAAAGGCTCTGCAGCAGATGGCTTCCACCACAGGGGTCATCAAAGCCTCCTGGAACTGTGCATTTAAAACCAAAGATAACCATTAGTTTATTTCATAAATAATGTAAATATAAATTTAGCTTTTTCTTTGCAATCTGACTTCTATAATTTTAATTTTCATCTAGATAGATAAATTTTGGTAACACAAAGCTAAGATGTAGGAAAAGTACACCTGGAAAAAAATGTTTACAAGCAAACAACACAGAACACTGAAGGAGTCCATTGTTGATAAATAATAAAGGACTAAAGACCTACTTTTCCATGGGAATGCAGGAAGTTCCTATGTACACCCATGATGAATAACCAGTGATTGAAACTGTCTGATTGCCATAAATGAGTGTATGTATTTATGAGTGCATAATCTATAAATAATTAAAAATGTACGCAGTGATATTTTAAATGTCAAAGAAATTATAATTCAGGCTTTTATTGTAACATTATACTATGCTGAAGCTAACAGTTTTTCATTACTCCCCGAATAATATGTAATAATAATAATATGCACAGAATAAAAAAATTAAATATTCATATTGAACCTCAGAAGTTCTGGAAACCATATAACATCTGTGTGCTGAGCGAACCCTAGACCACCCAACCATTGTTTGGCTGATGGTTCTGCAAGTAAAACCTCACTAGCTCATACAAGTCTAAAATACTACATAGTCAGTCTCTTGAACCTCTTCTGGATGGACAAAAAGAGAAAATTAATATTTCATAGAGGTAAAATAGTAATTGAAACTTTCTCTGATATTTATGTGAATAAGAAGCAAAGTTTCTTACACGTAATGCAGCAATAACTTTTTTACGGTCAAGTTTTCGCTTCTTAAGAGAGAAATGGAGCTGAGTAGCTTTGATATTTTCTCAGGTTTTTTTTCCTAACAGTAGCTTTCACTTCATGTAAAATCATTCTGTGGCTGACACTCAAATCCTTTAAATACGCAATTTTCCCAAAGTTGAATTCAAGTTCCTTTGCTATTTCTTTACTACAGATTGATTAGATTGAGTGTCAGAACTCAAATTAAGACCATCTGATGATGGGGAAAGTGAGTACTTCAACAGCAACATTAACATTTTATTTCAGAGAAAGTCTTTCTGTTGAGGTTGTACATTTCTGTGTACTGCAATGATTTGGATAGGATTTCACCCCAAAAAATCTGAATTAAGTATATTTTTAACTTCTTTGTGCTACATGGCCTTCAACTAGGAGTTGTGATGCTCTCAAGGCTGTCCTAGGCTCTATTGAATTTTTCAAAACATGACAGGAGGGGTTAGGATTTTGGTTATTGCCTGTTCTTCGTTGGCTGATTTTGGCAAGGATTCCTGCATTTCCATGATACAACCCCACTGGCATTAAATGAAAATACAGCCTTGAAACTGGAAGTGAAGAATGAATGCAATACAGTGCCTGAATATGCTATGTTGCAGCCACAGAAGGAAGCACTCAATAGGAATCATCACTTTAAGCACAGTGATGAAGACAAATCTGGATTTTCTGTAATAACAACCACCAAAGCTTTCATCAGAGCTTCTAAGTGCATCCCAAGTGAATCCCTAATTGGCTTTATCAAATGTTCTGTTCTTCCTTCCATACCCTGTTAAGCTTCATGGTCCTGGACACTGATGTACCGATACTGGAGAAGAAAGGGGCATCTCAATGCCTTTCCAGCTCCTCTGCTGAAAAGGGGATTTGTGGAACTGTGCAGAATTGCAGAACACTCCATCCACCTTGAATGGTGTGGTACAGTGAGGTCAAACTGCCGTTATGTGGCACAACAGAGCCTTGAAGAAGGATACAGTGGGGACATGAATGACTTTTGCTTCAGAGATGTATCCAGGATTCAAGGCTGGCACTCAGTTCATTGGAAGCACCATGTCTCCAAAAGCCAGAAGGATGAAAATATTTAGGAAAGAATCAAGGAAATAATAATAACCAAAGCAGTCACCTTCCCGCCAATCCTGTCACCTCCTTATGCATTATAACATACCCATGATACTTTTAGGTTAGGAAGAATGTTTTGGATTGATAAACAGAAACCAGAAATATTTGGAAAGTACTGTTTTCAGGAATAAGTGTAGCAAGTAGAAGGCCTGTATTTCCAAAAATGAATCACTCCTTGAATGCTATGGAGGAGAACTTGGGCAACTTTCTTTTTAAAACCATGCAAGTGTACAAAGTGAATTTCTACTTTGCTCTGAAATTAAGCAATATTGATTGTGGTTCTATAATGTCATTAAAAATTTAAGATTTCTTGTAACTGTAAGAATGTACTGTTTTTATGTGACACAAATGTGTGCCTTTTCCAGAACAAAAATGTCAACCAAGCAAGTTTAAAAAATCAGCTTGGCAAACACTTCCCTTCCACTCCAATTCTTTAAGACACACTGCATCTTAGTTAATTACACCTGAATTTCTTGAGCTTGATACAATTACCATTTTAGCAGTTCTCCAGTCATCCACAAAGTTTACATGAAGACTAGATTCAATTTTACATTGACATAGAGTAGAAGTAAACAAAGGCACATCTTCAAATTTAGAAGAAAACAAGACAGAGAACATACACCTTTAGGCTGCTATTTCAGGATAGTATAGGCAATGTTCAGGAGTTCTCTAACATAATATTTAATTTGTTTTTCTTTAACCTATTTTGTAGTATCACAAAATGTGCCATAGTCTTTGGCTTTGATTCTGCAACGGCATCTGCCTGAGTAGATCCTTATGGAGTCCCCTTCCTGAATGAGAGCTTAGATATTGTAAATCTATCCCTAAAGAGAAATTGGACTTTTCCACTGTCTGCACTTGAACCTCAGCACCTCCAGATGTAGCACGCATTGCAGCCTCCACTTCAAAACAGCTGTCAAGAATGTGTGCCAGACTTTCAGCTGTCATGCCATACAGTCAAGATCCCACATGACATACAAATGGCAAAACAGAATTAAATAATGGTACATGATATGAGAAGAAAAATGCAATAGAGTTACAAAATGGTAGCAGTCATGCTCACTGGCTTTACAAAATTTAAAATTTCTCTGCTGGAGTGAGTTTAAAACCAGAGAGCTCTAAAAATCATGAAGTTAAGATGCAGCTGCATTTGTTGAGATAATACCTACCTAACATATTTTTAAGGAAGGTGTCCTAAAATTTATCTGGACAAATTACCTCTTCCATTTAATTTAGCTGTTACTTACTGTGCATGTAAAGCTCTTCTGTTCCTAGCTGATGAAGTGTAGCGTGTAATTTGCGTCCTCTACACTGTGGTGTAGAAAAACCCTCTGAAACTGACTTTTGTAAAATTTAGAATGATTTCATCAATTACTAGCACTCCTTCTTAATACAAGTAGAATTTTAGTTAGTAGCATTTTTGATGAGGCAGATTAAGCTGACAACTTTCATTAGTCGGACATACAACCATTGTAAAAATCTTCCAAACCAAAAGGTTAAGCTTGGGAAATGAGATACTGGTGTTGGCAGGTTCAGAGATGTTTTTTCAACTTTATACAACAGTTCATCTGTGCCATTATAAATGACAGAGAAAGTAATACACTGAAATGTATACTGATGGCCTGACACTGAAAGAGGCCAAAGAATAAGGAAAATTTAGATGGTTCTGATTAAGCAGCTTTATTTGTCAAATGCTATGGCACCACGAGCAAACCAGTTGAACTGAAACTCAGGTAAATATTTTTGCATTGGATTTTGAAATAAATGCCTTCATAAAAATGAGTATGCCAGATATATACATTGTGAAAATTATTCCATTAAATATCTCTATGACAAAGCATTTCATTTAGCGTAAAGGCAATGTATATTATTAATTACACAGTATCAAATGAGACGAAGGCCTCTCAGAGGCTCTCTAGGCATTCTCGACATTGCTTTTATACCAGATCAAGTCAGGGGAGATGATATAATAGACCCTTGTGACAATAACATTTAGAAATCTGTGAAAAAGTTTGAATAAAATATAAACCCAAAGATGATTCCTAAGTCTTTTGAGTTTTAACACTTCCCTATCCCCCACCTCCCCACCCCCCAATTTTATGTTTATTTCAAAGTAAACAATGTTTTTATTTCAGATGCTCTTGTACATTTAAGCACATTGGTGACACTGGTTATTCTTGAATTCAGTAGCCTACTAGTCACAATTTCTATGATGGTGGTGGTCTAAGTATTTAAGCTTCTCATACTATTTTCAAAATTCAATATAATGTTTAAAATGAAGTAACAGACCATCAAAATCCATCAACTTTATATTTTAAATAAATACTGTATAGATTTTTTTTCTACTCTCTCTTTATACGACTTGCCTGTTATCTTAAAAACTCGCCCCTTGTCCTTAGAGCAGCCTTCCAGTTCCTAAAGGGAGCCTACAACAGAGCCAGAGAGCCAGACTTTTTACAAGGACATGTAGTGACAGGACAAGAGGCAATGCCTTTAAGCTGAAAGAGAGTAGGTTTAGATTAGGTGGTAGGAAGAAATTCTTTACATGTGAGGGTGGTGAGGCACTGGAATGGATTGCCCAGAAAAGTTGTGGATGCCCCATCCCTGGAATCATTCAGTGCCAGGCTGGATGAGGCTCTGAGCAATCTGGTCAAAGCTGTCTCTGCCCATGGCAAGGGGGTTGGAACTACCTGACCTTTAAGATCCCTTCCAACCCAAACCATTCTATGAATCTATGAAAAAAGAATCCCATTAACTCCTGATGGACATATTGCCCTGCCAGGTTAGGTCTAATCAATAAGATGTCATTATTATAGGATTTTAGGTGTGTCCTGCTAATGCTAAATTTACACACTACCACTCATTATATTGTTAGTTCTCTGTTACTGTAGCCTGCCCTTTCATTTCTGCCAAATAGCACTTGTCTACTTGTTCCAAATGAGAACTTCACATGTCACAATTAACTACTATTTCTTGATCATCACTTCAGTAATATTTCACTCTTTAAATATTTCAGTTTTATTGAGCATCACTAACGTTGGTCAAGGTATTATGGACAGGTCTTTCTGGTTATAGGCCACCTAAAACTAAAAATGTAGTTTAGTTGCAGGGTCGGTTTTCTTTTTTTCTGTTTTTGAAAGATTGTAGTGACTATGTAGAGCAGATACAAAGTTTGGGCATTTTTTTGTGGTTTTTAATTAACTCAGGGAATATACTGCAGTAATAAGAAAATGTGTAAATTCAGATGCTACTAATAAATATCAGCTTAAGAATCTGCATAAAGAGATGGACTAAACTAGTTTTCTTTTGCTTTGCATCCACTTAACAGCAACTGGAAGCACTCAAAGACAACTGTACTTACTTGAATTTTGCATACCAGTTCACAGACCCAAAGAATTATGTTTAAGTGAGCTGCCAAACCTGGGTTTGATGCCAGACTGAGCAGTCTTGGTTTATCACCATCTGACCCACTGCTGGAATTCTAATACCTGTTTTCTTGCTATACACTCATATTTCCTTACAAATAAGATTCCACAGCCACTGCAACATATCCCACTTTTCCAGGGGTTAAAACATGACTGGGAAAGTCTGTAGTGTACAAAACTACATCTAATATTCACCTGAGTTTCTACCTGTGCTTATAATCTCCATAAGGCATTGGAATCACTAACTTTTATGGGTATCTGTATCTAAGCTTACAGTATTCACTGGAGCCTGACACTGTCCCAATTGGTTTCTGGCAGAATTCATGCCAGTGGGCACAGTCTGGATCTGATTTGGAGGATGCAATGGAAATAAGGATCATTAAAAAACACCCCATTATCATATGGTCTGGTAGTTGGCTACAGTGCTGTTCACAAACACAATTTAGTACAGATGTTTCATTTAAACTCTAGGTTTATAAAGGTACACATTTTTTTGGTTTATTCTCTGATTATAACCACAGTCTACTCCTCCCCGGTAATCAACTGCTAGAATTTGTCAAATGTTGTCATTTAATATGTGGGTCACTTCCAGTGCTGTGTTTGTTGCATGGAATGCTCCACTTCCATAGAAACAGATGTTTTAACTTAACAGCAGAAAGAGCTAAACAAGTGCATGTGAAAGCACAGTGCAAATAATGTGTTTCATTTCTGTTATTTATAGCTGTCCACAGCTATCATAATTTTTTTATTTGAAAATTATTAAATCAATTACAAGAAGTTTATTTGCAGATACTGCCAAGAATGATGCATGCTAAGCAACCACTTCTGGGGGAAAGTGTCTTCTTCTGGGCTATTATAGAGGCATTTCAGTGAAGTCAATCCATTTCTGAAAGACTACAGTATAACAGGGTCTGTACCCCAGATCTCAGATTATACACAGAAAAAAAATGCCCTCTTTAGATCTCCAAGCCCTTCTGGCCGATATGTCAGGTGTAAAAGCAGTGCAGCTAGTATGGACTTAACTCCTCAGTGTGTTTGAAGAGGGCAAGACCAGCTGAAATGGTGGTTAGAAGGAAGACTGAGGGGAGAGGACTCTGGCTGGAAAAAGGCTGAGCTGAGAGGATGTGCTTTTTCCTTCTTTCAGTTTTATTTGACTGAAATACATTCGACCTAAACGGGGAATTATGGTTGTATGAAAAACTAGTAATAGGCTTATCTAAAATGCAAGGGGGAATTATTGTTTTGAAAGAAAGAACTATTTGCACATATCACAATGAAGAAACAAATCAGCCATCTGTGAAATTCTTTGCTCTTTTAAATCCTACCTGACTAGTTTCAGGTCACTGTAGGAGCCACTGATTTTTATAACAAAAGTGATGTTTGAAAGCGAGCCATACTGCATACTTTCCAAAGCACACAGAGAGAATAATTCGTAACAGTGCTGTAATATTCCACATCCAGGGGCAGATCACGTAAAGAGTGAGCTGTGTGCAACCAAGGTAAGGGCTTACAGCTGATACTGTCTAACATCATTTCCCAAACAAATCCCATAATTTCTACACTTGAGCCATGGGCAAGACTGAAAGTACAGGCCGGGTGGTTTCAAAAGTTCCTTTTCAAGCCCACCCAAAATGCCCTGGTTGTGTACTCCACCCACCTATCCAGGGGTTTCTGTGCAGTAGTCAGAGCCAGACCAGATGAGAGAAATATCTGTGTTTGGAAAGCCTCCGCAAATGTGGGACACAAAAGCAGTAAACAAATCAATGGGTTGCCAGACCAAATGTGTTCCACATTTGTGGAAATAACAAAGATGAGCCAGGAAGAAAGGTTTATGTGTCTTCTCCTCATACAGTCCTTCCCAAGGTACTTTCCTTCAATCCTCCCGAAATTAAATCAAGCCCAGACAGCGGCAATATTTGTGAGTACACAGGATTGACCAAATGCATTGCAAAGCCACTGACAGCTCCATGTGGCTTGGCATGAAACGCAGCTCAAATGGCTGAGCAGGTGTTTCCTCCCACAGCCCTCCTCCGCACACAGGCACGCTTTGAGCGACACGGATGTGCCACTGCACGGCACTGCTGGAAGGAACACCTGCCACTTGCAGTAGACCCAAGCTCAGGAGCCAGGCTGGCAACTTCTTCCCACTCAACTCTCAAATCTGCCTTGAATTCCTGCACTGAAACAGCTCTGGATCATTTCTCTAGCTACGAGGAAGATGTCGGGACACCTGCCTCCATTTGTGCCATTGATGGAAAGCCACTTCAAACATCTTTAGAGCGACTTGTGAAATTACGGGAATGAGCTCACCTCTCCTAAACAGGGTACACAGCACCTGGTAGCTCCACAGTTTGATGTCTAGTAGATATCCTGCAGCAACAGGAAGCAGGCATATAGGTAGGATGGGACAGAACTGCTGTTCAACATCACATTTATGTTAAACATTAAATGTAAAAAAATTAAATCATTGAAAAGTGTATTCAAAGTTTCTACAAATCATTTATCTATTAAAATCTTGACATTAAAGAAAAAAATCACTCAGGGCTATTAATTAAAACTGTGCTTTGGCACATCCTTATCGAGAGATGGGAATTTTTGAAAGCTGGGATATCTGGAAGACTTTTACAGCTCTTTCCAGTGTTCCAACTAAATATTTAATGTCCACAGTAAGTGAGCACAGTCCAATCCAACCCTGCAACAAAGAAAAATAATGTCAGCTGATGGCTGACACTGTACACTTTGGACAAAAATTAATAAGACACCATGACTGTTTGGCAGCAGATCAATATGAAGATATCTTTCATTATTGTATTATATATTAAGGGGCATGGGTATTTTATTTATTCATTTAACTGAGCCTTTTCCTTGACAGCAAATTTTCTACAGAGGAAGTGCTATAAATTTATTTTAAAGTAATTTTTGTCTTAAGAGTAAAGTAAATTTATGGTACAATTTACATGAATGAGGGTAATTATTTCATACTTGAAATTTAGAATTTCATTGTCCACCTGAGTCACATATAATTTTTTTAATCCTTGTTGGGTGACGTAACCTTTATAAAGTGGGCAGAAGGGCCTCAGTAATTTACTGGGACTTTCATTCATTTAGAAGCTTGGTTAAAGAAGGAAGATGTATTACACTGGCACTGGATAAGCAGATTAAAGGAATTCTAGGGCATTACATAGTTTCCTTGCTTTCTTAACTAATAAAATCATTATTTTCCTAGATATATTGTCTTCATATTAAATATATGCTCTCTTCCTGAACAAATTAATCAAAAAAAAAATATTGCAAAAAAACTTAACTTATTTAGTAGACCTCAAAATCCAAAATCCTTTTATGCATCAGCTATGCAAAGTTTTGCCTGTACATTATAGTCACGTATATCTTTCTTCCCCTGATACAGTTATTTGCCATAGAGTCAAAGTCTGGAACAAGGATTTGAGGATCTAACTTGAAATATTAGTGAGAAAAACGTCTTACTCTGGGATGTTAAGTGTGGGCTCTTCATGCTTTTCTTTCTATTACACCTGTCTTCTGTTCCCTAGCTAACTAATCCTCAGGGCAAACCTAAGATGTAAGTAAGAAGTCATAACACATTTACACCCTGCTATCTGTACTTGGCACCATAGCCATGTGTCTTCTATCAAGCATTTCCATGTTCTTCAACTACTTTATTTGCTGCAAAAAATTAATGGAAGAAAGTATTCTGCAGAAATCATGGCCTTTTGAGGGATTTGTGATCTGAACATCCAGGGATTCAAGAGAACTTCTTGCCATCCTGTCTTCTCCAAGGGATTCCTTTCACTCCTCTGATGTGCATGCCCATGCCTTCAAAGTAAAGGCTCACAAGCAGGTCTTTGCTCACTCCCCTCCTTGAGTTTTTTATCATTTTACCTACATTTTTATCCTTGTTCTCAATTCCATAAAGGTACTACATTGCAACCTCCAACAATCTTCTTGATATTAAAGACAAGACAAAGAGAGAGCTGATATGAAAAGCACTTTCCCAAGGTAAAACTATCCTATGACAGTAACTTGATAACAACTATTCTCATACAAAATTGAGTTTACCTATCACTCTCACTGTTTTCATTAGCTTGGTTTCTATTTTTTTTTTTCTTCTTCATTTACCACCCCTCACCACTGTTATTTTGCAGAACAGAATTAGATGCAAGAATAGACATTATCTGCTCATATGTGTCTGTCGTCTCAGCAAAATCCTCCTCCCACTTCACCTGTGCTTGCACTCAAAATGCAGATGAGGAAGCTCATCTCCCTTGACTGTGACCCTGGGAGGTACCACCAGCAAAAGGTACCAGCTCAAACCTGACAGCTGCAGCTTTTGAATTTGCTGCTGCTGCTGCTGCTGCACACCTTCCACAGCCCTGCTCCCAAAGCAACACCTGCCAGTGCTGATACATGTTTAAAACTAACACACGCCAGTTTGATCCTCCTCCACCGTTTTTAACATGTGTTCACTGAACTGCAAGATTCAAGACTCCAGGCACCCCTGTCATTCCTCTTGAGCCCTCTTCGCACATTCCAACCACATAAAGCTCTCAAAAACATTAATTACATTAATTGGGACACCCATAAGTAGATGTGTTTACATGTTTTAAACTTTATTTTGTTAAAATCAATGGAAGATCTAAAACAAAGTACAAAAAATGTGGGATGGACATTAAAGTCAGGTAAGTCCTAGACAAGATGTTTTCAAAATCTTGAGTTTTATTTTCTTCAGGTGTTTTAACTTTCCCAAGTAAAGGTTTTGTGGTCTGGGAAAACACGTTTGTCTCAGCACTCCATCCCCTTCTAGGGATTCTCCTAAAACCCAAATCCTCACTCAACATGCAGCACTGTCAAATTTCGTAGTGCTGTAGTTGCTTTGATGGGATGATCAAGCAATTAATTCTCAAGAGGCAGAGGTAAAATAACTTTTTCTAAACTACCTAATGAGTCTGAGGAAAAAGCTTTTTTTTTTCCCCCCAATTTCTATTTAGAATTTCAGCAATGAATTTGTCTGCTAAGACGCACAAAACTAAATTCTGTTTTGTTCACACTAGCATATCTGGGAAAAACTCAACTGGACAAAAATCCACAAAGAATGTATTTCCAAATCAGTTGTTTTCATGCTAGAAAGCTGTCATTTAGAGGGTTTCAAGGTAGTATTTTGTGATGTTCTATTTGCTATTTTATTTTACACTATTTTATTATGCCTTATTAAAAGCAGAAAAGTTACTTTACATTTTCAGAATCCTTGAAGGTATCATCATTAAGCACATAAATTTTCACTGAAACATCTTTTTCTTTCTTCCTAAGCCAAAAGACCTTGTGCTTGATAATGAGGCAGCTGGACACATGGATATTGCATGTGCATAATACATGTTATCATTACTATACTTAAATAAAGCAAAAGTAAAAATTTAAGAAAAATTAAAATTAATATAATACAATGCAAGAATTGTGTTCATAATTTACATTTTAGATTTTAGAATCCTTTTGATATCGTTTCCCTCAAAATAAAATTTAAAGGAAGTATTTCAGTATAATCCAAAGCAACATTTTAATTAAAAATATTTTTGTGAAAAAAGTCTACTCACTTTTATAGGGAGTAATCAGGAAATAAGTTTAGCTGTTAACCCCAGAATTAGTAGACAGAAACAACCAGTTTTCCTTTACTACTTATTTGGAAATGTGAATTCCAGTAAATTGACACTATTCACTTTTTCTCCCTGCAAAATTGTACAAAATAGTAAAATACATAAAAATGAAAAATATTGTAACATAAATCTGAGGGAGATATTGTAATTTCATATGACTTTTTTGTCCTAAATCTTATAATCTGGAATTTCTGGGGCTTCTGAGAGATACAGAAACACAGAAACAGATTATTTTTTATTTTTTTTTCTCCCCCTGGGAAACTTTTTTTACCTACTTGGGGTACAATGACAAAGTTCCATTCTGAGATTCAAAAATCCTTCTTTCCACTGCTAGAAAATTAAAGCTCTGACTTTAATTCAATGGATCTTTGGATTCCCTGTCACCAAGGTACCAAGACCTCAGTTCAAATCACTCATCTCCCTGTCTCATCTTACAGAGGTGCAATGAAACATTGATTTCTTTGTGCATTTTAGCTTAGGATACAAGTGTTCAGGTATTAATCTGATCCTAGTTTCATTTCCATGGCTGCAAAGAAACATTTTATGCTTTTAAGGAAGGGACTAAATGCTTCTCTCACCTTACTTTTTGTTTTGACCCCTTCTGATCATATCTGTAATGTTTCAGTCTCCCGCAGAGCCTTCCTAGCACAGAATGTCCCAGGGGTCAGCATGCTCTCCTGGCTGGACTTGCAGCTGCAGGACACAAAGCAATTCAAAATCCTTTGAGTCAAAGCCACCTTGTGACACATCAGCAGCAATAGGTATGAATTTCTCTGGAGTTATAGTGCAGGCAAGATTTGAAAGGACCTTCAGAACTCCATTTACAGGCAGCTCACACCATTACAGTGAGTACATGCTTCACAAAGGCTCTGCTCAGGATTTTCCATGTAAAGGACTTCCAGCCATGTTATCCATGCAAGATGCATTGTTGCACTCCCCTGTAACACTCCAGCCCCAGGAGCTGTGGGCTCACAGGCTCAGCCAGGAGTTTTAATCAAAAATACATATATATAGGGTGCTTCAATACCTCAAGATAGCATCAAGAGAATAAGCCATGAACTTGTTCCCAAGGGGTTTCTTTATTAATTTAGGGGAGAAAATAAGGGAACTTGGCAAAGGTTCAAAAAGGGCACTACACAAGCTAGACAGAATGTTCCACCACAATACCAACTCAGCATATATTAAATAATCCACAACATTTAAGTAAAAATCCAATCCCTTCAGGTCCAAGCCACTCAAAGCATCAAGAAAGGAGCAAAGAAAGAGAAGCAGAGGGAGCAAGAAGAGAGAAGGAGAGACAGATCATATAGCTACCACTGAAACATTATGAAAGACCAGCTCTCACATGCCCAGATGGCAGGGCTGTGACACGTGCCAAACATATGCCTCTGGTTTTATCTGCTTTGGTCTCTATGGCCAAACCCCCCAGGTGGGGCCTCTGACCCACCAACCACTCTGGGGCTCCAGGCCAGGGTGAGGGGCTGTGTTCTCACTGTCCCTGCCAATCCAAGCTGGGTCAGGGGCTCCAGGAGGTGTGGGGTGTTAGAGCTTTCCCAGGCTGTTTGTGACTGACAGCTGCTCCAGGGTGAGGACACAGCAGGACTGCAAGACAGCAGCATCCCAGCTCACCTCTCCACAGTACAGTGGAAAGAGAGAGAAAGGAAAACTGCTCCTGCTGGGAAAACAAAAACGCTGCAATCTCACTTTGCTCATTGTGGAAACATGGCCACCCTCTTTTCCACCCTTGAAAAATGAAAAGGCCAAAAAAAAGTGTTATTATTTGCTCTGACAGTTATAATGACCTTTAAACCTGAAATTTGGCCTGCTCAAGCACTCTGGCCTTACAGTTTTTCTTAAGTTCTATGCAAAAATGCATTACACGTGCATTTGGAGCAACTGGAAGTATTCTACTGTGCAGCTGCAGCAAAGACAATTTCCAACAAGTTGGTTCCAACATCTGACTCCTGTTTTAACTTGGTTTGGGGGAGTCAGTCCATCAGCTGGTGGCCCTGCTTGCTTTGACAATTCATCACATACAATACCCAGTTAAATTCCCTGGCAGGTTCAGAACTCCGTTGGAGAAGTCAGCCAGGAAAGTCATCTTCATACCAGCAAGGCACTGCCTGCCCTGCACGGCCATTAATGGCCTTCTGCAAAATTCAGTAGCTGTCTCGAGCCTTCAGAGGAGAAATATGAGGCTGTGATTTCACAAAGTAATTTGATTACATAGAAATCAATCTCCTGCAGGGATTTGATAACTGCAACAAAATTTCCTACCAAATTTAACAAAACTCCTACTTAAATCATTCTATAAGCTTGTGCTTAAGCACTTTGTTAAATGAAGACTTAAGCAGAGGAAAACAGTGCCTTTGTGTTCTCTTTGGGATAGCAATCTGAAATGCCTCAGATTGGGTTTGCAGCCCCTTACATCTTTTATGTAATTTCCTAAATCAGAACAATTATCTGCAGATAAAGAGAAATTATGGAAATTGCTCAATCCAGAAACTGTTTCCAAGATGCACTTTTCTTGAACAAGATTCTAAAGCTGTATATTACAACTAAATTAAATTTAAATGTTTAAGGCTGTGAGGAGTCAAACTGTTGCCAGTGTGCTTAGCACACTACTCCTGCAATGCTTGTAGTCTCCAATTTATTCATTGCTAGTTAACCGTATCTATGTGGGGAAAACCTGTGCATATTTATAAGCTCTATTTCTTCTTTAAGATGTCATCATTTTGTTGGGGAAGGTTATTTTAAGAATGGGAGATTATATAAAAGTACAATTTCCTTTCATCAGGCTTGTCTCTCTCCCTCATTCTTCTGCTCCTAGCTCTGCATCTAAATCATCACTTTTCTCCACATCTTGGAATAAATGTTTACAAGATGCAATACTTGGATTTTTCTTGTGGGCGTGCAGAATCATTCCAAGACCTGGGATTTAATGATGCCCATAGATTTGATGCAGAGATGGATACATTTCACTGGAAATAAAAGGCAAGAGCAAATCTGGTTATCCATCTATCCCTTTATATACCCTTGGCTTGTCTTAGTTTAGTAAATGGAAGAACACTTATTTAGATTAACACCTGTATAATAGTGTTGGGTAAAAAAAAATTGTAAAATATGCCATGTATCACTTTCTGAACCTTTTTTCATTCAAGCTAAAAAAACCCTGTTCTACAATGCACTGCTGATGGAAAGGTTATGTTCTGAGCAAGACATTGTGTTTCTCAGCATACCCTCACATTCTAACAACATTTTTTGGTGATCTAAGGACAAAACATTAATTTTCTTGTACAGCCACAGGTTATGACACTCAGCCTCCCAAGGTGCAATTCAGTGGTGCTTCACCTCAGTCTTGCCACAAAGGGGCTTTGCATGCAAAGACTGCGACAGCATGAGATGCTGGAGCACAGCAGCTTTCCCTCAGTGGAGAGCAGTTTGCAATGCTGCTGGAGAGCTGATCACACTTCCTTTTAAGCATGGTGTGTAATAATATTTTTCATGAAATTATGAACTATTAAATCTGCATGACATATACATGAGAGAAGAAATGTTCACAGGCCCACTGTCATTTGTGAACATGTGGTGCACAGATGTTACAGGAGATTTTTCTTCCCTTTACTTTTGAAAATTTGGATTCCATTTTCCCTCCTTCTCCCTAGTGTTCAAATTCTGTATTTGATGCTTTATTAGATGTCTCAGCAGGGTAAATGGATGATTAATAATTGTTGATGACAGGTATTTGGTTTCTATAAGCTGTGGAGTGAAAGATAAATATGATGGGAACACTCCTACCTATGTATGACAACTAAGCCTCTTTAAGACTGTGTTAGGGTCATCCATGATTTATGAGGATTTCACCACTGTCCCTAGATAGGGAAAACCTGTTAAATTTATCTATTGTAATAATAAGTTTTTCTTCAGGAACCCGAGGGGAAAGTGTCCTCCAAAAGAAGAGAAAAGATAAGGAGAGAAGGAAAGAGAGAAAGGAAGAAAGAGGGGAGGGAGGGTGGGAGGAAAGCAGGTGGGAAGGAAGGAAGACTTAACTTTTTGAGGGCCAGGAGATATTCCGTAGAACACCCAACTCCTGACAGTAGGACAATTAGAGCTTTCTTCAGAGCAACACATACTCTGTTCTGCCATTTCTCAATTAACCCTTGAGAACAAAACATCAAAACAAGACCATGGTTTGCATGTGCTGGGATACAGGGCTGAACCACAGGCTCACCTCAGACTCTAGTTCCTATTTCACTCCTGTGAAGGAAAATCAAAAAGACAGTTTTGTATCCCTCCTGAGCAGAGATGACCCATGCTGACCTGATCTGGATACCAATGTAAGGTTTTGCTTCTAGGCCATTTCTTTTGTAATGAGAAGTGGTTGGCCACAGCGGCTTCAATCCAATTTCCAATCTTTTAAATTCAAGCAAAATATTTTAACATATTAGATAGGTGGACAGGACAGGACAGTCTATCACATTCCTCATTTGCAGAAATAGATCCCTTCTGTTTCTTTAGATTATATTTGTTGGAGAAACAAAACAACAACAAAAAAACCTACAACCTAACAATTCTTAGGAGTGCTAATTTCTTTAGGTCTTCTAAAAAATACATAGATGTTGCCAATGTGATATTGTTTCTAATATCAACTCTTGATAACCGCAGAACCTTGAACAGAACTGGATATCCTATAAGTAAAAAAAAAAAGTATGCCAGATAGGAGCAGAGATGAAGGAATAGAAAGGTGGCTGGCAGGAAGCATTGCAGGGACACCCAAAACTGCAGGGTTTGCATAGAAACTCTGAGAAAAACAAGCAGAAAAATCATTTAGGCTAAAAATGGGCTATAAAGCTCTTTTAACCTGATCTTACTTGCTTCTGAGGGCTGGGAGAAGCCCTCATGCCCTGACAGCTGCACAGGCTGCACAGAGGGTCCTTTTCACCAGCTGCAGCAGCTCCTCTGAAGCCTTCCTTGATGATGGTAACCTCCTTCACATGCATGGATATGTGATAATCATTGTTGTGATACCAGTTTTGAACCAGTGTCTCCAGAGTTCAGAGTACTGTTAGTTTCAGCTATGCAGGCAATTTTCTTCATCTCTGCTGCTAGAAGACCATCTGCCATCTCTGCCCTTCACCTGGCACAAAGAGGGATTGACAGAGTGTAAACAGGGAGATAGAATAAGGTCCAATTACAAAAACCTGATAATTTCATACAGGTGGAAACAAGTATGTTTTAATTCAGAAATGTTTCCCTATAGAGCAAAACTCTCACTTGACAATCTGAAGCAGGATGTGCCTTTGAGTGTATCCAGGCTGAAGAAGGGGAGTCACCCAACCCAACAGTCCTCCAGTTTCCTAGTGCTGGAGCATGTGTGCTGGGTTCAACAGCAGGGACCAAGGGATGAAACCTTCTGAGTTTCTCCATCTTTCAAAAATGCTTAAATTGGCACATTCTCAGACATACAGAATAACAACCTCCTACTGTCTGAGGTTATTGAACAGACCTTAACTTACTTTAGGATTATCAGTAGTTTTCAAATCAGACAAAAACTGGAGAGACAGGTGCCCCTGTATTTTGACAGTTCGTAAATTTTCATGCCATCCACAAGGCATTTCTCTGGACTTCTGTAAAGCCTTTGACACAGACCCTCACAATATACTTCCCTCTAAACTGGGGAGAGATTGATTTGGTGAGTGGACTGCTAGATGGATAAATGGTTGGCTGGTTGGGTCCAGAGGGTAGTGGTCAGTGGACAGCAGTGACAAGTGGTGTCCCTCAAGGGTCTGTATTGGGACCAGTGATATTTAATATCTTCATTAATGACACAGATTAAGGGATTGAGTACACCCTCAGCAAACTTGCAGATGACACCAAACTGAGTGGTAAGGTTGACACACCCAAAGGACAGGATGCCACCCAGAGGGATCTGGATGAGCTTGAGAAGTGGTCCCATGAGAATCCCATGAAGTTTAACAAAATCAAGTGCAAGGCGCTGCTTCTGGGTCAGGGCAACTCCCCAGCTGGGCAATGAACAGATCAAGAGCAGCCCTGCCGAAAGGACTTGGGAGTGCTGGTGGATGAGAGGCTGAACATGAGCCAGCAATGGGCACTTGCAACCCAGAAAGCCAAACATATCATGGACTGCACCAAAAGCAGCGTGGGCAGCAAGTTGAGGGAGGGGATTCTTCTCCTCTACTCTGCTCTGGCGAGACTACACCTGGAGTGCTGCATCCAGGTCTGGGGTCCCCAACAGAGGAAGGATATTGACCTGTTGGAGAGAGTCCAGAGGAAGCCACCGAGATGATTATAAGGATGGAGAACTTCTTCTGTGAGGAAAGGCTGAGAGAACTGGGTTCAGTCTGGAGAAGAGAAGGCTTAGTGTGACCTAACTGCAGCCTTCCAGTACCTGAAGGGAGCCTACAAGAAAAGGGGGAGAGGAACTTTTTCCAAGAGCATTCAATGATTGGACAAGGGGTAATGGCTTTAAACTGAGAGCAGGTTTAGATTAGATAGTAGGAAAAAACTCTTTACTGTGAGGGTGATGAGGCACTGGAACAGGTTGCCCAGAGTAGCTGTGGATGCCCCATCCCTGGAAGTGCTCAAAACCAGGTCAGATGGGGTTTTGAGCAACCTGGTCTAGTGGAAGGTGTTCCTGCCCATGGCAGGGTTGTTGGAACTAGATGGTGTTTAAGGTCCCTTCCAACCCAGGCCATTCCGTGGTCCTAAAAAGGCTGAGATGGGCATTCACATTAATCCTAGGTCAGTGGTGTTGAAGTGAATGAGTAAGTAGATTAGATAGGTTTATAGTATTACCATCTGTGACAGCTCCTGTGATGGTCTGGAAATCACTTACAACCTCTGAATCACATTATCTTGTAGATTAGTCATAGACATTACAATATAGCAAATAGTCTAGTTCTACTGGACAAGGATAGCTGGAGAAATGTTCTGGAAAGAATTCATGTCATCGTGGATATCCAAATCAGAGATTCAATGTGCAGAACAGGTATGCACAGGAGTACCTTTCTGCCATTCCTGGCCTTATTGCTGTAAATCCCATATCCAAAAACTGATTGAATCTGGAAATGTGTGCATTTACAGAACAGAGTAACAATACACCAATATTACAAATATTAACAACTTGCCCAAAATCAAATCTAGTTTTCTTTCCTATTTTTGTCTCTTCACAGTAGCTCGGGTAGTGTAGTTCTCCCAGGTGGATCAAGATGATGGGAAGTGCAATTTTTTCCATAGAGGCTGACTCATTTATGCTGTAGTAGATAGAGTTCAAATATTCTTGCTTTGTCTGATACATTTCAAATACACTGTGCTAATAAGATGAAAAAGAGGACAAGCTTTCTCCTTTCCATAGTTGATATGAGCTGGGCATAAAGATGGACCTCTAAAACAGTTTAACTGATTCCAGCTCGATCCTACAGTCTATGAAGGACTAGTTCCTCTTAGGCAGACTAGAGAAATGCCAGTTCTTCCTATGTCATGACAGTGGCAAGCACTCAGAACCTCTACCATTGGGAAAAGTTGTGGAGGGCATTGTAAGAGCATGTACTAGAGAAAAGAGATTTTCTCCTAGGAGGATTTACAGACTTACAAAAGACTAGTAACTGGATGTGCACAAGAGCAGACTTCACCAGGAAAGTATAGAGAACTGTATGCCATGGGTTATTAAAAAGTGGACAGGGCGAAGTAATGGAAAATACACACTGGACTGAGCAATTTTTCATTAGAAGCGTGAAAGACACAAGAAACTATCAAGTAATTTTTCTCACTATGCATTTCTTTTACTGCTTTTGAAAATAATCTCATTTTCCAGATAGATCCTTGCTGTGAGACAGCAGCCTCACATTTACAATAGCAGTTCAAAAAGAAAGAGTTAATGGGGAACCCTTTAAAAAAATGCATCTTTGACAAAAATTTGCAGGTTTAAATGTGTTGCTTTTGTTTTATCTTTCACAAGAAAATACAAATCCAAACTGTAACTTTTAATGGCAGGCACATTGTGCATAACCAGACCAGTTTCATGTAAATACGTGAATGTATTTAAACAAACAAGCTAAGGCAGACTTAACACAATGAATGAAAATAATGAAAATCAATATAATGCAGAGTTATACTGGTGTATGCTTTTGCAAGATACACCTACAGGGACTTGATTTAAAAGTGTTTTGAAATATTTCTTTCTCTAATATTTATTTTAATGGAAACTTTTCCAACTGTTGATGGCAGATATCATAAGCTTGTGGTGATAAGAAAAATGGTAAATTTTCTGTTCCTGTGGAATGTCTTGTTTTAGCTGCGTTCAAAGGAACACCATATTGTACAGCTGAACTGGAAGCCTGTCAGTGACACAAAAATATGGAAGAAATTTAATTGTTTCCATAATTCCTTCTTTTGTTTCCATAATTCCTTCCATCTACTCAGACATGTGACCCCTAAAAACCTGACAAAGCTGCAGATGTTAAGAAGTTAAACAGTTTGTGGTTCTTCTGATTGCAAAGCTTATTAAATGTGAACTGATATGGTTTATGCAAACATATGAGATACAAAATAGTAGGATCTTTTAATTTAATTCTGATAGTAACTCCTAAATATAATCCATAAATCTTTAACTAGGGACAAAAGGTACTGGTTTTTACAGCATTTCATTAAAAGCAAACCAAATAACCTAGTATACTCAACTACAGTATAGTGCTGGCAATGACTGCTGCTCTATCCAACATTTTCTCATAATGTCTGTAACTTTCTCCCGTTTTGTGATTGCCCTGAATTTCTCCTCTTATCAAAACCAGGCCTGAATCAGTTTAGTTAATTATTTTCTTCAGATGAAGGAAGAAAAGGTAGTATAATTCCCACTAAATCTTGGAATACACTTTCTTTTGTACTAGCAAGTATTTTCTTTTTCTAAAAATACAACATTTATCCAATGTTAAAGCTTGTTGTAAAATAGAAACTGAACTGGCAACACTGATTAAAACCACATATCTGACTCAATTCCTTTATATCTGCTTTTATTTCTTGGATTTCAACCTTGCTCAGATTTCGGCTCCATGTACCAAGTAAGCAAGAATTTAGCGAAGGATAAAGCTATCAACCTGCAGGAACAGGCGGAGTTCCTTGGGAAGGCTCCAAAGATATTGTCTGAGGGGTCAACACAGACATGATGAGGTTCTCCCTGAGTGTGCTGTCATGGAAGGCATCTGAGCATGATGGACATGAAGCCACTGTGTAAAGACAGCTATGGCACACTCATTACAGACGGTTTACTTTCACAATTATTCTTTGACGAGTATTGCTGACAAGTAGCTCATCTATTACTGATATTGTCACAGTATCATAATGAAATGTGGCATGTTCTGGACTTTATGTTTGGATGACCTTTTCATACGTGTTTGAGGAAAGGGCCATCTTTAGAAAGGAGGTAAAATTGAACTTAAAAACCTGAACCTTTTAGAAAAAGGGGTACCAACTCCAGACCTGAACGTGACTGGTCCCTGTGCACATGGCTGGCTGGAGAGAGGCAGCTGCACAATAGCTCTGAGTTTGTCACAAATACAGCAGTCCCGTGACTTCCCAAGGGAAGACGGGTGACCATGGCTGGCACATAGTGGAGATTAGGCCACAAAGCAGTAGGAAGATTCAGACCTGAGATAGAATTCCTCCTTAAATCAGCAATGCATGTACTCATCACGATCAACATAGCAGGACATAAATCCTTTAGCCACCTTATAGAACACCAGAAGGTGATTTTTCAGAGCAACTGCATTTCAGATATTAACTTTAGGATCTCAATTTTATGCTTTGTTCTCCTCCAGTCAAATAAACAAAGACATGTAGAGGAACCAAGAAGAGAAGTATGATCTGTCACAATTGTATAATAGGCTGCTGGTATTTACAAAATTCCGTGTATTCAGATTCAACAATTTCCATATGAAGATACTCACTTAGTATTAATGCTGAAGTGGTATGGAGGATAGGGCCCCTCTTCCAATAAATAATTTGCAGATACAAGGAAAAGTACAATCCCTGCCCTGAGGAGCTTGGAGATAATATCCTGCTTTTATAAGTTGATATAGAAATGTGTTTATTTTTACTACAGTAAGTGCTTAACACACAATAACTAAACCAAAACTATTATTTCAAAAGGATTTAGAATAATATTTTAGCTATCTCAATGTTTAGAGAATTGAAAAAGCAGCAACTACAAACAATGACTGTATCAAATACTTGTATTTTTTCTTTGGAAAATCCAGAGACTGGTATAATGATATGCACTTGTAAAAAAAAGAAAAGAGTTGGACAGATGAACTCTCCCATTACAGGATTTGGCCTAGAGGACTGCAAACAAACCATTGTTCTCTTCTGGGCAATTTACACCTATTGGTCTCCAGAAATTTATATTGTTGAGGAACTCTGGGAGTTTTACTACGCCAAGTCAGAAAACACCGCAAGTTATTTATGAGATCAGCAAAGAAATAGTAACCACATAAAAGAGTGTATAATACTTTATTCACGTTATCTAGGAATACAGAATATAAAAAGAATCAAGGAAAAAGGGTAAGATCGAAATAATAAGTATTGTGGGAACTCACATAGTCTTTTCAGATAATTTTTATCAATATGAATGTTAAGAACCATCTATCCTTCACTGTCTGTCAACATAGGCTACATTTGGCTCTGGAGAAATGTTATCACGTGTCTGGTTATCCCATTCACAGAGTATCTGTGACATTCACAGAATGGAGACCTACAGGTTTGTTGTTAAGTTACTCCCCACACTCACAGCCCTCCATAACACAGATCAGCATGAATAAAGCACATAAAGGAAGCGATTCAAGGTAACTGCACATACTTAAAAAAAAGCAAAAAAACCCACCCGAAACCCCAACAAAAACCCAAGATATGCTATTTCATAGAATCATTTAGGTTGGGAAAAACTTTTAAAGTCATCAAGTCCAACTACACCATGGCACTAAGTGCCACATCCAGTCATTTCTTGAACATCTCCAGTGCCCTGAAGGCAGCCTGTCCCAATGCTTGACAACCCTTACAGTGAAAAAATTCTTCCTGATGTCCAACCTGAACCTCCCCTGGCACTGCTGGAGGCCATTTACTTCTGTCCTGTTGCTAGTTGCCTGGGAAAAGAGGAAAGCATTTGGAAAATTCTGCAATACGGACAGCACAGTATGAGGCGAGTATGAAGTGGAGGCAGGACCATGCCCATGCAGAGAGGTGCTGGCCTCCCCAGAAGTGGTCTCTGGGGTCCCTCTTTTCCTTGCTGTGCTCCTCTGCTGCTGCAAGCAGTACCAGAGTTTCACATGCATGGGATTTGCTTCCATGCCTGTCAGCCACAGCCTTTGCAGGATCACCCATCCCACAGAGGACCTCCAGCACAGACACCATTAAAGAGCTAAAAGAGAAAAAGACCCAGAAGAGAAAGGAATACAGAAAGGAGAGGAAATCACTGTTTTAATCTACACCACATGTACAACAGGGCTGAGCTACAAGCTCTAGGGAGTCGTAACTCTGAATGTCCTGACTTATGTGTGTTTAAAATCTCAACTGTAGCATTACAACATGGGGTGGGTTTTTTTGCATTTAATTTAATTTTTTCCTTTGGGGAAAAAGAAAGTATGACGAAAGTATGCTTTACTGCACAGTCAAAGAGACCACATGATGGACAGTCAAATAAATATCATCCTCACATTTATTTGGATGATTAAGCCATCAGACAGTCAGGTAAATGGAATGGAGTGCATTTATTTGAATAACCTCCAAGGTATTTTGGGGCACATAAAAAAAATTTATGATGGCAAGCCATGACCCTTAATTTACTCATTGTTTAAAACAGTGTAACTCTATAATAAACTCCTCTGAAACGAAGGTAAAATCAGTGTAAGGACAAATTAATAAACATGTGAAAACCTCTCTGCTTTCCTCATCCTCCTCCTACACAGAGAAGCTGCTGATTTTAACTAGTTGTGAAGGGCAACATACAAGTATGTGTCTACACAAGGTTCAGTGCTGTAGTGGTTAACCAGATATTAAACACAAGACAGTATAATGCCCATACATTCTTGCTCTTGTAAGGAGATCAGGAAGCTTAAACAACTTCTGAAGAGATAAAGAAGAATTGTGGACAAGCGGTTCTACTGCTCTCATAACTCCAAGACATTCTCTTCTTCAAAAGCATGTAACATTTGCATTGCGTGCTGTGGTTTTCACATCCACAGAAGACCAAGAGTACAACATTGGTAGAGCAGAACACTCAGTATGGAATACCTGACATCCACAGTACACACATTTTAAGGTGGGGGGTTTTTTCTTGCTTTTATCTTGTATTTTTTGAGACTTCTGGACTAACTCTAGGCTGGTCCCATAGACTAAGTGCCCTAGCATGGCTGGAGTGCACCAGGTGTATGTACTCTTGGAGTCTATACTCTAATTTAGCTTCATCCAAAGGAATCTAGTCCACATGCACCAAAACCCACCCCACAATGAGAAGGAAAGCACAGCCAGTAAGGACACTCAGGGGTGTTCTTTCAAAGTGCACTCCTTATGTGCACTAAAATATCAACACTGGCACACACTGTGAAGGAAAGACAATTCAAGCTGATGAACTGTGCCTTCTATATTTTTCTCAAAGTAAAAGAGTAAACCTTAGCAAAAGCAGCCAGTTTTCACCTCTCCCATAGTGTGGACAGATTAAAGCACCTACAGTTGGGAAAGTTTCAAGACATAATTGTGGAAGTGCTTCCAAGGAAGTGTATATTAATTCAGACATTACTTATAGTCCATTATGACTCAGACCCTAGTATGGCGCTTAGTCATGACTCCTGTGCTTAGGGAGCAATGACAGAAAATGTTTTAGAATCCATAAGCATCCAAATACCAAATGGGCCATATTTTTATTATCAGAAACAATAGTTTCATTCAACAATAGTGAGAAAAATGAACCAAGTTTTGTTTTAAATCAATAGCAAAGGCAGTTCGGTACAGTATTCCAAATCACAAAAGCGGAAAAAGCATGAAAATTACTGAAAGTTATCATTATAAGCAAAGAGGTAGCATTAAATTTTTTTATCAAGTTAAGTAAAATGTTCTTTAAGTTTCCTGTGCTGCCTTAAGCCTTATTTTCCTTGAGGGTAGGCTCATGATCAAGGCCATGAAAACAGCAAAGGTCTCATTTCCACACCTGGTGAAACCTGGTGACTTACAATGGAAGTGCTAACAACTCCAGAGAACTGTCCTAGGAGCTGGGTATTCTGCTCTCTGCCATTCAAGCACAGTTACTTAGAGAAGCAAGTGAGAAGATTGTCAGTGGATCACATGACTCTTGACCCTGAGCAACTATAGAGAGGAACTTCTATACAGGTCTCCTATGGAGAGGTGATCTGTCAAAGTCTAGCAAGCCAAGCAACACGGCAGGGCAGTGATTCTGGTGCCAGGTGGCTATAAGTTTTCACCTGTAGTACCAACGTGGAATCCTGTGAATACAGGAAGCTCGCATCCATCATGTTCAATGGCACCTTTTGGGTGATGTGCTAGATATTTCAACTTTGACAAAACAAAAGGTTTAATAAAGAGAATTATTCTAATATTTATGTCTGTATTCCCTCTGAGGACTAACTGAGATTAAAACCATTATAGTAAAAACTAATTTTTTAATCCTGAAATGAGTGGGACATCTGCCTGAGTAAGAATGTACTCCAAGCTACACTGCCATGCACTTTTACAGATTAAAAGTGGCAGATACTGTGAAAATAAGTGTTCTTTGGCAAGAAAGGAAATTAAACCACGTTGAAAACATTTAAAGCAACACATTTTATCCTAGTAACAAACCTTAATTATTCTATCACATTACCAGGAGGGATTTCACTAATCCCTCTGAAACAAATCATATCAGTCATGCAATAAAAGTTTTAATGATCCATCTAAAGTGAAAGTGAATCAAGCCATAACTTCTCAGAATTCCTCATAACAACTGACTGAACATGATCTGCTAGTAACACCTGGACTGTGAGCTTAACATATAGGTTGTTACTTTGAAAGTGTATGAAATTCAGTAGACATCAATTCCAGAGCAGTTTTAAAAACCCGTTTGTACCTTCTTGCTGAAGAGGCAAAAATTCAGTTTCCAAAAAGGAAAGTCAAGGCAGGGCCAAATGGAAAAAGAACAAGAAAAACCTTTGTTGCAAAAATTTTAAAACCCAGTATTATTGTTCACTACAAAATTAAGGCTTGATCTAGCCAGCACTTACACTTGTTTACTACTGTGAGCTTGCAATCAGTTAAGCAGATTCCCTGTGGCAAGCTGTGAGTGAGCTTTGCTCAGCAGGGCACTGACTTGAGTATCTCTCCTTTAGTATCAATTTTAATGAAATGTGTAAGACCTTAATAGTTTCGAGACCTCTAATCCTCAGTGTCAAATTTGGCTGAAATTGGCTACCAGTTCAGATATTATTAGAGGACTGTTAGAAGAGCACATGAATGGATGGAGAAACAGAAGAGCACTACAATTGAGTAATTTTTTTTTCCTTATAGAGTTTAAAATAAAACATTGACATTAAGCTGTGAATCAAGGAAAAAGTTTGTACTGATATCCCTGTTTGATTATCAAGAGTCTTTAAAAGATGATGGTGGAAATGTCATTCTTTGAAACCTTTCAAACTTCACTTGTCAAAACATCCATGAATATATGATAACAAATTACCTGTAGTAAAAGAATTTTTACAGTGAATAATTAAGTATTTTCAGTAGAATTGGTAGACTATACACAGAAAAAATTCCTTGTCATATCTCTCATCAGGTAACCGAATACATATGCATATATAGCATACAGAAGTTCATAAGGATATAAAAATGTTTTTAAATTAAAATCTTCAGTAAATCTTCTTAAGATATGAAAAAATATCAGTACATCAGAAAGGAAGCCCATAAGGCTTAAAAACGACACTATAGGTGCTAGACCAAAAATCTGTTGCTGTTGGGCTATATACTGAACCATCATTTCAGAGAAATACAATTAAAATAACTGAGTTTATTTAATATTTGTATCTGAATGATGCATCCTCAAAGTCAGCCTGGGTGTCTGGTTCTATGTCCTTTGTCATTAATCATTCTGAGGACAAACAATCTTAACTATCTGCTCAAAGCACATGGATAGCTGTATGGTAAAAAATCCACTCTGGCACATAATAAAAAATTCTTTACTTGTACAGCTATCTTCCTGTGTTCATCATGTGTACACTTACAAACAAAACAAAAAAAGGCAAATACCCTTTACTCAGTCTGTCAGTATTTAATAAACCCATTTCATTATGAAGAATCCAGTTCAGATTAGTTTCTCCTCAGCATCCTTACTGTTAAACATCACTTCGCAGAAATTCCTCATCTAAGATTAGGAGTTGTATTTTATTTCACTGACCTAACTACAGCAGTCTTCAACTGATCTGAGCCCCACAGGACTCATGGATATATGGTGATGAGATCTGGTAATGTAAATGCAACATTCATTACAGGGTCACTGGCTGGGAGGTGGTGTTAAGATGGTGGGATCACAAAAGCTAAAAGTATGATCATGTAGTTTATTGCAAAAAGATTCAGAAACATGCATTGGTATGTACACCCACACAGCCATACATGCTGGTTATATTTAGCAAATACTACCTCTCTTTAAAAAAAAAAAAAAAAAAAGGTAAAAAAAGCTCTTCATATATCAGTTCTTATTTTCATAATTTTATTTTTATACTGAGGTTTTTATTAACAGCAATGGGGAAAAGAGAAAGCAGGGAATAATACACCAAACAAAAGGAAATCCCAGCTGGCAGCTCACTGGTAGGCATGTGAGAACAGTTTCACTGTCAGTAAATTGCTAGACTGCTGTACAGTGATGTGGGCTTTCTATGTGCTTACCTTAGTAGTAGCTACAGGGTAGGACAGGTACTACTGCTTTCCTAAAATTAATGGAGTAGGTGAATGATCAAGTTTAAAAGTCTAAAATTTCTCTTAAATTCTTACTAGTTTAGGAGATAAAGTTTGATTTTTGAAATGTGAATTCAATCCTATTGAGGTCCTATAGCAGTCACTGGGCACCACACATTTTCAGCACCTTTAAAAAGAACTGGAAACTTAATTATAAGTCAAGCATAGGCCCACAAGGCAAAAGTCTAATCCTGCTCAAGTCAGTGGTAACCTCTAGCCTTCAAACCTTCCCATTGATAGGAACATGATCAAGATTTCACTGGCAGTTTAAAAGAGGCTTCAAAAGTTACTGGAGCCCTATCCTTCTGGGTTGAGCAAGCTCTCAATTCTAAAAGTCAGTTTGATTTTAAAGCTTGACAGAAAGCCATGTGAAAAGAGAGAGAAGAGCACAGACGGGCTCTAGCCAAGCCACTCCGTGCCCCATGCAGGCTCACTTCTCCCATGTGTGCCCACGTGGGCCCAGCACCAGGGCCAACGTGACTCATACAGACAGCAAGTGATTTCCTTCTCTCCTGGCAGCACCTCATATGAGCAACTGATGAGTGGACGACAGAAGGAATCCTGCTTGTGAACCATGCCAGACTTCTGAGAACAATGTTTAACTACCCATGTAAAGAAAAGTGTAGGGGATACAGAACTTATTACAGTACATTGTAATGCGTCGTCCCATCCATGATGAGTCCAGGACCATTAAAAAGAATTTTCTTTCAGTGCAGATGATGAAAATTCACCAAAGTTTCCAGAGTTTCTATGCACATTTGGCAAACTGTTTTATGGAACTTGCAGTCTAAGACTCCAGAGAACTGCTTGGTTTTGCAACTCTTCTCTTAGGGACAAACTCATAGCACCATCACAGATTTTTCTCTTTCTGATCACAGTCTTGCACAGATGTACTGACACCAGGAACTTTCAAAATAATCAAGATGTGCAGTCCCAAGCCACAGGGGACACATGGATGATAGAAAAACTGGAAAGATTAATGATGCCTTCTTAGAACAGTACAATGCAAAATGAAATCCAGATTAAAACAAAGGGGGAAATGAGGGAATTTTACTTGCAAAGAGTATTGAAAGCTGCCATTTCAGCCAGTTATCCTGCATGGTGCCTTTGTCTTTAGTTACGCAGTAATAGTTAAAACAATTTTTACATGTATTCTCTGCACTTCAATGAATTAAATTACTCAACCTACTACTTATTTACAGTTACTATTTTGTGTCTTGAATAATTCTAAAACTAAGCTCCTAAGAATTACTTCCTCTAGTTTAAAGGCAAAATTCTTACTGGCATGCACAAAGATCTGAAGAATTAGCCAACAGAGGCAGCTGATCAGTCATTTAATTTCTTGTCCTACTGAAACAATTACCAAAGCTACAGTGAAAGTTGCTTTAACACAAATACACCTGGAGTGAAATTTTTCTCCTCATTGCTCACTGGTAACATCAGAAAAAGTATATAATCTCTCTCTTTTGAGAGAAGTTGGACTTGAGATGTCAAACTCAGGATGCTGTGGCACATTAAATAGGGTTTTAGAGATGGCCACTACTTCCCAAGCTCAGGTTCTGAGGTTTTGTTGAAATTCAGTTATTAGGTCTTCTTTCGTTGCTAAAACCCACCATGATGATTGTGCCATCATGTGATTGTGGTAAAGGTTATTAGAACACTTAAAACTCAGACAGAACAGGCAAGGTGACACCTGATCCAAGACTGCTCTCCCATATTTCCATGGGTAAGTTGCACATACATTGTACTTGAAACACCTAAGAATTATTCTGCAATTTGCCCTGAATTCAAAATCACACTTCTACAATCACTGAGGAGAGGGCAGGTTTTAATGCTGCTTTGGAAAAGGTTAATCTTTTCCAGGATATACGCTGGCCTGAAAGAATAAATATGCCACTTCTGAACATGCATGACAAGCAAAGGCAAAGACCTTCCAAGATTAGAGGAAAAATAAATCTGCAAGATGTTTCTTTCTACTGTTCTGCTTCAGGTTGATTGCGCAAGATACCTGCTCTGAGTCCTGTGCTAAACAGCTGGAATTCTCTAGGAGATGAGATGCTCATCTCCCACAGTGCAATGTTTTACAGAGTGCTAGATCTACTGCATTACCTCTGAGCGGCTTTCTGGAATACTGGAATGTGCTTCCTATGGAAATATTTCTGATTTTCTACTAGGAAAACTGTGGATTTCTATATCAACAGTTTGGATTGTTATAATAACTGTATTTGTCACACTGCATTTCCATTTAGTATGTTTGCTTTCCATGGCAAAATCATATTTAAGGAACATTAAAGCAAAAGGTGCTCAATCAATCAAATAAAACATGAAAAAATCGTACAGAACTATGGTGATAGATTTATACTTCTAGCATGATCAGAGCAAGAAAATATTTCTTGTATTAGTTTTGTTTTCACGCTCTTCTCCCAACATATGAAACAATTCCTTTTTTTACATGACTTGAAAAATATCAAGAACATTTTAATCCTTAATTAACATACTATGAAGTTAGTTATTCCTAATTGCAACAAATACAAGATCTGTAGAAACAGAAGAACTTTTCTGGGTATATTTTTTTGTCAATGAAAACTATTACACTTGAGCCCATGGATTTAAATGTGCATTAATCAGTATTGTTCACACTAGTTCAGTGAGTAGTTCCATTACAATTAATGAACTAGATAATGTTTCAGCTGCATCTTGATACAGATCTCACAACTCCTAATTTCAGCATAACTTATGTAAATAGGATGATATACTGTGCTAGGAGCAGTGAAACTGAAATTACAAATACACTGAAATGTATTCCAAGCTAATTTGAACTTTGATGTTTAAAATCTGGAAAAGTGAATTTTATTTTTGTGAACTGAGGTGGCATGTTATTTATAAGGCAGCCTGTGGAATCATCCCTTACTTTCAAGCCTGCAGTTTTAGGAGTTGCTCAAGCACTATTTAATTACAGTTCCGTAAGCAAACCACAAACTATACTGAATTATGAAGGGACAGAACAGCTGGTAATATGCACGCAAATATGAAAACACCTTGTAAGGCATCCTATTGGTGTTTTGTAGTTTGCACAAACTATGGTGCAGTGTAAACTCTGGAACCCTATTATCTACAAACTGTTCTCCTTTAGGTTGTTTCACATGAGTTTCTGTTACTGAGCAGGCAGCCAGTCACCTTACTGGCTCTTCTATGAAAAACAGATACAGCTTCCATCTATGTCAACACTGTGTAAAGCAGCTTGAACACTTTCATTAAGGGATATCATTAAATTTTGTACCTTCAGACACAGTCCAATGTTTAAAAATCTACACCCTGTTATCCTCAGGTAGGACAGAGCAACACTCAGATGGAAACAAATTTTAATTTCTATGACAGCAATAGCTGGAGACAGACAGTTTTTGTTCAAGCTCAGAGTTTACAGCTATTGAAGGCATTTTCAGTATTTGTAGTAACAGCTGTGATTCCTACACATATTTTGCCAATCAGAGGACAAGCATTTTCCTCTGAGTAACCACTCATGCCTCCAAGGGGCTGTGTTAGGAACGCAGACATCCTTTTAAGGGAATAGAGAACACCATCTCTGCTATAGTCTTGACCTAAACCCAAAAGAGCAGGGCCCCTGGGGTCATGATTTCAAGCAGCACAACCCACACCTTTCCCCTCAGTCATGCATTAGATCTTTACTTCACCACTATGGGAAAAGAAGTATGAACAAGTTCACTTCTACTGTCATACTTCTCATGAGTTCAGCAGTTTCTAAAGTCTGATACATAGAAAGGTTTGTTGCTGACTGATTATAGGCTGGTTGCCAGAAAGATCAAATAAGATATTTAAGGCTTCATCAACCATATGGATGTGCCTTGTCATTTTAGAGGATGTAGTTTTCCCTGAGGATTTCCACCATTTTAAAGTTCTTATTAAATAGGTTTTTTAAAAAATTTAACATAAATTTTGGATGACTATGAGGCTCAGCACAGAAGTCCACAAAACTGACAGTAATTGTACAACAGTGCTAAGTTCTTTGATGTTAAATTTCTTTAACCTGTGTGACTGTATATTCACAGAATGGGTAAGGTTGGAAGAGACCAGAGTGGGTCATCTGGTCCAACCTCCCTGCTCAAGCAGGGTCATCCTAGAGCACATGGCACAGGATTGCATCCAGAGGGTTCTTGAGGGAGACTCCACAACCTCTCTGGGCAATCTGCTCCACTGCTTGGTCACCCACACAGTAAAGTTCTTCCTCATGTTCAAGTGGAACTTTCTGTGCATCAGTTTCTGCTCATTGTCTCTTGTCCTATCACTCGGCACCACTGAGAAGAGACTGGCTCCACCCTCTTGACACCCTCCCTTCAGATACTTAGAGACGTTGATGAAGTCCCCTCTCTGTTGTCTCTTCTTGGCCCAGGTACCCCAGCCTTTCCTGGTAATAAAGAGTTTCAGATCCTTAATCATCTTAATAGCCCTAAGCTGGACCGGCTCCAGGAGCTTGTCTCTTTTGTAGTGAGGAGCCCACAACTGGACACAGTGCCCTAGATGTGGCCCTCCAGTAGAGGGGCACATTTTCTACTGCAGATACATTTGATAGCAATTGTTAATAAAATTGTGTTTAAGGTTTGTTGCACATTTGATTAGCTGCAATCAAACATTTCTTGAAAAGAAGATGCTGATTTTGTCATTTTGTTTTTTGGATGAGCACCAACAGCCCCCAGTTGCCTTTTTTGCATTTTGCAAATTTATCTTCAAGTAAGTCTTCCTTATCTACCTGGGTTTGCTTACTGTTGAACAGGAGACATAACGCTTTACATCTTGCCACTAGTTACATACCTGATGGGCTGGCTAACATGTAAGTGTTGCTCTACTTGACTGCCAGGAAATCCACATGAAAATCGTCTCTCAGTCTCTCCAGATGAACAAATAGGTTCAGGGGCTGTCTTTAGTCCCTGGGATTACTGCAGGTGATTCTCCCTTCTGGGGTCCCTACCCTACTTTTGAACTGGACTGATTTGGCCTGCAGAGACTAACAGGGTAAGAACACTTACTTCTTCAGTAAACTGGGTTAAAAACTGACTAGCACGTGATCTCAGAAACTACTATATGTGATGTAATGGATTTCGCATGCAAGAATAATTGTTCATCTGAGCAGTTTAACTAAGGTTTTGCCAGATCATGCTCACAGGAGGCAAAAGGAGGTAGCTCTAAGTTTTAGCAATCCACCAATCTTAGTACTTCACAATTTCCACTATTTTAAATTCTCTAAAGCCAGTGAATTCCACTGCAAAAGGCTCCACAATGGAATGCCAGTTCGAAACTCCAGCAAGGAATAATCCTCCTTCAGGTCCTCCCTATACATACCTGAAGGAAGAATGTGATGAACAGAATTAGGAATTTCTCCTAAAATAGAAAAATGGCCTGAAAATATTCTTAATTTTAGATAGAAAAATGGAAAGATAAAATACTACAATAATACATACAGAATAATGAAAAGCAGCCCTTAAAACAAAGCCCCCTAATCCTCTAGAGAAAAATATATATTCAGTGCATGATGACATTCACCAAAAGTACTTCTTCAAAATGTGTGATCTGAGTAATCTCAAAAAGCAGGAGCAGAAGATAACAGTGCTAGAGAATCTAGACTATTATCTCCAGAAATCTTCAATATGAACTGCAGTTTCTTCTAAAAGCAATACTCTGCTGTGTGCCATGAAAGATACGTGCACAGTAACCCTGAGTGCCACAAATAAATGTCAGGAAAAAAAGGCAGTTTCTATTACTTCACAGCAGCTTCAGAGCACACAAACAGCACAGGATCAGTGTCACAGTCTTTACTTTCCTTAGTAATGGCATCATTAACAATATCTTCAAAGGAGATGCTGGCATACCCAACTCCATTTCTGTCCCTGAAAAGTCTCCCTATAACTTCCAAGAGAGCTGGGCGCTCCTTCATATGAATTATATTTCCCTTGTAGACTGATTTGCATTTTATGCCCAAGTTAAATAGTATGAAAATCCTATGAGAGACAAAATTTCCTAGAAACTACATTCCGCCCTGCCTTTATTCCCCAGAAGCAATCCTGAGTAGAGGCATACAAATGTAATAAACTAGGTTTTGGCAAGTTTTGCCCACCAGTTAACATCTTTTAGAGTAGAACAAGTATGTTCAATCAGAACTGAAGCTTGGAAACGTTCCTGGGAATCTAGGTCTAAAAGGTCTACTGCAGAACCACCAGCACAGTTTTGTAGTAACTGCTAATTTATTGCACATCGTAAGTTTTTCTTGGAGGAACACAGAGGACAAAAATCTGCAAGTCAGTTATATTTTTACTGAAGTATCTGCAAGACTTAGGGCTAGCTCTTACCCATTGAGCAATACGTGATGCAACACATGCACTTCAGGAATGGCTGTCTGTGTGCACAGCCTCTCTCACTTTGCCCGCTGCTGCATTTGGCACTGAGACAAAACAGGGTGTTGGCAAAGGCAGAAGTTCAAGAGGAAACCACAGCCTCCCTAAAGAGCAGAACAAGCAGCCCCTAGAAAAAAATGCACAGGCCATCCACAGCAGCAAGTATATGGTATAGAGCACACATATATTCACTAGATGCAAACCTCTTCCCAGGCATGAACATGAAAAACCCTCCCAAATCCTTCCCCTATTTATTCTCTTTTGTTCATGGAGCTCATCCTTCTCTCAGGAGACAAAACTTCAACCTAAAGTTCTACTTACATATGATCACAAAGAAGTTTACTGTTACGAGTAATACTTGAATGCACAAACCCCCGCCAGTTTAATTACAGGAAGAAAACAGTGAGAATCATTTGCTCTCTTAGGTAACTGCACATGTATAAATCTACATGATGACTGCTACGACAATTACCCTTTATTGAAAGCATGTGCCACAGCTTTTAGATGTAGATGTGATTACACAATTTGAAATGCAATCTAAAAACCTTATTGCTGTAGTTGTGCTGTACTTCCTGGTCAAATTTGCTTAAACTGTGATGCATCCCTGAGAAGATTCTCCCCTCCCTTCTCCAGGGATATATTCAATATCTTGGGAACACACTACCATAAGCAATGGTTCTTTTTGATATCAATATACAAGAATATACTCCAGAGTTTTCACTATCTGGATTTGTTCCCAGAATAATTTCAGGAAATTTCTAGGCCCTTCTGTACAAGTAAGCTTTTCTAAAACACTCTCTGGGAATAAACTCTAGAAGCAGATGGATCACAAACACTGGAGCCCAGCAGGAAACAGATTATTAGCAAAGTCAGCATTTGCACACTAGTATTTCCTTAGGACTTTTTGTTAAAAACTGATTAGCTGTTGGTGAAAAAATAATATCATCTATTTTGGTCTTCTGAACAGTCTCTTAGTTAAATCTGTGGTATCCAGCTACATTTGTCCAATATCTTTATTCTTATCTTCATGATGTTTCTTGAGTTTGTGCTACTGAGGTAATGCTCTGCCTCAGCTGATTATACAAAGAATTAAATTTCACATCACTTTCTTGTCCATGTGAGAACACCAAAATTATTCTTGAACAAACATGTGTCTCATCCTTTTTTCTGAAAAAAGGAACTGCCCTCAGAGATGCAGTGAGTGGGCTATTGCAGAAAATGAAATGGCAAAATACAGAACTAATGATGTATCAAAAGACACATTAATTCCTGTTCCCTTGGGAACTGTGCCATGTTTTGCTTGATATTATGAAAGATCAATAGGTGTGAATTATACTCTACTGGAGGTGAATACAGAAGCATATCAAAAACAGTACCATTCTAATTGCATTTCTCAGATCCTGTCCACTGAATCAAGTTTTCTTCTGTCTCACATATGTTTATCAAAACTTTTCAACACTGAAAAAAAAGGATGGAAAATATTAACAGGAAAACGGACTGGCCAATATTTGGGGAATAGGTCTTTGATTCTTAAATATTTCTAAAAGACTGTAACAAGAAGTGATTTTTTAAAGTATTTCATACTACAATAAAATACTTATTTACAGTATTGGGTTTATTCTGTAACTACAGTAAAGTCATATTTACATCTGACATAACTATGGATCAAAATTTATATGGAAACATTTGCTTGAATATAATTACACTTACAAGCATTCTTTCCCACTAATATTCAGACTTTAATCTCACACTATTCTGACACAAAGTACTGATGTAAAGCTATACAACTTGGCAGGCAGGAAAAGCAGTATTTCAACAATTCTTCAACTTATTGTTGTTTCAGCACAAAAAAAGTCCATACTTACTTTATGAAAAATATTACAAATCTCTAGGGTGTATAAAACAAATTGTTTTCGGTGCAGCAGTTTTGGCTCATATTAAAAGCACATGGAGATTAATTTCTTTCTTTTTGAAGGTAAAATGATTTTACTCTGCCAACACCTAGAGAAAATGTTCTAATGCTCTTACACACTCCATAAAAACACTCAGACTCCAAAGTTATCTTTTAGTGACAATGTAGGTATCATGTGAAACACTAAACACCTAATAGTTAAAATTTATGTACTAGATTATTTTTGGCAAGCTTTACAGTATAAGCAAGAAACTTAATTTCTACTTCCATTCTAAATAAGTTCTTTTCATAAACCAACATTATTTTTAGGATACAATCATCCAGTTTGATCTGATATTAGAAGCAAATGTCAATAAATATATGCATTTTTATACTGTTTTGCAAATGAATATTGAATAGAATACTGCCACCTTTTGGCTATGATTGGCCTTTAAAATAAGACTTCTTCATAAAATTTCTAAGAACATTTGACATACAATGATTGTTCTGAAAAAATCAGTCTGTCAACAGGCTAATGTTATGCTTATCATTAACATATTGTTGATGTAAGAATAAAACTTGTCATACTTAACTGCATAGTATCCTATTATTTCTCGATAATGAGCAAGCACTTTCACAAGGGCTTTTGTCTTTAGCAGAAAGGACGCGGGCATAGCTTTGACAGCAAGCTAATGGAATTAGTACTTTACAATCATGGTAATTCTTCTACTGCTTAGAGTAAAATAATAATACTTTTGTGCAGCTCCTACACTTGACTCCATAAATACTGAATCACAAACTGATTCTCAGAAAATTCTTACTGGTGAATTGTTGAGACCAGTCATAACATACAAGCATTTTAAAATGCATATATGGTAAAAGGTGAAAGGCGCATAAGTCTTTCAGCAACCTCGAAAAAGGACTCTAAAATCTGTTATCATGAACAAATGATGCTACTAGAACAGGCAGTGCAGAAGAATACAGTGCCTGGGATTTCGGGTTAATCCCTAGCAAGCGTTCTAAGTCACTGCAGATTCTCCCAACTGTGAGCTAATCAGGTTTCAATTTAATTCATTTATGCTGAATAAATTAAAAAAGAGGATTTGATCCATCTTTAGGGAAGAGTTTGCTGATTAAACAGTTCAAGAAAATAAGCAGTCCCTTTTTTGTTTCAGTATTTGTTTTATGAATTGGGGTGACTGGTTATCAAGCTACACAGGAAGACTATCACTTCTCTAAAGGCTACTTTAAATCAAATCCTGTAAGCCTGCAAGAGGTTGCTGTGAATTCAGCTAGCTAAACTCCACAGTTTTGTGCTGATGAGAAATACAAAGAAAACCCTAGATTGCTCTAATTAAGAGGAGAAAGGTTCTTACCCAACTATAAAACATTAATGTAGTAGTTAAGTGGAATATGATTTTCATTTGTAAACATTTTCATACAATTGTACTTTAAAGAACATGTTAAAAAGCAAAAACCACAAATCATTTTGCTACTGTAAAGGCAGCCTATTCCCTACTATTGCAAAGATTTCATTAATTTCTAACAGAGTTAAGTAGGGGGGATTCACTAGTCTGGAAGCTTAATTTCCATCTACAAGTATAAACATTTGAAATGTATACTGACAACATTTTGGAATTGCAAGACATCATTCACATCCAGAGGAGAACAAACAGCAGGATACACTTTTAGCCAGCAATACAGTAGTTTTCCCTTTTAAACCAATCTTATTTAAAATACCTGCATTTTTCCATGTATTGGCTACTGACACACAGTTTTTACACACAGACGATCTTCATATTTTGACTAAAACTGTGCAGGCTCAGTTGAAATTATTCATACAGAAAATCAGCTTTTCATAATTGAACAAGCATATGAACAATTCATTTTAGACACTTGCTTCCCCATCTCTCCTATTCAAAAGTATTTTTGCCAAGGCAGTCTGAAGACAACGAGGAATATTTACAAAATGCTTGGTTTTTGGATGCAAAATTTAAAGCAGCATTTAACTTTGACAAATAGCCCTCACTAACCTTTACAAATTTGCCTGCAGGGATAAAATGACAAATGACTCTCACAATGGGATTTATTAAACTCTTAGAATACTGCTGTAACAGGGCCCTTCAGGAAATACTATTTCAGATTATATCAGCACTTCCATTTTTCAGGGCCTAATAACTCAGCTTGAAAAAAATAACCAACCAAAAAAACCAAAACAAACATACCACACACACCTTCCCTAGGGGTTGAAACTTAACACATAACATCATCAATGAACATTGCTTCAAAATTTAAACTTTTTAAGTTTCACAACATTCTGTGCCTGTATATAGCTCACGATGCCTGTATTTCTGAAGTAACAATATTGTAAAAGATTAGCATAGGCAACTGAAATGTTTTCAGTATTTTGGGAGGGGAAGAAAAATTGGACTTCTTTAAGTATCTTAAGGTGATTTAGTATAGTGGGGAAAACACTGTGCTGCTGCAGGCGGTATTATCTGTTATGCTAATGCTCTGGTCCAAATTCTCTGTCTGTTTTTGAACCTCTAAAAACCACTGAAGTCAACAGACAAATCCCACTGGCTTCAGCGAGTTTGGATCAAATTCCATAAGACTGCATCATGCCACAGAAGACTCATCTATGGGATATAACAGACATTTAGAAGTATCAGTCTTGTTAGGCAAGGAGGGAATAATTATTGAGATCTAAGACATCATAGTCTGTTTACTGAAAACAGTAATACCAATCGTACAGACCAACATTGTATTAGAAGTACAGCAGTGAGAAAGGAAAGGCAGCTTTCTGTTCACCTTCTTGGCTAAGGCTGCATTTAGATGGGGATTCTGAGCCAGCTTAGAGAGGCAACCACAGCACTAGTGCATAGCTGTTGTTCTCAGAGGGAAGAGAAGCCCACAACCACAGGGCAATCATTTGACAGGAGTGCCTAAACCATTTCTCCTTCAACTGCACAACCCTAAAGCAGCCATATTTATTAGATATCTGCTAAAAAACTTACGTGGCGGACTCAGTAGATGTGAATAGTAAGTTAGTATCTTCATTCCAATTTCTTCTCACTGCAGGCCACATCTTCTCTTTTTTACCTGCTCTTTTAACTTGTTATAAAACTTTTCAAGATACTCTTAAAACTAAATTCACTGAGAGTTCAAACTGTCAAGGCCAGACAGCATCATCGATAAAGAGCAAGGATAGAAGAGTCGGAACATGTAAGAAAGCCTGTCTCTCAAAAGCCTTAACATAGAGCTGGTAAAAAATTTATAAAGTGTGACTCAGAAATAAAAGGAAAATTAAAAAAACGAACCCAAATAAAACTTTGTCTGCTCACTGCTTTCTATATCCTACACCCTTCAGGCTGGTACACAAATATGCTGTGCTTCAAAAGCACCAAGTTCACCTCCTATTTTGTAAGACAGCAATCTCTCTACTATGGTACCTTCTTGCCTCCTTGGATGTGTCCAGACTGGTCTGTAAGCTTTGTGGTGTCTTTCAGTGCAAATAGTCTAAATATCCAGACCCTGCCTGTACACCTGGATTTCCTACCAAAGGAAAAAAGTGCACTTAATACCTCGTTCCGATGTGGAAAAAACATGACAGGGTGCATTGAGAATACAGAACTCCTCAGGAGCACAGAGAATTTGTATCTTTTTGCCCATGAGCTACTTACACTTATATGTAATACTTCAGCTTATGTCCTGTTATGTGACTTGTTCCAGCAAATGCTTTAGTTGCTGTTTCTCTTACCCATTTTCATCCCTACTTGGATATGCTGTACCATCTCCCATACTGTACCCCACTAAAATTAACTTATTTCTTTGAGCTGTCTTTATGTAATTTATTATCTCCATATGATCGTCTAGTAATATTCTTACACAACTTTATCTCATGTATCAATCATCCATTCTACGTATTGTCCCACAATTATCACAATGAATGTAGGCTACTGCAGCTGTGGAAGAACAATGCCTTCAAAGACAGCTCTCAAACAAAAGGAGAGAAATGAACATCTTCACCACAACCCCCGCCCCCGTGAGAAATTGTGCTTTCCACTGTCTTAGACTCATTACCGACTGGAGGCCCCTACAACAATTAAGTACTCCAAGAGACCAGAGTGAGGTCAGATCTTTTCCTCTTTCCCTGGTCCTGCCACCAATCTATTGTGCTAGCTCTCAGTAAGTCTTTATCATCTCCCTGCTTCAATTTTCCTCCTCAACAAATGCGCCTAAAATGTTATCCCTCCTAGAGAAGTTAATTTGAGATGAGTACAGGGAACACTGTAAGACTGGAATGTTTTTCTTGTGGTTAGCATGGTGACGCAGTCCACTTCCCATGGACAAAGCCCGAGAACAGTGATGGTTTCTTTTTGTACTTTCAGGCATCTTTGGTGCGTTACTGTTGTAGGGAAAAAAAAACAAAAAAGAAAAAAACAAAACAGTTAAGCACTAGGAGTCAGGTGATAACTGTGTCTATACCTGTGTGAATATATGAATCTGAACTTTTGAACCCTCAGAAGGACTACTGCTTCCTCCTGGCAGTGTTTTCTGGCTATAAATTTTGATAACATTGTGACTGAAGAGTGGCACAACCCAACTCCTTCAATTAATGCAGAGACAGAACCCCCAATTAGGAGGCTGATCATGCATTGTGTTTCTACATAGACTACTTGAGAAAATGGGAGGCTAGGGGCCTCAAAGAAGGGTTCCCTGAAAAAAGGACATGGCTTTGGAGAGAAGAAAGGGGCCTGGAAAAAAGGCAGTGGAAATCCCAGCTGGAGGAAGCATTCCAGGGGCCAGGGGGTATGTGTGGAAACAACTGCCAGGGGGTGCTCAGGGACCTTGGTCTGTAATGCCTGAGGCCAGTAGCCATGAGGAGCAGCACACCACAATCCAACATGACTTTGTCTCCAGCATTGCTGGACCAGCCATGACCTCCCTGCTGGGAAGGAAAGCCAAGACCTACCGAACACAATTCTGTGGGTGAGCATGTAAGGCAATCTAATAGAGTAAAACCACTGATCTTGTTGGTTCTTGAACGAACTCAAGTAACCAGATTCACTACGGGCTGTTGGTTCCTCTGCCTTGCCCATGAACATTACTGGGTAGTATCCTGCAGACTGTAGCAGAGTCCCATCCTTTCTGAACAAATTCTGTCTGTTTGATACTGATGCACAAGGCTGTGGATGTATTAGACTAATTTGAATACAGGTTTCATGTAGGATTTGCCATGATGACCACAACCATTATTATGACCTCCCAAAGACAGGTACAATAAGGTACCTGAACATGAAATATACTGCCTGTATTTATACAAAATGCTCATCTCATGTCTCCGGATTGCCCTTAAATCCACTTCATACGCCCCAGAGGCTCCCACAGCAAAGGCACCTAGCACTACCCACAAGTATTCACCACTACCCTTCCCCAAGATATTAATTTCTGTGAAGCTACTGAAAGCATGCAGGACTAGAATTCCCAGCCCCAGTCTTGCCATACAAAAGAATGAGGCAGGAAAATGGACAGAGGGTTGAGGTCTCTGACACCCTGTCCTCCATGCTACTGGGGCCAGCCTAGACTCGAATTAACTGAGCAGGCTGACAGCAGAATGATTAAAAACAAATTATTCCTTGAGTAAATGCAAGTAAATATGCAGCTGCCAGGGAAAGATATTTAAAGAGTGCCTCTGTTTTCAATTGTAAGATCTTCCTAAGTTACCTGAAATGAATGTCCAGACCATTTGTTCACAGTGCTACACCTGCCTTGACCACTTGCTTGGACAAAACCTCAACAACTCTCTTCTCTTAAAATTTAGTCTTGCTGCAAGAGAACAATACCCTATCCTTCTGGGAGATTAACTTACCTACTTGGCAACCTAAGCCAGGGTGCACAGTGGGCTGGTTTATAAAAAGAAAAAAAATGGTATGTGGAAAAATAATGAGGAGAGGAGATCCAGCTTCCTTCCACTTTATTCTGATTCTGAGCTGTTTTCTGCTGTGAAGTTTTTGGCCACGTCCACCACATGATTACAAAGCTATGGATTTTGAACCTAAAAAAGATGGAACATGGATGAAACATTATACATCTCTTTCCCTGTTTCTCCCCCTAAGCTCTTGGGGCAACTTACTTGAGCATTAGTTTATTGTGGGATTGATATGTCTATTTGTGCTCCAGTTAGTAGAGCTTCCAAGAAGGTTGTGCCACACATGTTAAGAGCTGTAGACCTCTGGGTTAGAGCTGACTGATTCCTAATGAATCTAGATGGCAAGCAGGGCATGCAGTGTTTAAATGGGAATATTACTTTTGTTCAGGTACTTTACAATCCTGTACTTATGAATCAAATTTAGGGTTGTAAATGTTATGTATTTGCAGGCCTTATTAGAGCAATATAGTCTCCATAATGTGCAGTAATTACTGAAAGGAAGATGATCAATAATGCAGTAATAAAATAAAGAAACTAATGCAGTACTAAATAAAGTAGCAATAAAAAATTACAATTTAATAAAATATGAAAACACAATGAAAATTAATTCCTCACAAACAGTTAAACTTCTGCAGGTACTACCTCACATACATGAATGTGACAAAAAATTGTTTTACCCTCCCTTACTCAGAAAAACCTCAAACAATCTTCAATTTCAAGAAAAGCACTCGCTACATAGTGCTTGAAGTTTACAACTCTTTTATTCAAGTCCTCATGAAACAAACATCCTCTCTGGTTTCTATGTATTAAAAAGATTTTAAAAAGATTTTAAAATACTGAAACTTGGAGGTAAATGTCTTAAGCTAAGATAGTTTCAAGCCCCACTTCCTGAAGAATGGAAAGAGAAGCAAATTTTCAGATCCACAGTCAGAAGATGTATCTGAGACAAAAACAAGACCATTTAACAGAAACAGAAGTCATGAAACTCATGGCTATAACCAGATTTGTATCAACTTCAGATGTTTTTCAAATGATCATTTAAAAAAGAAATCTGGAGATAAAAGTTACTGTATCACCTTCAACTCAGATTTTCATGTACAATCATTCCACAAATGTTTAATACTTCATAACTGAATCTAAACTGATCCAATGGTCAAGGACAGAGAAAGAATATAGAGTAAGAGCTGCTGGCTGTTCATTGGCATGTAGAGTTCTTTCCATGTGTAACTTAGAGAATAATAGTCACTACAAGTTGTTGTATACTCATTATACTGAAACTTTTCCATAATAGCCTATTATTTTTCCCAAATATTTTCCAGGGATATAAAATATAAAAATATTTCCCACTGGGAAAATTTCCCTTTCCCCTCCTCCCTGTTATTTCCCTTTTCCTCTTCTTTTTTATTTTTTTTAAAATACATCAAAGAAGCAACAATTTCAAGTTACTTAATGCATGACTTATTATATCCCTTAATGTATAAAGCTATTTTGAAAAATAACTTTAGAACATGCTTGTTTGGAAAAGCCTCATTTTTGCTCTGATCTCCAACTCAAGTGTAGTTGAAGTCCAATGGTTTTTCTCCAAATCTTTCTTCTGTGAACAACTTGGGATTGGAAAGCAAAGCTGGTTTCTTTCATGCTCATCCATCATCATCAATAATAAAGATCTGAGATTAAATTATGCCCTTCCTCACTGATTCCAATATTCTGGGATAAAAAGCTTTACTTACAATTTCCTTTGCCTTGTTTTTTATATTTAAAGTACACTATGTCATACTTAGAGAGGCAAATTAATCTATTCCTTAGAAATCCATCTAAGCTCACTGAAGCATTCTCTAATTCCCAGGCATAGTTCTGCCTTACAGCAAACCTTTAAAATATCTTTTGAAAGCACAGAATTGGGCAAGCTGAAGACACATTTGTTATTTTCAAATAAAATTATACTTTCTTCTACCTTTTCTAGTTACCTTGACAAAGTCAAAATTGTACCACATGGTGGAAAGGTAGAGACTGCTCCTGTGTAAAAGGTTCCCCTGTCCACTTCTTTGATATTAGTGCATTTTCTAAAAAAATCAAAGTAATAATAGACCAAGAACAAGCCCAAAGCCACAGATCATACGGTTTTCTTCACAACTATAATTTTAACCCTATCATGTGTCAGTATATTATAACACATGATATAATCTCTAAGAGAACATCAGTCAGCAGAGACATCTACATGCATAAGAGATTCACCTCTTAAATTTTTATTCTGGAAGGTATCTTGTACCTACAAGCTATAAAAAAGCGAGTATTTTTCCTCCAAGTGAAATGTAAACATAAACCCCTTTTTCCTATGACATAATTATCTCCTTGCTTTGTTCTTCCCAATCACCTTTTTGGAGGGGAGGGGAAAGCGTTTTATTACCTGTTTTACAAAAACCTAAGTTTGGCTGACACCTTGACAGAGAATGAATTAGAGCCAACTGACTGATTTCTATTCAAATATTCACTTAATTCAAGTTATCAGTGAACCTTGCAACACAACAGTTTCCTAAGTTGTTTGGGTTTTTTATGAGAGAAATATTTCACAAAATACAGAAAACATTACACTGAAAGTTGAGGATAGAGCCTAACACTTCTCATTAATAAAGTACCACCAGGTAACCATTGCTGCTGTCAGCTTCTTAATATGGTCGTACTTTCAAGTGAGGAAAACCTCCTTACACATGTTCCACTAGTACAAATGTAAAGTAACTCCACCAATTATAATTCCATTAGATAAATTCTTTACTAACATTCTTAAAGCAGAAAAAGTGTATCCAATAATTACAAAGTTTTAATGTGGTACAAAATCACAGAACCAATCAGGTTGGAAAAGACTTCTGAGATTATTGAGTCCAACCTATGACCAAACACCACCCTATGACCAAACACCACCCTGTCACCCACACCATGGCACAGTGTCACATCCAGTCCTTCCTTAAATACCTCTAGGGATAGTGACTCCACCACCTCCCTGGGCAGTTCATTCCAGTATCTAGTCACTGTGTGAAGAATTTCTTTCTAATGCCTAACTTAAACCACTCTTGGTGCAGTTTAAGACTGTGCCCTCTTGTCCTATTGCTTGTTACCTGGAAGAAGAGGCCGACCCTCATCTCCTTTCAAGATAAAGAGTGATAAGGTCTCCCCTGAGCCTCCTCTTCTCCAGGCTAACCACCCCCAGTTCCCTCAGCCATTCCCCATAAGGCTTGTGCTCCAGATCCTTCACCAGTCTTGTTGCCCTTCTCTGGACATGTTCCAGCACCTCAGTATCCTTCCTGAACTGAGGGGCCCAGAATTGGACACAATAATGAAGTGTAGCCTCACCAGTGCTGAGTACAGGGGGAAAATCACTTCCCTAGTTCTGCTGGCTACACTATTCCTGCCAGGATGTCATTGGCTTTCCTGGGCACATGGCTGGATCATGTTCAACTGACTGGACCACCACCTCCAGGTTCTTTTCCACTGGGCCAGTTTCCAGTACTTGCATTTTGGACTCCTGTTTTCCCCATTTTTTTTTCCAAATAGTTTGAAAGCACAGCAACATAATCATTTTTTACGGTGATTCAGCTGAATTATGGGATACCCTTAGTGTAAATTTGAATGCTATCCAGGAATAGTTGACAGTAGTGAATTCTTGTAGATGTCACATTCTGGATTTTAGAAATATTTCTGTTTTAACAAGTGTAAAATATTTATGGAATGTAGGATTTAAAACTTGTTTTCATATATAAAAAAGTCAAAAAAAAAGTACAGAAATATAATTTCTGAAAACAAATAAATTTAAAAAATTAGTTTTGTAAGTCTTGAATCATATCAGAGGATGTGGAAGTAGTTAATAGATTCAATTTCCCTTTGATTATGTGAGACAGAAATATATTTTATTAAGGTTTCCTAGTGATTATTTAATTCAAAGAATGTTGGATTCCACTGTTGTGTTAACAATAAGATAAATGACAGCCAATTATGTAAATGGAATCCTTTAGACAAAATTTCCTCACTATATAAGAATTATGAAGTCAAAAGGCTCAGCCCTAGCAAGATACATTCCTGTTGATTTTCCTAAAATATTCTTCTAGATAATTCTAGCCAAATGGCTTTCATTTCATGAAGCAAACTAGCAATCTTAAGTACAGTGAACTGAATTTCCAGAAGGGAAGCACTTCACTAGGTTAAAATACTTCAACCTCGAGTCTTGTCTATGTAAAAAATAAAATTTGGCCTAGAGGTTACTGTGCCTTGTATAATTCCTCAATCAGGTGTCTGTGCAAGACTTCCAAATAAACTGGAATTTCCAGTTATTCAGCTAAGTCTAAGACTGTTTTGCCATGAAAGCTTGTTAGAACAATTTTCACCAAGAGGGCAACATCTATTTCACTAGATGATATGGCTGAAGCAGTTAGACACTGTCTTATTTTCTCAGAACAGTAGTCCTCAGCACAGAGTATATTTGAGTTCAGGAATTTACAAAAGATTTCCTGACACTTGCCTTTGTCACAGTATTGTAATGGTCTTTATCTAACAGGCTCTCCCAAGCTAGCTCTTGACATCTTTTCTCTCAGTATTGTACTTGTTTCTTGCTGACAGTCACTCATCAACTGCAATCAAGCACTGCCCAGTGTCTCGGATGCTTCAGCCTTTTGCTGGGCTGAGCGTCTTCCAGTGGCAACTCCATAAGGCGCCTGCCTTCCACTGGCAGCTCTGTAACCCAAATCCCACGAGAAGGAACAACCAATGCCAAGTTTGAACAGGTGTTGGTGAAACCCACACAGTTATGATGGGAAAAGTAATACAGGGGGATAGTTTTCACCATCAGAGATGCTGTATGTCATCAACCATACTTAGGTACCTTTTCAAGTAAATTATATCTACAATTACTATGAAAAATGCAAGGTTGTCTTGCAGATAAATAGGGATTCTTTCTTACAGATAATATTCAGAGAAGAACATTACTAACATAAAATTACACACACCACAGATTTATATAAAAGTGTTAATAACTGGAGCCATGTGAAGAACAGACTTCATTCATTCTCCATTCTTTTTTTCACTTATGGGACACCTTCAACCACTGTAATAATTGAGCTGCAATGAAGACTTACTTCTGAAAACCAACCTGTCACATCCTTAATTCTGTAGTTTTTACATCTTTCTGTACAGGCAGGAAGAACATCACTAGCTGCCTGAAGAACAGCTTAATAAATGTACAACCTCCTTATTTCTCATCTCCCATTAACATTTCAAACAAACCAGCCAAGTTTAGAACTAACCTGTACTACAACTATATTACATCACTATTCTGCATAAACAGCTATTGTAGCTGCCACAGACACAGTCTGTAGTTATATAAATCACTAAGCAAATTATTTATGCCTCTGCCCAGGAAAGAAAAAGTTTCTTTGTGACAAAGGTTTTAGTCATGCTTAATGTGTAAAGAGATGAGGCTTGACTCACTAGAATCAATTATGTGTCCCTACAAAAATCAGTAGACAATTTAATATAAATGCAAAACATACCTTTTATATCTTTCAGCATTCCGGTGAGTTAACAACATGGTGAATCATAAATTAATTTAGGTTTGAAAAGACTTCTAAGACCTAGTCCAACCATGCCAAATCCACTGTTAAACCACGTCTCTAAGTGTCACATCTACGCGTCTTTTAAATACCTACAAGAACGGTGACTCACACACTTCCCTGGGCAGTGCCAATGCTTCCTTACTCCAGCTACAAGGAATAGGCAAGTTATCATCAATATTAGCAATTGCTCTGCTGCTACACTCAGCCACTGTCCAGCAGCTGCCCAGCCTCCTGCCTGCATCTCATCTGGCACAGCCTCACCACTGAGGGCTCAGAACCATGGCCAACATGGACCAACACTTAACAACCTTTTCACTTGGTGCCAAGGACAGCTTAGACCCCTTTTCAGATCCTCTTTACCAGATTAAATCAAGTCCAGCTCGCACACAGAGCACAAAGTGGGCAGGCTGGACTCACACCTCACAGCTCCTCTGTAACGCTTTCAGGAGACATTCTTCTCTCCAGAAATCCCACTCTATTAAGCTGGGCCTGCCACGGAATGCAAAATGTCCCTCAGCACCTGCTCATGTGTTCCACNCCCGCCTCTCTGCCGGCGCCAAGATGGCGGAGTACGACCTGACCACCCGCATCGCGCACTTCTTGGACCGGCACTTGGTCTTCCCGCTGCTGGAGTTCCTCTCCGTCAAGGAGGTGTGGGGCTATCCTGGGGGCGGGAGAGCCGGCTGCGGGAGCGGGAAAGCGGCAGGCCCTGCAGTTGGCCGCCCGTGCTTCCCGTGGGCCTGGCGCCTCCCTCGGGCTCTGCGCGGGCCGGGCCCGGCCCGTGAGGGACTCGGGGCCTCCGCAGGGAGGGGTGCGGGGCTCCTGCGCCTTGTGGGTCGGGGGCGAGGCGTGTGGGGCTGCCCCGGGAGGGACGGGACAGGGCCGAGAGGGGGCCCGGAGGCTCCGTGCTCTCGCCGCGCAGCTCCGCGGCCGCTCCTCCCGCGTTTGGTACTATGCCGGGTTTGGCGTTGTGCCTTTCCCTCCCCGGTACTCTGGGAAAGGAACAGCCAAACTTTCCCTCGCAGCCGCACTCGCAGTCCCACAGCCTCGACAGCCCCCCGGCCGCCGAGGCCAAGACGGTCTGGGGCTTGCGCCGATGTCGCTGGTTAATTTGAAACCTCTGTCATCACAAATTTGCGTTGAAAACAAGTGTATGTCCCTTATAAAGTTATCTTTTGTTGGTTTTCTTATATATATCTTGAATTTATATTGCTACATAAACCCAGTGATCCTGGAGGTAGTGTAGAGTGAAGAGAGCTTAGCCTGAAGTATCTGAAGCACTTGTTTGAGGTATTTTAAGGTGTAAGCAAAATGTGTAAAATTACCTAAGTTTTGAATTTTAAATAGATGTTATTTTAGGCTTCAGAAATGAACTGATTGTCCATGCATACATTGAGACTTGACCTATCCAGTTGTCGTATCTGGTGTGTGGACTTTTGTGGTCTGTCATCTTGGGGACATTTTTACTCTTTTAGCGTGTTTGTAAGTCAGCTCAAGTTAACTAAATTACGTTGTTCTAGTGTTAATCTTGAACAGTACAATGTTCAGAGCCCAATTAAACTTGCAGGTTCTGTATTTGAGATGTCCATAAATGTGGTGTGGTGAGTTATACAGTGCTTGTGTAAATGTATTTTTGACGAATACAGTAGATTTGGTCTTCACCCATATCTTGAAGACCTAACAGCAGTTTGCAACTCTCTGCTAAACTATGCGGCAGAAACTCTAAAAAACAGTTTGACAAGTGTAAAACCACACTATCTAATTATACAGCTACTCTAAATTTGTTCTTGTGCTTTAGATCTACCAACATATTTTAGATTAAGCTGTACTACAATTAAATTATAAATTCAATCTTGAGCATCTCTTCTGAGATCTACTTTAAATAATTTAACTAGTCTTAGTTAATAATTAATTAAATAATGTAACTAGTTTTATTTTGTGGAAAGCACTCAGTACTTTGAAAGAAAAATATGACGAGGGTTTTATTATTTCTTAAAATATAGATACAATTTTTTCAATAGGAATTACTATTCCTGTTAAGAGAATAGTAATATTACTTAACTTCTAATTAGTCTTTGAAGTTTCTGCTTTCTTAAATAGCAGGAGGTTTTGGTATCTTGCCACGATGGAAAATGTAGAAAGGCTTCATAGTAATTCGCCTAATGACAGAGCTGTGAGATTTAATGTTTAAAATAGGTCAGTTGTACAAAAGTCCATAAACTGTGCTGTAAAAGTAACTATGTAATATGAATTAAAACTCTTTAATGCTATTCAAATAAATCTGTTAATAATTCCTGTTTCAGATATACAATGAAAAAGAACTACTCCAAGGGAAACTGGATCTCCTTAGTGATACCAACATGGTGGATTTTGCTATGGATGTGTACAAAAATCTTTATTCCGATGAAATTCCGCATGGTAAGCTGCTCATTCAGATGTAAAACTTGTTTTACAGCCTTTCTATCTAAAATAAGAGATGACTAGTGGTAATTTGCTTGTTGCATTCAATAAGTGGCTGTAACAAAAGGATGTGCAATGCTGAGACAAATAGAATTCCCTAATCCTGGAAAGTTTGCGTTTGTTGGTCAGGCAGGAACTTAATCTTTGAGTGATGTCTGTAGTATTTTGATGCTGATTTTGAAATTTCAGTCACTTTAAAGGTATAGCCTGATGTTTCATGCACTAACTTTTCGTCTGTTAAATTAAATATTATTGCACAATGATTTGGTGTCATTAGACTTTTTCCTTAAAGCTTCTATTATGTTAAGGCTAGAGTTCCTTTGTTAGTAACCATTAATCTGTCTGTCTGTGGCTGATCTTTAGACTTTGGAGAGAGAGAAAGATGTTTCCTCATGCATGTTTTCCTCAATTCTGTCAACACATAAATTGATATTTGTCTAGAAAAAAATATATTTAAGATTATAATGAACATGAAATTTAATCTATTACTATCTTACCAATGATTTTGGGAACTTTTCTCTTTACTTAAATTTCTATGTTCTTGAGGAACATTTGGGGAAGGGGAGAAAACTATGATATCTTGCTTTCTCTAATTTTTACCCTTCGTGAGTGCTTTGGTTTTGAGGTTTTTTCCTGTTGTTTCTTTTTTCTGGGTTGTTTTTTGTTTGCTTTTTATTTGTGACTTAGTCTTCCTATTTCTCCCTTTTTTCATTTGGGGGAATTCCTCACCTTTTTCTAAACTAGTGGGACTATGGTCTGCCTTGCCTGTGACTTAGGAGGAAGAGACTCGGGTGCTTTGCATTCTGCTTCTGGATATTACCTTTTCCAGGTTCTTTAAATTGCAGAGATGGCAGTTCACCTCTTTTAGAAAGAGAGAGAGAGAATGGATAGACTTGGGACATTGGAGTCAATGGTTTGACCAGATCTTTGCTAGCATTAGATGTTGTAATGGACGTGTATGCAGTGATGCATGGACTTGTGACATATAACAAGAACCAGGGTTTTACTCGTCAGTAATCTAAGAAACAGTTGTAACTGTGGCTTCACTGTCAGGTTACTTATCAGTTCTACTGATCAAAAATATTAGGCTGTATCAGGGCTGTAAAGAATCTCAAGGCTGAATATCACAGAAACACAGAATATGCTGAGTGGGAAGGGACCCACAAGGATCATCAAGTCCAATTCCTGACTCTCTCTGCTTCAGCCTGTCTAAACTGTTGAAGAATGTTACTGTTATCCGTACTAAATAAGTAATAAATAAGGAGTAAATACTGAAGTAGTAAACAGCACAAGAAATAGGAAGCCTATGTCTTTGATATTCTGATTACAGCCAGTTATTTAAGCAGTTTGCCTAAAGAGTTAAAGGTTATAAGGTCACAGCTGCAAGAAAATTGAATGAATTTGGTCCCTGGGAGACCTCAGCCTTCATTATAAACCAGCAATTTCCACACTTGTAATGGTTTTCTTATGCTCTTTTCAAACATGCCTAAGATTTTACATCATCAGTTTGACAGGACTTTTTTTTTTTTTTTTGATAACTTACCACTGTTTTGTGGCTTTTATTCAGTTAACATAAGCAGAGCTAGTTCTTGCACATCGAGTCAGTTGTTCAGGGTGCCTCCTTGCACAGCTTCCTATGCAAAGGTCTTAATTTACTCTGGGATCTTTCTGGTATGTGCCATTCTCATGTATCAGTGCTTATCAGAATGTGTGTACAGACAGGTGGTTCTTGTGGAATCACTGGCTTTATTAGAAGTTTATGCTGATTTTTTTTTTTTTTAAGGCTTCACTGTTTAAAGTTCTCAAAGCTAAGTTCACTTAACACAGTTATACTTAGAAATGTCCCTTCACAATTTATAGTTGCTTTTGTCTTGTCTTCCATGAGATCAACTTACAATTACACATCCAGGAGATGTCGCAGGAAAACATTTTCGTATTCTTAGTAAGTCAACTGAACGGTATTTCTTTCATCTGTTTCCCCTTCCTCTTTTATAATCTCAAGAGTCAACTGAAGTTGGAGATAATTTTTCCTTATTGGAACACTTCCTATCAGGCAAGTTGTTCTTAGATTTAGGTCGGGTCACCGTTACGGTGTTGGCCACTTTGGATGTCCTGTTCAAGTATCTGTATAGTCAAATTACAAAAGCAATGTCTGATAGGTTCACTGTGGCATCAGATGTTCTGGTGTGTGGCTTACTTTCATGTTTTCCTGCACTTTTCTCCTGGGATTTGGTCTTGGCTTCTCTGATCCCATTTGTTTCTTGGGTCACATAGCCAGTGTCAAGGTGATTTTTTTTTTTTTTTTTTTTAAACACGGGGNTTTTTTTTGGGTCCAATTGCGCTGTTAAAGGTTTTTTTTTTTTTTTTTTTTTTTTAAACACAGGGACTTTCCTGAATTAAGTCTTCATTGATAGCACTCAGTGAGGAAGTTTGGATCTGTGTAATAATCACCCTGAACTGTTAGTTCTATTTTCTATGAATTTTCCATAAAAGGCTTAATGTTCCTGTTAAGCATGCAGAGTAGAGTGTTCAAGATCATAGTTTTGCAGATTGAGCTGTTTGACATTTTTGCTGTCAGTTTTCAGTTGTCTGTAAATGTGCTTTCAGAACCTGATCATCAGTCAGAAGAAAATCAGTCTTAACAGTATCATGGAACTGTTCACTTTTTTCCAAATTTACTTGGAATAAGTGAACTTAGTTAAAAGGTTGTTTCTCCCTTAGTGGAAGCCTGAATATTTCTTGTCTGATAGAGACTCTGCTCCAGCTTAACTTGCTCTGAAGTGGCCTGATTAGAACTTCACACAGGAGGAAAGAACAAAATGTTAGAAGCTTTTTATTAAGTCAAAGAAACCTCTGGGTTTGTGACTTGACTGAGGGGACAAGCGAGGTAGGAATTGGGAGATGTGTTCAAAAGTCAGCAGTTCAAAACTTCAGACATTATGCTAAATTCTTTTTGTTTGTGTGTTTAGCTTTGCGCGAAAAGAGAACAACTGTTGTTGCACAGCTGAAGCAGCTTCAGGCTGAAACGGAACCTATTGTCAAGATGTTTGAGGATCCAGAGACCACGAGACAAATGCAATCCACCAGGTAATTTCTAACATAGTTTCTCAGGACAGCTTGTTGGTACCTCCTGGGTGTTGAGGATAGGAATGCTTCTTGTGTCGCAACTGCAAAGAAGGACACTTATTTCCAGGCAGTGTTTAACTAGTGCTTATGGTCAGATAATTGAAACTGCTCGACGCAGTTTGCTCTTTTCAGTGCTTTTACCTCCTGTGTAAAAGACATCTCTGTTGATTTTAAGGTTTGCGAGTCAACTTGGGACAAGCGACAGTCACTGTTCAGTGCAGTCCAATCACAGCCAAGATTGGTTTTGGGAAGGTTGAGGGGCTTTTTTATTTGGACTTTGAAGGGGTTTAGGCTTTTTTGAAGGGAAATAGGGGCTAAACCAATTCAGATTCTCTTTTCTGCCTCCCAGAAAGGATTATGGAGTGCCGTCTTACTCGGGGAGGCTTCATGGATAAGCATCTGTTCAGCCTTGGAGCACATACTTCTTTCAGGAGTTCTGTCCTTTTTCTCTTTACCCTCTTTACCCTGGAACTGTTCCAACTTGTTGGTGTAAGGTGCTCATAGTAGATTTTTTAAAGACAAGTCCAATTTCTTCTTAATTTGCTTATGGGAGTAATGAAAGTAGAATGAGTTGTCTGCACATAATATCTAAGGTCTGTGAGAGTTCTTTCATTGTTAAGCTTGAATTTGGCTCTGTAGAAGAGTTCAGCTGTAGTCACTGAGGAGTAACTGCACCTTTGGCAGAGGGGTGGGCAGATACTTGGTTGGCATAAATTACTGCTTGTTGCCTTCACGTAGGAAACATTGTTACTACTGTTGTAATTGTCTGACAAACTCTGGAATATTAATTGGAGTGTTTCTTCATCCTTACCTAAGATATCAAATAGAGCATACTATACTGCACCAGATAGAGCAGCACTTACTGTTCAAATTGAGTTTGAATAAACTTGGGTTTATTGTTGGCAAGCTTTGTGTATCTATTGATAAGGAAGGCTGTAATGTAACTTCTGGAATTTCTTAGAAAAATATTGAATGCACAAACTCTTCTTCTTAGTCTGCAGAAACCTTCTTTATGAGTATACCTTTGGAAATAAACCCCTTGAAGAATATGGGTCCCTGAAGAGGAAAGAACTTTATTAGAATTTACTCTTTGTTTCACGTATAGATCTTTCTTTTCTTTCCCCTCTTTTTCACCACAGTGTTTTCTCCATTCTTTGCATTGTTTTCAGAATTTGTTATAGAGTTATTTAGAACTTAGTCATTGCAGAAAGGATGAGGTGCAGTGTATTGTGTCTCAGCATGCTCATGAAACAAGATGTCAGTATGAATCATGAAATCTATTAGCTTTGCAGCACATCGGGAAAGGTTTATTTTCTATTCTGATATCACCAGAATGTACTTAAGCTTCTGCTGTAAAAAGTGTTGTTAAATAAGTAAGCTGCCTTTGTATCTGATTTCAGAATGGCTATTTGTTGCAGATAATTATATTAAGAAAAGGAATTGCATTTGCTTTATGGCTGGGGGTTATGCAAAGCCAGGAGCTACTCATTTTTGAAAGTATGGCTTTGAAAGTGAAAGGCCCATTACCATTAGTTAACTGCCTTGAAGTTGTTAACAGGGACTGTCTTAAAGGAAAGATTTCTGGTATTATCACAACTATACAAATCCAATTGAGTCTGTAGAGATCTTGTCTGATTCTTGCTTTGCCTTTAGCCAGATTTTCTAATAATACTTGACTTAGGAAAAAAAAATTACTAAAGTGCCAGCATTCCTTGGGAAATGTGCTCTGTTACTTCACTTTTGATTCATGGAAATTGGTCAGTAGTATCTATTTGAAATTAGAAGTGCCTTGTGTGAAATCAAGAGATACAGTCAATACGTGCATGGAATATAACTTGCCTAATGCTACTTAGCCCTACTACTCACATGCAGCAAGTTTTGTTTTAGAATTGGTATGTGACTGTTTTCCTAAAATGTCTGGAAACTTCACAGCTCAGAAATTCTGGTTTTGGTTAATGGGCAGTAGTTTTTTATCCAAATTACTTGGGTGAGCTAGTAATGGGCAGAATCAGGCTGGTAGATATCCTTCTGTCTAGACCAGACTCTCTTGAGCAGTGTGCTGTAAATAGGAGAAAGCAACTTTTAATTCTTTTCCTTTTGTGAATTTCTGCTGGTGATATGAAGTCTGTATCAAATTCAGAGTTTCATGTTATCAGGGCTTTAGATCACGGCTTTTGATCTGTGACAGCATTGCTTGGAATATCAAGGTCTGGGAAATTATGTGTAAAGGAGACTTGCAGGTAGAAGTTTTTACAAGTAAGCCAAAACACTTCACTCTTCTAAGCAACTGTTGGAGGATGTTGACTTTAGAGGAAATTTTAGAGGAATAGTCAGTATTCATCATTCTTGAACTGTGTTCTACTGGAACAAATCCATGAGATTATTTAATTGCTTTCACAAGTACTACTAGTGGTTGTCATTCTTGGCTCACTTGGTAATGTGCCATTTCCTTATGGAATCTTACACCATAAGTTATAATGAAACAAACTCACATCTTTGCAGTCAGTTGACTTCAGAGCAAATGGGGACATACTCCCTTGCATATACTTTTTGCTGCATTTTTGTCCCAGGGAATGTATGGCTTGCCTCCTAGACCATCAAACTATTCTTTGATCTAGATAATACTGCTTGTCCTTTTAGTATCAATGTTGAATAAAAACCCAGTAATTAAGAGATGTGATCATGGGTGAATTAGATGTTTAGAGCTTATTAATATGATTATTTTTTAATAGTTTTGTGTTCTGGTTCTTGCTAACCACTGTATCTCGTTACTAGGAGTGGGATGTTTCCTTTCTACTTCTATTTACTTCAGTCTTTGCTGTTTCTTTTCCTGTCTCCTGTTAAAATCCAAGCTGTCTAGAGTAACTGCTCTGAAATTACAACATGGAAGTGGGAAGAGCTGTAATTCAGAATTTAACTTTCATACAGAAAGCTAAGGGTGCTATCAAAGCAAAAACAACCATCCACCCTTTAACTGTAGTTATTGTTGCAGGTGGCATTCTTTATTTAAAATTAAAATAATTTTAAGGTTTTGAAACTTCTTAGTAACAGTTTAGGAATAGATGGCTCAATATTTCTGCAGCTGCTTTTGACCAACAAGTCAAGGAGTATCACTTTAAATTTATACTTAGTTTTGCTTTTTTACATTTAAAATTGTGTTGCAGTGTTTTGCATGGTGAATATCAGTTTGCTTTGTAAAAACAACACTTACTATCCCTTTATTATAGAGATGGTCGGATGCTGTTTGACTATTTAGCTGAGAAGCATGGGGTAAGTGTTTTATCTGTTGAATTCAGTTCTAAGTATCTCCACCCAGCTCCTCTTCACAGCTGGGCAGCTTTGAGCAATTATGCACTAGCATTTTGCCCTGTCTCCTGTCAATGTAGCCAATAGGCAGAATTCCTCATACTAACGTATATATGCCTTTGAACTTAGAATTATCCAAACAAAGCTGAAATTTAATGTTAGTTGCACTTGTGTAACTAAGATGTGCTTTACTTTGCAATGCAAAATTTCACCTTTTTCTGGTACTGGTATTATCTTTCATTCCATGGCATGGTTGAGAGTACAGTAGTTTTCTATTGTCTTTTCTTGTGTACAATGTCTTTGGAAAAACTACAGGATTTTGAAGCATACTCTACTATTAAAATTGGTTTGTGACAGCATGTTTCTTTTTTTCTAGTGAATAAAAGCTTTTATTTTATTCCTTTTCAGTTTAGGCAGGAGTACTTAGATACACTCTACAGGTATGCAAAATTCCAGTATGAGTGTGGTAATTACTCAGGAGCTGCAGAGTATCTCTACTTCTTCAGGGTTCTGGTAAGTTTTGGTTGGTTGTTGGTTTGCGATTTAGTTTTGTGGTTTGTTTGTTGGGTGTTTTTTAAATGAAATAATTAAAGCAGTAAATTTTCTCTATTAATTCTTAGAATATAATACTTTTGAGCTTTTTGAGGCAATTGCTGTACACCAAAGTTGACAGTAATTGTTAATAATCATAACTATTGTCCAGCAGTTATGTTATTTTCAAGCTGAATTGAGAATTGTTCTTTAAATCTGTAGATCTTGTGGTAACAATTTTGGAATACAGCAAAATTGCTTTTGTGAATACTTGTTTTTGTGCACAGATGGGATCAACAATAGTGAAAAGCTTGCAGGTGGATTGAATGTAATTGGTGGTAATGGTGAACTGCCAACTTCTTATCAGAACTCTCATCTGTCTTCTCTTGAATTTTGTGATGGATTTAAGAGTATAAGTCATCTCCCTAGGAAATGTAAACAGCTTAAGTGAGACATGTAGAACCAGATCCATCATCTCTGAAGAAACTCTTTTCATGTTGTAATCCATATTGTTTGTTACTGGTGGGAGTGAATTTCGAGAATGAAGATTTAATGTCTTGTAAGAATCTCAACACAGTAAATTTATTGTTGGTGGTCAGTGAATGTGCTGTTTTACTTACAAATGGAAGTTTAAGGTAACTGCTTGAAAATCCAGGTACTGTAGCTGGAACAGCTGCTGTACCTAAAAGCAGTTACTGTGAATAGATTAACTGTAGTTATGTAGTTTGGAACCAGCACAGACCATGTGAACCTCCTAAAATGAAAGTATCTGCTAAATTGGCACCTTGGTTGTCTGGAAGATACTGACTTAAACTGTGTGTCTCATGGATATGTGGAGTGATTCCTGAAAACATGTTCATATGTTGATGCTTTTTTTGCTGTCTAATCTTCTCAACTCTCTGAGATACTGCTAGAGTAAGCCACAATAACTCTTGTAATTGACTATAATTAAAGAAAAATTGGAAACTGTATCTTTAATCAGAAGAGTAGGGCTTAAGTAGGAATGAGTTGAATTCTTAGTCTAAATTTTATAGCTAAAACTGATCCAACCCATCAGACTGATTTTCAGTGCTATAGGTTCATTTATGCTGAGAGGGGAAATGAAAGTTACATATGTAGGTTTGTGGGCAGCTGTCTCTAATGCTTTGTGCCTTAAATCTGGGCTCAGCATTATGTTCTTATATGTCAAGTAACTAATTTCAAAAAATGAAGTATTGGTATTGTGCTGGTAATAGCTTGGTATAGAACTTTTTTACTAATTCTGATGGGGGAGGATTTGTTTAAAGTTGTGCGTGATGAAACATAATCTATGAAAGAACTATTGTAACCAGTCTGAGAACAGAATTTGACACTGTGAATGACCTAGTGTAATTCATTCCTGTATAAAACTAACACAGCTTGACCTTAGGGCTACCCTTCCAGGAAATAGATTCACTGCTGCAAAGCTGCAGTTTTACTGAACACTTCTGTAACAAGTACACTTTTGGGCACAGCATTAGCAGAAAGAACATGGAGTGCTAGCTTTTTTAAGGTGGTTACTTATTGTCATAAGTTCTTGAGGAACCTGCTTTGTAATAACTTTGTTTTAGTAATTTAGAAGCATTTTTATATGGTGGGGAAAAAAACAATTTTGGAACCAGTGGGTTATTTTTATTTTTTTTTAACTTAAACTGCAGCAACATGGAGCTTTATCTTATTTTGACAGAATTTCCTAGTTTCTACTTCAGAAGCTTTGCTGCTATTTTCTATGCCTAAGCTGCTCTTATTTTTTCTTTAAAAAAAGCACTTAATTTGGAAGGTTAAGACTGTGCAAATCTGATACTTTGTAAATTAAAAAATATTGGCAGAAAATACCTTTCTTGATTTGAAATGTAAGTAATAATTTGAAAAAAAATTACTAAGAGTGTGACTTCGTTGCTGTTGTTGGAAATAGGTTCCAGCAACAGACAGAAATGCTTTGAGTTCTCTTTGGGGAAAACTGGCATCTGAAATCCTGATGCAGAATTGGGATGCAGCCATGGAAGATCTCACAAGACTAAAGGAGACCATAGATAATAATGTAAGTAAAATCTTAGTCATGTTAATGAGGTGAGAGGTTAGAGGTGATAGTATTTAAGGTTTATTATAAATTACTTGCTGTCTTATTTAGGAGTAGTTTGCCACCTTTTCACTTGATACTTTCTTAGTAGCAGTGGAAGAGTCAAAGGGTGCTTGTGAAGAAAAAATGAAGCCTTTTTCAAATCGCTTCCCTCTCAACACCTTAAAAAGAAGCTATGCATTCAAATATATTTCCAGTAAACAAAATCATAAGGATGAGTTTGAGGGCAAGGTATTGCTATGTGAAATTGTTTGCTTAAATTTCAGATACTTTTACTATTCATTTTTTGTAAAGAATAAAATGTGTGTAAATAAGCCATGTTATTATCTCATTAAGATGGAGCTTTTGACAAAAATGCAAGACAGCTTGTTTTTGGAAGCAGTTCTCAGCCTTTCATCTTTCTCACCAGCTCCTGAGCTCAGATGAGCAGCAAGAACATAAGGGGAGAGTGGAGCTGCAGTACTGATTCAGAACAGTTGAAGGGATTAGGGACTCCTCAGTCTTCTTTGCTTGTGGGCTGTATCTGAAATGGGACAGTTTTAATCTCCTGAACCAGTCTTGCAGAGGTGTTTAGTATTTTGGTTTTTGGTGTCCCCTGGTCATTGTCTATGTGGCAGATACGTTAATAAATTTTCTTCTGTAATTTTGTCATCTTTTTAATTCTCTATGCTTATAGTAGACTACTTGACTTATTCATTAAACTCCAATGTTTTTTTAGGATAGAATCATAGTAGTTAGTTGTCATGCCGTTTGGAGTGATGATTACTTGCTGTAGAGGTCATTGTCAACATGTTTTGCAGTGTATCTGAAGTGCTGCTGAAATTTGGAGCTAATACAGCTACTTGGAACTGGACTTTATTTGTGCGTTATTGTCTGGTTTAGATGAAGATACTTAAATTCTTATTTCTGGCTGAAAGTGATTATGACATTTCATCATTGTCTGAAGGTGTAGGGCAATAAAAAGCTTTTGTGAGGCTTTAAAATGTAAAACAGAAAAACTGGAGAAACCAACTAGTTTCTCAGTCACATCTGAAGAGGGAATACAAGAAACAAAATTCAGAATTAAAAAGAGAGGTAATAATTTAGGTTACTGTGGTGGTCTTGGAGAGCTAAAATCTCAGCTCTTGCTGTAACAGTGCAAATTATTTGGAATAGAATACTGGAAAATTTATCTTGCTTGTAACTTTCAGTAGATTTATCATTGACATGACAGGTTAAAAAACTGGAGGTCAAACTCAGCCTGAGAGTGATGGTAGTTAAAAGGAGAGAGTGGAAAATCACAAGATTTTGAGCAATTACAGGTTTATGGATTAGTATTCAAGCAAACTGTATTGTATTTGACTTAAACTACTGTTACATTTTCTTTTAGTCTGTCAGCTCTCCACTGCAGTCTCTTCAGCAAAGAACGTGGCTCATCCACTGGTCTTTGTTCGTGTTTTTTAATCATCCTAAAGGGAGAGACAATATCATTGACCTTTTTCTCTATCAGCCACAGTAAGTTGTGTCGTACTATATGGGGGAGTTCTTTAAATCAAAATGAAGGCAAATGATGAATGTGCAAACTTGTTGAGTTTAGGGCTACAGGGGAAAGTATTGTCCCACTTTGTTTTTATAAAAGCTATTTAAGAAGTATTTTTGAGTAAAAGTAGAGACTAAAAGAGAAAATTGTAACTATTTATTTGTGAGAGGACTGACTTGTTGTGTGTAGATCTAGGAGTCTAGATCAGCTTAACACCGAGAGTATCCTGAGTTGAAAGGGACCCCCAAGGATCACTGACTCCAGCTCCTGTCTCTGCACAGGACAGCCCCAAGAATCACACCACGGGTCTGAAAGCATTGTCCAAACACTTCTTGAATTCTGTCAGGCTTGGTGCTATGACCACTTCCCCAGGGAGCCTGTTCCAGTGCCCAGCCACCCTCTGGGTGAAGAACCTTTCCCTAATATCTCAACCGTAAACCTGCCATGACACTACTTCATGCTGTTCCCTTGGGTCCTGTTGCTGGTCACAAGAGAGTAGAGGTCTGTGACTTCTACCCTGCTTCCCCTTGTGAGGAAGCTGTGGACTACAGTCCTCCAGGCTAAACAGACCAAGTGGCCTCAACCACTCCTTGTATGGCTTCCCCTCAAGGCCCTACACCATCTTCATTGTCCTGCTTTGAACACTCTGTGATGGCTTTATAGCTTTCTTATGTTGAGGTGCCCCAAACTGCCACAATATTTGAGGTGAGGCTGCCCCAGTGCAGAGCAGAGTGGGACAATCACCTCCCTTGGCTGTGCTTGATGTCCCCAGGACACGGTTGGCCCTCCTGGCTGCCAGGGCACTGCTGAATCATAATCAACTTGCCATCAACCAGAACCCCCAGATCCATTCCTGGAGCACTGCTTTCGAGCATCTCATTCCCCAGTCTGTTCATACATCCAGGGTTGTCCCATTGCCCAGCCTTCTGATTTGTGTGTCAGGATCTCTCTGCAGGGCCCCTCTGCCTTTGAGGGAGTCATCAGCTCTTCGCAATTTAGCGTGATCAACAAACTTTGGTTGTGTCCTGCATCTTGTGTGTATTTTTTTCTTTATAGGTATCTCAATGCAATTCAGACAATGTGCCCACATATCCTCAGATATTTGACTACAGCAGTCATAACAAATAAGGATGTTCGTAAACGTAGACAAGTGCTGAAAGACCTAGTCAAGGTTATTCAGCAGGTAAGGTTTGAAATATCTGATATTTTCTGCCTTTTTTAAATGAGACTTCATAATAACTTTCCTCTAATAATCTGTGCCTGGGTTAGGACTTAAGATATTTTGATACTTGTTTTTTTTCAGAAAACTGATTTTTTCACTGAAGTAAAATGCACATTGATCAGTGGGAGAACAGTATAATTTTTTTCCCTCCTTCCATGTAAAAGAGCAATGAGTACAATCGAGTATGCACTCAATTTTTATTTTCTTTCTGTATGATTAAATGCAGAAAATTCAGTGAGGTATGTGAAATGGCTTTGGATCTGATTCTTCTTTTTGAGCCACCCCTGTGGATTCATGTTGTATGAATAAGGGTTCTCTCTTGCATTTTAAAACCACTGAATTGTGTGTGCTGATTTGTGTTCACATGCATTTTCTTGAAAATGGTTCTATTACAGTTACATGAGGACATATACATGGACAAGAGCAATAAAAGAATTGTGCTTGATAGCAATCAACACAGCTCTGGCCAAGAGTTTTACCTGAAATCAGCATGTAACTTGTATACAAGCCATGATGCTTCAAACACTTGATAATGTCCTGAATGATAAATATTATATATATATATATATATATATATATGTGTGTGTGTGTATATATATATATATATATACACACATGTATGTGAGAGTGCAGTTATTACAAGTCAGTTACATCCACTTTAGTCATTGAGGTAACTACCTATGCAAAGCACAATCAACGCATGGATCAAATTTTAAGCACACTTTAATGTGTTTTAAAGTATTCGTGTTCACAAAAAGTAGCATGAGAAGCTATTAATTAGTGTTAAGTGCAAAAACTCATCTTTTCATCTAAAATCTGATTGAGCTTCTAATCTAATATAAACTTCTAATACTTGAAGTAAATAACATTTTGCAACTTCTTTTGCTTTGTGTGTAAAAAGTAGCACTTTTGTTAACCATGTTGTCTGTGTAGATCAAATAATCATTAAGTTTAAAGTATGAAGGATTTGGCATTGGAGTAGTCTTTTGAATAGGAAGACAGTTATACCATATTTTAGAAATTTGGAGGTTCGATACAGAGCCAGTTCTAGTCTCTTGACACTTTGGTAATCCAAAGATTGCATCATTAAATGCTGAAGGTGGAACTACAGCTCTAGTTGTTTAACAAGACTTGGGAGGAAGCACATTGATGCAGCTTTTATAGGTGGAATTAGGAAGTTCAACTTTTTTTTTTTTTTCTTTAATGTGATGTATGGACTTGTTTCTACTGTTAATTTTTTAAAGAATATAAGGAATACTTATATTCTTAGTGACCACGTGGCCTTGATTTCTAATATTGTTCCAATTTTTCTCTTGACAGGAATCCTACACATACAGGGACCCTATCACAGAGTTTGTGGAATGTTTGTATGTTAATTTTGATTTCGATGGAGCACAGAAGAAGCTGAGAGAGTGTGAAACAGTAAGACTCCTTTTCCTCTAAGTAAAGACCTCTAGAATTTGCAATGGCCAACTAATTTGTTAGAAGTGGTGTTTGATTCCATTGCCGGTGTTTTCTGATGAACTTTAATTCATGGTTATGTGATGCTGAGTTTTTTGATAACTCATTTTGTAGCACTTAAACAAGACTTATCAGTAAGGATACAGCTTTAATGTTATATTTAAGAAGTTTTAGAACAAGAAGCAGATAGGTTGTCATGCATTTGGCTGAGCTTCAGGTTTTCCATTAATGTTTGAGGAATGCTTGAAGAAAAGCTCGCATCTGTCTTTCACAATAAAAGGTACATCATCCTGGAGTAGTAGGGGTGAAAAGTGAGATGAAATAACACTGGGATAGTTAAATACATATTCTTGGAAAATTCTTAGTTAATCTACTGTGAACAGTTGAAGATACCTAACACCTCGGTTGAACAGAGTAAAGGTTAGTATTTTAAACAGCTGAACATTAGTACAAATTCTTAAAGCCCTTGGTTTGTTTCCTTTTATTAGTATTAGTCACCTAATTGAGTAAATCAGAAGGTTTATAATCTTCACTGCATAGAGCTGGTGGCTGTGCAATCTGAATGTCATAGGCACATATGCACTGCTAAGGAAGCTGTTCTGCATGGTGAGGAGAATGCTGATCAAATTGTAGGTTGAGAGAAGAATCCTACAATATGAATGCAGAGTCAAATTTTGCATTGAAGAGATCTTCAGTAGAGTTACGACAACAGTAGGCCTTGGAGTCAGACCACAGTGATCATGTTAGTGTGCAATTTAAGTGTAGTAGGATGCAAAACAATGAAAAATTTTGCTCATCTGTAGCTTTTTCCCCACATCTTGGAATGTAGCAATAATTGTTTCAGTTGTGCTGTTGTTGATCTTAGTTATTGAGAGTGTCTACCAGCAAATTACTACTTCCAGTGTTCCCTTTCTGATTACGCTTGCAGGTGCTTGTGAATGATTTCTTCTTAGTGGCCTGCCTTGAGGACTTCATTGAGAATGCCCGGCTCTTCATATTTGAGACTTTCTGTCGCATCCATCAGTGTATCAGCATTGGGTAAGATAACATCTTAATTTGTCAGTTCAGAAAAATTAGTCATGGTTGACAGTGTGACAAACAGTGTAGACTTTAGTAGTAAAATATTCAGTTGTCAGATAAACTAACTGAAATTTCATTTGGATAGTCCTCTTTCGAGATTTATAATTCTGATGTGATATACTTAAATTGCAACAATCATATTTCAAAGTTGAATTATTGTGTTTAACTTCAAAACAACCTCTCTCCACCATCCCAGACACCCCAAACAAGCTACACTTTAAGTTAAAACTTCGTCATGGTGTTATGTTGGATCTTTACTGGGTTTAATGGGAACTTTGATACCCACTGTCACAAAAGTCCTGGTGTCTTCATTTGGAGCTCAGTTCCACAGAGAAGTGTAGAGTGTTGATACTAGGTAAATTGAAAATACAGTAATTGCTTACATTTATTTGTATTTGGTGGATGCAGATACCCATGCCTGTCTTATAGGTATGTTCTTTGAAAATCGTAAGAACTGTATTGCTTTTTTTCATTAATTAAATAGAAAACAATGGATCTTATTCCCTGTGGCACAAAGTGAGTGATCCAGCTGTAAGGACTATGTTCTTATTAGCAAATATGTCTGTTGTTCACTCAGATTATTTTTATAAATGCAGACTTTTCAAATGGATCAGCTCTGATGGGTCTGTTCTGAAAAAAACCCCAAAACAACAACTAAGCAGGAAGATGTTACGTGTGTTTGAGATCTCTTTCCACTTGGCCTTTGCCACATTCCCCATATTTCCGCATCCCTTAAATTAAAAAGAAAAAAGTGAAGAGAAAAACACTGCATGCTATAAAAATCTCAGTGGTAGAGAACAAACAGTGCAGAGATCCTTGAGAAACCAAAATGAAGGCTGTTAAGTTGATCAAGCTCAATGGAGTCTTGTTACCAGCCTGCATCCAGAGCAAATTTGTGCATACAGTCCTCTGAGGAAGTGAGTTAACACTGCCTAATTTCAAAAGAAAAGGACTTAAGAGAAAATTGTCTTAGTTGCAAGCTTATTGAAAGGGTATCTTTTTTATGGATAAGTATAGTTGGAGAAAGGACTGATTCTTGCGACTTTAATCTCCAGTCACTGGGTGACATGTTTGTCTTCAGTGCCTTTGGAAAATACTTATCCTTTATATCAGCTTAAAATAGTCAATGGCTTTGATGTGAAAGGGAAGAAGTGAATTTGAGCATTTTAATCAGCTATGGTGTATTGGATTTTAAGCATAGTGTTAATAGTAAATTAAACTAGATGCTGTGAACAGAACTTTTCCATACATAATGTTCATTTTTATAAGAGGGCTAATGCTTCATCTAAAATCACTTTAAGCAGAGTACTGCATACTTAGGCATAAAGGGAGTTTGGATAAGTATTTGTAAGAAAAAAATGTAAATATAGTTCTCTTAAAAATAAATTTTTGGGAAATAGAAAACTCAGTAGGGTCTTGCTATTTTCTGTAAATTAAATGATGTGAATGCTACACATACTCAAATACGAGTTTTCAATGAAACTAGATGCTCAGACTTCTTTAACTGGAGACTGAATGTCTTTCTAAGGCATCTGTTTCTCTTACCTGTCTTGAGTCAATGAGCAAAGAGTCTAAAGTATGTATGTTAAATATTTTTCAAGTCTGTCTGAAGATATCAGTAAACTGTGGGCAGCATACCAGTGATACATTATAGCATAAATAGCAAGCTTGCTTCAATTAATCAGTTTATGGTAGGTGATTCTCATTTATTTAGTATTTATCACTTATTTTATAGTTCATAATTTTTTGTGCTACGTGTGATATTTCAACTTCAAGGATGATAGAAGATAGTGTAGTTGGCTGTCCTTGTTATCTGTGATTCCTAAATATTGGTAGCAGTATTCTTATTTTATAAGCATTATAGTGTGTTTGAGGCAAGTGATAGATTTTGAGTTGAGACATTTATCTCAGACTGACTTGGGTATTCCTACCACATGGAATCAATTGTCAGTAATGAGGTGGTTCTCAGTAGGACACTGTTTTCAATGGTGGATATAAGCCTTAAATTTCTTTGCAAGCTGTAATGATCATTAGATTTGGGCTGATTAAGTGAGGTGCATGAGTATTTCTTAGAGTATTTCAGACTTGCTTTTGAAGAAGTTAGCAAGCTGCAGTGCTTTTAATTGGATGTTTGACTGAGACATAGTTCTTTTTCCTTTGTCCACAAGTGATTTCCACTGCTATGCCTGGAGCTGAAAACTAGATGGTTGTACCACAGTGCTTGATAAGTACTGTTTAACTATTCAGAATGAATTTGAAAGCAGTTAGTGGGAAACCTGCTATTCTTTACATTAAATGGAAAATAAGTGCTTGTTTAATTTTTTAACTGCTTAACATCTGCTAGGCAGCTGACATTTTTCCAAAGAACACAGTTGCTTTATCAGTTTTAAGTTAAAATTTATACATCCCAAATCATTCTGCACTTAGTTTACTGTTTGAGATACCATGTTTAAAGGGAATAGTAGATGAAGTTAATTCTGAATGTGTTATGGTTAGTTTGATATGCCTGTATTTAATTGAAGACCTGAATATGCACACACAAGAAAACTATATAGAAGATGGACTGGTTCATATATGGTGATGTGTGGTGTTCAGTAATGTTGCCTTTTAAGTAAAGGAAAAATAACAGTTGCTCCAGCATAACCCAAATAAGTGAATTTCCTTATAAAACAGAGGGGCAGAAATTATCAAAAAATATATTTGCAATTGTTTTGGAGAAGGTACCCTTTGAAATTAACTGTAATTTGAAATGGTAGACTATTCTTTGAATAGTAATTAAATTGTTCCATTATAATTGTTATTTTTATTGAATTGTCATGGTGATCTTTATAAACAATGGTAACCTTTAATGCAACTTTTGTTGCACCCATTCCTTAATGTTTGTGTGTATATCTAAATCTAAATGTGTCAGTATTACTTGAACTGTTAGGCATGTGTGAGGCTAAGGTGTTGTTTGTATCTCTTGAGAGTATTAGATACTCTAACAGTGCAACAGGAGATTAGTGGTATTTGTTACAGAATTGTAATCAGGATAGATCTTCAGTGCCTTTGGAAGTGTGGAGAATACCTTTTTGGCTTTATGCATTACTTCACCAGGCACGTACCTCCATATGATACATCCATGGACTTTGGATAGTACTGGCTGCTTCAGTGTAGCCTGCAAAGAGACCCTAAAATGGAATCCAGTTGCCAGAAGTGCTGGAGGAAGGTCATCTCTTGTGTTGAAGGCATGATAAAGTTTTAGGGTTTTGGGTTTTTTTTATAGATTTGTTTCTTATTCACTAAAATACAGTTGTTACCTGGTAACTTCAGTTATAATTTTAAATCTATGTAAATCTCAAAGCCAGAAGTTGAGATGAAATAGGTATTCATATCCTTTTTATTCTGTAGTTTTCATTGTGATTTTTAAGATTTCCAGATAAATGTGCTCAAAAAACCACCACCTGTACAGAGGTGTTATTTCTGTTGTGTTGCTGCATATATGCTATTATGTTTGTACAACTAGCACATTTTAGTTTTTTTTAAAAGGCCACTTCTGAAGAATCTGAACTAGGAGTAAAATTTAGATATAATAGGAAAATGTAGAATTATCTGCTAGGTGATAGAAAATACTTTATAGCTTCTGACTTGGAATGACTCTTTAGAAGTCTGTGCCCTCTTCCCCTCCAATTACACAGGGATTTTATGTTAAAGAAAAAATAAAATATGCAGTAGATTGGAAGGGGCCTCAGGATGTCATCTGGGTTAATCCTGTTAACCCAGTTACGACTTTGAGCAGGACCCACTGTAATATTCCATAGTGCTACCTGAGGCCTTGACTAGTTGATTCTTGACTATCTCCAAGAGTGGAGGTTCCGCACTGTGATCCCAAAGCTATGCTGGTTACTCCCCAGTGTAGTGGCAATAGCCTTTCTGTGGAATCTTAAGAAAGTGTCATTTTATTTGAATATTACTGTGTTTCTAAAAGAGAAGTATGAGAATTACACACACACATTCTTTCAGTTTGAAATGTCTTTAGTTTCAAGTCAAGTGCTTAGCATCTCTGATTTGGGGTAATAAACAATTTGTGGCTTTTTTCTATTGAAATACTTTTGTGTTCCACATAGATGACTGATAATTCCAGAAAAATTTACATCCCTGATATTTTTGTTCTCGCCTGCATTCACAATTGTTAATTCAGCCTCAGATTGACAGTTTACTGGAACAGTATCAACTAAGGTTGGATTTTACTTCCCTTTTATTCCCCCAAGCTCAGACACTATTACCCGTTTGTTGTGTTATTTTGCTGAAGTGAGTCAATGCAAGTCCAGTACTTTTTTTCTCTATATTCACCTCTCTTCATGTTTATCTGTGACAAAAAAATTGAATTTGCTTTTACAGTTGGGAGAAGGGTGAGAGACCAAGAACATACAAGAGAAAATATTGCATATATATAGATAGTCAGGCCAGCTAGACCAGTTAACAATTGATAGATTAGAAAGTATTTATTTGACACAAATAATCAATAAGAAAATCACTTCTTGAGCTGGAGAAAAATATGTTTAAGCAAGATCCTGTAAAATGGTGATAAATTGACCTCTTGTGCAACTCAGCGTAACCAGCTGGCTGTTTGGTCATGTCCGTAGCCCTTACCTCATGTTTGTTACCTTAGTCTGAAAGCTGATGGAAGAATGAGCGTTAAAAATGCCCAGTATGAGCCAACTGCCAGCAGGAAGCTAAGGGAGTTAGCTGGAAAGCCACAGGAAACACTATTAGAAGGAATTATTCCTAGACAAGAGTGCTTGTTTCATTAAGGATTTTCCTTTCTCTGTTCTCCCCTACCTTCCTTCCTTGAAATTACAAGAAGTTTGAGCATAGCATATCTGACACATCATCTATACCCAGCATTGTCTCAAGGCTCTTATTCCTGAACTTCAGAGTAAAGTTTTCATGCTAAACTGGACTAATTAATCTAAACTTTCTTAACTGCTGACTGCATTTGAGTAAGAATAAAAGCAATGCAGTTGTTTGTTTTGTAATGATGATGGTGGTTTTATGTTAATGGTAAAATTACTTAAATGAAAAGAAAGAATGTTCATGTAGGCAACGTTTAGTAGGAATATATGAAAACTGTGCAGGTCAAGATTTAAATGCATTATGGTGCAGTTCAGAATGAGTAAGTACATACTTCAAGGTATGAATTTCTTACAGTGTAAAACAGTGGAGATGGGACATATACAGGAGAAGCATGTATGTGAGTTTTATAGAGTCATTTCAGTCAGTTGAAAGTGAGCTTCCCAGGTATGTGGTATTTACTGAATACAAATCTTGGACTGTGCCAGATTTTGTGTTGGTTTGACTTGTATTCTATAGTCCCTAGTCATGTTTACATCAGAGAGGTTCTGTTTCACTATTTGATAAGTTTGTTGTCTTTTAGTATGTTGGCAGATAAACTAAATATGACTCCTGAAGAAGCGGAAAGATGGATTGTCAATCTAATTCGAAATGCACGATTAGATGCCAAATTGGATTCAAAGCTGGTAAGAATGTACATGGAATTACAGAGTCATAGAATGGTTTGGGTTGAAAGGGACCTTAAAGATGATCTAGTTCCACCCCCAGTGCCGTGGGCAGGGACACCTCCCATACTACCAGATTACTCAGAGGTCTTGAACACTTCCAGGGTTGGAGTAATCTACAGCTTTTCTGGGCAACCTGTTTGAGTGCCTCACTAACCTCACAATAATCTAATCTAAGCCTCCTCTCTTTCAGTTAAGTCAGATGGATCCAAGTGAATTGGTTGAATTTTTCATTAAAATTCTTTTACTTCATGGGCAAAGAAAAACAAACAGTAGAAGCCAGAGCTTTCTGTTTCTGTGTAAAGTGTAGTGGGCTTCATTTATTGTGTTTTGATCCTGTTGTGTGTAAGATGAACTGTGAAAGTTCTGGAAGCAGAGCATTACATTAAATGCTTTTGCATTCTGAGTGATTGTTAAATTTGTTCTGTCTTTGCTGGATTGTAGGGCCATGTGGTCATGGGCAACAATGCGGTCTCACCTTATCAACAAGTGATTGAAAAGACCAAAAGCTTGTCTTTTCGTAGTCAAATGTTGGCTATGAACATTGAGAAGAAACTGAATCAGAGTGGTAGATCTGAGGTTGGTATGAGCTTTTGTTTTTCTGAATTCCTGGGTTTTGTGAGTTTTTTGGGTTTTGGTTTTTTTGGTGAGAGATCAATTTAAGTGTAAGTCTTAATCTATGCCTTATTTCATCAGATGTACCTACTTCTAGTTCTAACACTAGAGATTGAATTAGAAAAGGGTTACTTTCTTATGGTGAGAATTAGCGGTTCTTGCTTTCTTCTTGCCTTTCTCCTCATCACTAGGTAACTTTTGTTGCATTACTGTTTCTGTCATTTCCTGCTCTGCTTCCCTTAAATGGTCTCCACCACCTGAAAAGGGCAGATACTGAAGTGTGACACGCAAGAAAGTAGTTGTATTACTTTTTCCAAGTGGATTGTACTTCATTGTAGCTGCATATGTAGTATTGAAAGAAGAATGAATGGTGCTTAAGACTGGAACATGGGGGAAGAGTTGTGCAAAACTTAACTGTTAAACCTATTTAATGAAATTCTAGAGAATATAATTAAGTCATCAAAAGGTTTAAATAGAACTGGTGAAAATGAGAAAGTTGGCATGATCGTCTGGTTTTGCCTCCCTCCACATTACAATATGGGAAGCTCTGTGAGGGAGAAGAATACTGTTAAGGTGGATGGCTCTGAGGGCCACTTGGACCCAGCCATACATCTTTAAGACAAACAGGAACAAAAAAAACCAAAACCAAACAAAACAAACCACACAGTAAAAGAGCTTAAGCATTAGAAGTTTTATTGGATTCCTCACTGTTTGACTGAAATACTGATGAAAGTTGAACAAGCAGTGGTGCATTAGTTTATTCTGTTAACAGGAAGTCACGTGAAATTTATGTGCTGTTATTTTCTTTTAAAAACACAACTGAAAAATTATTCTTTGATTTTATACTGGAATCTTCTAGAACTTTTCCCTTTGGAAACTACTAGCTCAGAGGACTCAAGCTGTATAATTCAGTTACAATATGTATCTCTGCTGTATCAACACTTGCTTTAAACTTTCAGGGTATCTTTTAGTAATTAACATTCTCACTTCATAGCCCTCTATAGTGTTAGAAATCTTTTAAATTAAGGTCTTATAAATGTCGGTAACTATTAGATAATACGGTTATTTCTTCTAATCCTTATTTATTAATTTTCTAGGCACCTAACTGGGCTACTCAAGACTCTGGCTTCTATTGAAATACTTCTGCAGTGGGGAGAAATCAGTTTATTTGACTGAAAACCATATAAATCTGTAACTTTTTTGAGAAAAGGTAATTATGTGTTAGCTCTAACATTATTTGAATAAAATTGGCTACTTTTAACAGTCTGTGTGTCTCTAACTTAAATGCATCCTTATGCTGTATAGGGGCTTTTTAGCATCATAGTATTCTACATCATTTCGGGTCACATTTTGCAAAATTTAAATTTCACTTCTGTTGGATTTGTTTGTACCAAAGGACGCTATTGCTTTCATAGCTCAGTTTGGAAGCAGGAATTTATAGCTTTTTATTATTGATTTCAAATGTCACATTTTAACAAAATTAAAAGTGAGTGGTACAAACACATGGATCTCCACTGAACGTTTGGTTAGACCAAAATCTTTTTCTGCACTTCCATGTTTTTGTTTGTTACAGAAGAAACTTGAAAGAACGAAGACATATGTAGCCTACATCTTTTATGAGACCTAACATAGTCAACATGTAGAATAATTTGGGTAGACCTCTGTGTTCATGCTTCGGAATTTTTCCTGTTTGAAATCTCAATTTTTATCTTGCCCAGTGTTGTAAATTTCATGGAGTAGAGGTTTTTTTGTTGGGAGGGGAAATTATAAAAGACCTGACAAATGGGCTGCATATGTTTAATGCTTTTATTCTGAAATCTGAAGTTCTTAAGATTAATGATGCAAACACAACAGAACAAAACTCTTGTTCAACTACTGAAATTAGAAGGGGCCTTTTAAGTTTCTGGGGTTTTCAGCTACTGTTTCATGCTTCCCTGGATTTTCTTAGCACCTTTGAACTGCAGAATGTACCATAGCATCTTTAAGAGAAAATCAAAAATCCTTTTTTTAGAATTTGGGAAGTAAAGTGACTGATCACTGAGGTGAATGTGGATGTTGGAAAGGAAGAAAGACTATCTGCATAAATATTCTGCATTTAAGGTTGAAGGGAAAAATCAGTGACTGACCTTTGCCTTATTTCACCTGTTTCCCTCTTCAGTCCTTAATTTTTGGGTTTCATTTATGTGTATTAAGTTGTTTTAACTCACCAACCGTCCTGCTTACTGGCTGAAATTACATGTTGGCTGGGAAAGGAGAAACTGAGAGAGCTCAGTAATGTTCAGGCTTAAGAAGGCTAAGACCAGTTTTTACTGTTTTCAGTCCCTTTGATGAGGGAATTCACAGGAAGACTGGTCATCAGGGTGTATGGAGACAGGATGAGTAGCAATGGACATAAATATGGGAAATTTCATTTTAGATTTAAGTGGGATTCAAAAAGAATATTTTTAGGTTTTTATCTTGAAGATAAGCAAGCACTGGAATCAGTCATCTAGAGAGGATATGGAACCTCCACCTTTGGAGGTGCTCAATTTAATAAACACCTGACCATCCCAGTAGATGTAGACTTGCTTTGAGGAGAGAGTTGGACTCGAACCTCCAAAGGCATCTTCCAGTCTAATTTATGATTTAATATGCATGCTAATAACTTATTTTAAAATATACTTGTAATACAACAGAGTAATGGAAAGTGCTTCCAGCAGGTGACTTAATCTGACTTCTCAGTATGTGACAGTCTAGTTCTGCAATACTCACAGTTTTAAAAAGAGAACAGGGAGTAGGGGGCAAAAATCCTATCGTCATAATTTAGAAGGTAATAGCTATACAGGGCATTTGCAAGAAGTGTTTTACCACTACATAAAGGAATGTAGAAGAATAGGTAGAATTGAGAGATTTGTGGGGTGGGGATGTAGTTAATGATTGTTTCTCTAAATCTTTTTCCTAGAAGGTACTATGTTTTAGTAACCAGAATGTTCCATAGGTACTCTGGTTCTGCAAGCAGCTTCTCTTACACTCTTTCTTGTGTAAGCTCCTAGGCCAGTTTCTGCTGTCATGCAGTACTGCTTTTGTGCAAACCCTTTGTGCTGCAAAACTGTTTGTGCCCTTTGAAGAACTGATCTAGCTATAATAAACTTGGTTTATTGCTTGTAAATTATGTTTTTTGCCTTATGACTGTCAAAGTAGTTGTGTTGGCTGAGCAGCTGGAATTTGAGATGTGGAGGAAATAAGCAGTAAAAGGTAGATTGCTGCTGGACTATAAAGGCTAGTGCAAAAAAGCTGGTCTACAGCTCAAGGATTCACCTTATCATGTATAGGATTGGTTCCTATGATGGGGGTGAAGAGCCTGAATTGATGCTGAAGTTAACAAGTTGCTTTTGGAGAGCAGTTTCATAAGGCTGAGCATGCTCTATGCCAAGTTTCTTATTGTTCCTCAAGTTTTCTCTCAAGGGATTGACTAAATTGCAAACTGTAGATTCATGGTATCATTACAGCCCCAAAACACTCACTTTAGAACAATCCAGATTGCGTAATAGCCATGATCCTTGGTAACACAATCACAGAAGTGTGGTTGTGTAATAATTAAAGAATTTTTAAATGAGATAAAATTGGAATGTTTCTTTGTAAACAGCAAGGAAAGGGCCCACATGCAGTTTTCCCTTTGACAGGAAGAATTTACTTAAAAGTACAGTTTTAAAATCATCTCAGGAGTGCAACACTGTGTTATCATAGCTTTCTGTTCTCTATTTTTCTACCTGGTGTATATGCACAGAAGGGGTACATGCAGATTGTAGCGCTACTGAAAAGTTTGGTAGTTTTCCCTCTCATACTAAGTCACATGTCAGTTAACATGAAGATTTCAGGCTTAAGAATTTTATGTAAATGTGTAAACTCTAAAGGAAAAACCTCAGTTGAGAATGATAACAGTACCTTCTGTAAAAGTATTGGGCACCAAAATCTTTTTATCATCTCTACACTTTAATGCCTGCTTCAGTAAGCTGCTTTAAGTGTCAAAGGGTCTCCCATAAACGGGTTCAGTCCAGCTCACAAAAAACCCCCAGCACTTTTACTACCTACACATTCAGTAAAGAAACAATCATTACTTTGGTCCTTAGGAAGCTCAGGGGGTGAAGTTTATTCAACTTGTAGATGTAAAACTAATGCTTTGTGGGTTGCTTTTAAATTTTTTTTAGGGGATGGTGGGTGAGGTTTTGCATTGGCACTTAAATCCTGGTGCAGTCATCACTGGAAGTATTGATTTAAGCACACAGATGGGTTTCAGAACAGGAGTTCAAAATAATTTGTGTCACTTTCCAGAACAGACATTGCTAGTCAGTTCACTAAAACAGAAGTCATGAAATAGATGTAAAGTGCAGAGCAAACTATATTCACTGGTGACATCTCAGGTACCTGCAACTTTGTTGTACATGCTGTTTCCAATTTTCTGAAATGATGATTTCAGAAGAAACAAGTTTTAAGAAAAGGATTTATTTTTAGTACTTCTGTCTGTCGCCCCTTGTTGTCTCTGCATATAAGTTCTGAAAATGTTTGTCACTCTTTAAAATAAAACCCAAGCCGTAAAGGTGGTTACATGGTAGGAAAGAGGAGTGTATGTGTTCTGATGGTCACCTGCTGTTATGCAGTTAGAGCAGTGTTCATAAAAATCCTTCTTGTAAATGGATAATCTCCCTGGTTTTATTGGCTGAAAGGGAAATGCTTCATTCAAAATGCTGCTAGGAAGAGCTTTTGTGAAGCTTTACTTGGTGAAGCTAATCTACTGTTTGCTTTCAGTGACCCACTAAGAATTCAGTCTCCTCATTTCTTTTTCTGTTATGTGTCAGCACTGTTGTTCAGAGAGGGAAGGCTGGTTGAACACGCCTCTCAAAGAACGAGGCTGTCATGGACAGCACATGAGGGTGCTGTAACCACCCTCTGTATGCCCCTGCCAGAGCTCACCTGGTGGCTTCTCCTCATGGTTTAATGTGTGCTTAGCTGAGCTTCTTGGCATAGGTATTGGTAATGTGCTGTCTTCCTTGCATGAGAAGTCCAGGAGGTCTTCATGAAATAACTGAGTTATGATTGAATTGCACAGAGGGGAGAGCAAAAGAGGGAAGGCAAAGTTTGTTCTCAGGCAAAGGGTGCAGCTGGCCAGAGTGTGAGTTTGCAGTAGGTTGGCAGGAGATGAAACTTACTTCAAGCACAATTGCAAATTCCGTCATAACTTTCTATTGACTAAGCTTTAGCAAACTCATTAGTAGCAATATTTTATAAACATCCAAGAATAGTTGTTCTCTGAATTACATGAAGATAAGGTCCACTTTGTGCCTCTTGTTTTGGCTTGGTTTTTACAAAAATATTTGTAGCAACTGCTAAAAGAAGCCTTGAAAAGGGGAGAGGAAGACCATCTTAAGATTTCCCTCTCCTTTATTTTTTGTAATGGAGAACAGATGAAGGGTGGAAGGTGGGGAAATCTTGTACTTCTCATGCTGCAATGACTCTTGAATGAAGTTGGTCTATTTTTTCAGTAAATTTGTTGAGCAGTTTCAATGTTATATTATGAAGTTCTCCTTTTGTAGAAAATAAGGGTTGTCATTTTCTCTTTAAACAGCTAATGTATAAAGCTATGAATCTCCATAGGTTAAAATACCTCATCTATCTTTTTTAGAGATGTGCTGCTGTGTTTGTAATTATTTTAATAAAATTTTAATAATTTCAATAAATGTCTTCTCCATTCCTATTGTAGAAATGCCATCAGAAATTAAGCCTGCAAAAGCCATTCAAAGATCTTTAATAGGAGAGTTGTGGTAAGGGGAACAGTGCTGCTTCTGGTAAAGGGCTCCTTTTATAGCATGTAGAAGTGGAAGAATGGCATGAGGGACTTCTAATCTTTCCTGAAGTTATTTATTTAGCCTTTAATATTTAGGAGGAAAGCAAAATCAGATGCCTGTGAGCTCTTATATTAAAACAAAGGTTTAAACTAAATCCCACCTGCAGCTTGGAAAGGCAGACATTTTCTACTCAAGTCGTCACTAGGTTTTATAGCCTAAGACTCTGTTGTGCCAACAAAGGCACTGACTGCTGCAATTGTGAGTCAGGAATAAGCAAACGTAGGAGATCAGCAGAAAGCACTGAGAGCACAGCATAGCTGAGAAGTGGACTTGTCTTCCCTGATCCTTTTGTAACTGTCAGCAGAGGATTTGGAGCATGTACTATCTTTGTAAATAAACAAGATTGCAAGAAGTAGGTGCCTTTCCTCCTTAGAACGAGGACTCCCAAGGCCAGTGGGTAGTGGCATGGTAACATGGTCAGTACCAAGAATAGGTCACCCATAAACTATACAGGAGCTGCATGTGAGCTCCCTGCAGCTGGGCTCATCACTATGAGTGTCCTTAGAAAGGATGGCAATTGGCAACAGGAGCCAAGCTGTGAAACAAATTTGTTGCCATTCGCAGCCAGCTGACTGACTGTAAAATAACTTTCTTATTTACTTGTATAATGCAGCCCTGACTGAATAAACTATAATTTAAAGACGTGACAATGCAAATCTGCAAGCCTCCTAATTAATGTTTTCATTTTGTGTGAGAATGAGCAATGCTTTGCAAAGAGCAAAACTGTCATTGATGTACAGCTGTCCAAAAATACTTCATTAAGTTGTTCACATAGAGGATGGCTATGGTTCCTTAGCAGCCTGGATGAAGGAATAAGCCACACACCCATGTTGTCCTTGTTCTCACATCACACAGACCTTCAGAAGCAGTCTATTTGTTTCTTGCTCAGTGCATCCTCAGTGATAGGAGGGTATTTTGCATTCAGGCAATGTATAATCCCTAATCCCTATCTCCCCTTGCAGAAGAATAGTAGGCTACATGGTAGCAGACTAGACTAGGCATGGCAGACCTTGCCCATTTGCAGTGCACTGATGGAATAGTCCAAACATCTCCTTCATCTGTGTTCCAAAGTATATTGTGTGAGAGTTTGTGTTCATTATGTGTGATATGGCCACTGGACAAAGCTTAACTTTAGTAATAGGTGAAATCATAATGTAGTATCCATGTATTCCACAGCTTAAGGGTTTTAAAAACATGTATAAATTAGATGATTGTCATGTTGGATCTTGTCTTCCTGAAGCTAACTAACACTGAATATACTAAGATGGCCATGAAGAGAAATTTTAATGCAAGAACATTAAAGGTTTAAGCTTGTTTCAGTAGGCTGAACTTCTTGTTGCAGTGCACATCCACTGTAAATGTAAGAATTTGTCCTTAAAACAGTGGGATGCTTGTGAAAGCTTGCCCACATTGCAGTAGCAGTTTGGAAAGGCGCTGGCCATGCTGCTTAGCGCTGACTGTGTCGGCTCAAGTGGCTGTGAGCAGGAAGCTGCAGTGTGGGAATTTGTAAGAGGTGAGAACATGCAGTTTATATTCCTCTAATAATGACCCTGAGCAGGATATGTGAAAGCAACTGTTAAGACAACTATCTTCATACTTACGTTGAAAAGGCTGTGTTCTCAGAGAGGTCAGAAGTTACAGTATTTAAGGAAATACTGTGCTGTGCCAAAGAGTTATTCATTGAACATGTACAAGTATCAACCTTGTGATTGAATGGCTACTTGCAGAAGGATTAAGATCCTGCATATGGCTTGGATGCAGATTACTTGTTTAATCTCACAGTATAGAAATGTACTGTTTGTGTTCCCTCTTAGGAATTAGAAGTCGAAGTACCTTTTTGGAGTTTTGGGATGTTAGGTTAATTATTTCTGTATGTTTAGATACCATTCTGCCTTAGGGGCCATGTAAATGCGAGGTGTTAATTTGATAATAATTGTTCACATAAGATAATTTAGAGGAGAGGTTCCCTATTTCTACCACTTTAAGGAGCATTTTTCCTCCCATGATGCCAGACTGATGTGTTTTTGAAGAGAAGAAAGGTGATGACATCTAGACAGTAGAGTTTATCCTATGTGAAACTGCAGTTCATCCTCCTCACTTATATGACCCTTATGTTGTATTATTTCCTTGAGGTAAAAACACTTCCCATGATGATTTTTGGAAAAGAAAAAATTTTTCTTTGTAATACAGGATATTTTGAGGTTTGAGCAGTATATCGAATAGAGAGCAACCTGTTTGTTTCTTTTCTGCAGGTTTATTTTTGACCTAACTACTACTGTTTAGTGCCATGCCTTCCTTACTGCATATGTAGGAAAAGTATTATTTCAAATTCCTTTTCTCTCTATTCTCCACTTCACACTGCCTTACAAATCTCCCTGGAGGATCTGAAACTTACTCAGGGCAGACAGCTTCCAAAGCTTTGAAAACATTTATTGGAAATTATTTGTAGGAAAAACATAGTGCAATATGTTGTATGATTTGAATATAAAATAAGTGTTACCAAGAATGGGAAATGTCAGATAATTTCTGTGAGTCTCCAGGAGGTTCAAATTAAGTTAGAAGAAACAAGGACACTCATCTATTTTGGCTTTCAACAAGGTTAGATATTAGTTTCTTGTACAAATTCAATCAGTGTTTTCAAAGAACATACCGTTTCAGCTAAAATTACTTGCACAGCTTAAAGCTACTAATAATTTGCAGTGTCCCTGCTAATTAAACAGAATTTATGAGGGGTCAAGCACTTCTGATTATTGAGTAGTTAATGGTATGGCCAATTATAGATTGAGGAGCTTAATTTAGACAGCCGTGTCATTTCAAGTCTTGGCTACATTTTGCGGAGTGCTGTAGGAGCCTTTTGGATCAAAGGTGCTTTGTGTCAATAGCACAGTGAAGGAATACCCCTGATGTGAAATGAGCTTTCCATTTTGATTTCACTCGATCCTCATCCCCCCAAATAACTATCTGACTGCGTCTTGTGTATATAATTTATCTGTCAATTCTGTCAAAAAGGGGAGCTTATGTTACTTGGAGGGCCTTCATGCCAATTTCAAAATGAAAAGCAATGCACACTGCCAGTACAGCAATTGCCTGCAGGCTTCTTGAATTTCTTTCTTCACTCCTACTCACCACCAAAACCAGCTCAGAAAAAATAAAAATCACCCCACTAAAAGCCTTGTTAGAAATCAGCAGAACTGAGCTGATAAAATACTAGATTATTTTTTTTCCCTGGGGAAAAAAAGCAAAATTATACAGTAAATATTAATGGGCTATCATTTATTGCTTTGCTCATGTATAGAGTCAGACTCAGCAGGACTGTTGAACATGTAGGCACAAAGATGTAGATGCTGTGTTAGTTTAAGCCCACATATTCCGGTATCCCACCATGTTGTCTTTATCTTCACTTGCCATACAGTTTCTGAGTTGGTCCCCTGGAGGGAGCCAACACAGCCCCCCCTTCTACCACCTCTGTCTGTTATTGCTACACTTGTGAGAAAAGGAAATAGGATATGAAAGGGTATCTGTCAGCTGGCAGGCTCCATCTGGGTATCTAACGGCATCCATCCGTTAGTTAAATATCCATGATGCAAGACCCATCAACTCAACATTGCTGGTTCCAGAGCAGCAGGGAATTTGAGAGGCAGTATTTTCCTCCTGTGCGTTTTTGCATCTTTATTATTCTCAAACTCAGGAATCTTCATGGACTCCTATGAGGGAGTAAAGACAAAGGATGTGAAGAGAAGGTGTGGGGGAAACCTCCACTCCAGAAGAATGCTTGAAGGTGATGTCCGAAGAAACAGGATATGGCAAATGGAAGAGGACCCAGGGGAAAGTACGAAGACTGAGACAACGTGAAGTGTGTTATGGAAAAGACAGAGAAAAGCTGTCAGATACAAAGAATCAAAAAGTACTAGGCAAAGTCAGGAAGAAATCAGAGTGGAGATATGGACAACATAAAAATTCTAGATAGCCCTAAATATGGGGGAGAAGTATTCAATTTGCATTAATGTGCAGGGCTCATCAGCAAATCACTTTGAAATGGAATTTCTAAGTATCTGTTGGTGGTAGTTAGTGGTAACAACTGGGATGTAAAACCTGGACAAAGCATGATGGGAAAAGAAAGAGGATAAAATATGCTCTGCTGTTTGTGTCTTAATTTTATCTGTTTTCTGTGTATTGGCTCATTAGGAATCCTGCCTGCCTGCCAAGAGACAAACCATTTTGGGTTTGCACAGTTGCAGCCATATGGGGGAAAAGAGATACGGTGTCCTCCCTGAAAAAATTTGTTTTCTCTCTAATGTAAGATAAGATATTTTGGGCACACCGTGCTGTTTGCATGGAAATATTACAGTTGAGGAGTTAAATGGCAGAAACAGAAATGGAATAATAAGCTTGAGGGAAGTAGTCTAGTTGGCAGCTTGTTGAAGGTTTTGGTTAGTATTTATGACAATCCAAAGGTTTCTGGTACCACAAGCGTCTTTCTTTTCTTTTTGGTTTATTTGTGATGAGAGAAAAATTACAGAAAAGATCCAAATTTAAATTTCCAACATACTTATACTTTCTCTCTGTGTTTGGAATGGTGATTTATTAAGTGACACCGAAGCAGGCTCGCCACTGGCGGAACAGCCCAGTGCTCTTGCTATCCATTGGACAAAGCTATAATTTGCATAGGAGCTCTTATACAAAATGCCACAAATAAATAACATGATGTGGGGATGGCCAAGAGCAAGAAGTTGCTGCAGTCCAAACCTCCCAGAGCTAGAGAAGTCTGGCTGAACGATCCTTCATTTCAATAAGGAAGAGAATACTTTTCATACTGGGGCAGCCTGCCAGGAACCTTAAAAATCAGTTTATTATTGCTAGATTGATCTAAAATGAGAATAAAAGTTTCCAGAGCATAGTTTTTCCAAGCACTATAGGTGGCTTGTGTGTCTTTGCTGTCAAATGGCCTGGAATATGGAACTAGAAATGTAGTTGTTGTGTTAATCAGGAGCTTCCAACTCCAGAACTTCTTTCAGGATCCTTTCACATGCTGCCTCAAGATTCATCCGTCAAGCTGGTTAATGGAGGTGGTAGAAAGTTCACTGAAGAATTAGAGCCTTCAGCCTTTTCTTTACATTAGATCTGCCCCTAAATGTTTTAGTAAATAGCTGTGGCTGGGCAATCCAAAGCATCTGCAAAGCTAAGGATATATTTCACAAAACAGAGGTGTGACCATCACCTCTGAGGTGTACCCATGCCAGCCTGCAGCTACCTATTAAAGATATTAGTAGCAATGAGGAGACTACCCTGCAGGACCTGGTGCAGATGAAGGGTCTCAGAAAGGTCTCAGTGTCCTCAGCAGGTGTGCACAGCCCCTAGTGAAGCCCAAACCACTGGTGCTCTACTATCACCTCTCTGTTGCCTTACACTTGGAGTTTCACTTGCAGTGCAGACTTAATCTGTGGGTTAAAAATCCCCTAAACTATAGCAATGTTAGGATTGCCCTGTAAATCTCAAAAAGTAAGGATGTGCCTGGGCTCCTACAGCAATATGTCCCAGTCACACTGTGTGTTCTCAAAATTGTCTTGCATTCAAGTGAACAGCATAGCTATCTATACTTTTATAATGGGTATCAAGTCTAAGGGAGGTTTCCTGCAGTGTTTACTCAGATTTTCTAAGACAGAAAATGGTGTTTTCTTCATTTATAATTTTTGGTTTCAACTAAAAATCAATAATTATTGATAAAGAAAGAAACCAGAGGGAAGAGACAGGTTAGTTAGCAGATGAGATTAGTTTAACAGGCAGAAATGTGTAACAACATAATATTCATCCACCTTTCTTCAGCCATGCAGTGGGATCACAGTAAATGGGGAATCTCTTTGGTAACCATTATCCCATTTATCACCACTAATGTTTGTCTGTGACCCCACAGGTTGAATTAGTGCTAGAAAATCCTTTCACTTTCTGGTGCCTACGTCCCATATTTAAACCTGCTGTGCCTTCCATAGCTGCAGTCTAATTCTTGAGACTTCTGAATTCCCCACATGGTTAAATTCCCAATTTCATGTGTGCAGGACGTCATGGTGTGTTCCTTCACCTGGATTCCATCCTCCATGGTGGGTGCTCTCTGAGACCAGGTCTAGCAGGCAAACAAATGAAGAATATGAAGAGGGATATGTCTGCTGTATAGCCTGAACACAGGCCAAAGACACTCAGTAGGAGGCTTACGTCCCTCTTTTTCCTGATTTAGAACAAGGATTTGAATGCCAACATGTCACCTCTCAGAGAGCACCAGGATGGCTTTTCCTTTTTCTGTTTTTGTAATTCCTAAATGATTTTTGGATCAGGTGTGCCCTAGCAGGTTTGAGAGTTGTTTCCTTATAATCGTTTAAGTGCTTTGTTCAAAACAAATCAGCTATCTCTAACCCCAAAAATCTATTGATTTGAGAAGCCAATAACCCAAACACAAGTGCTTTCTATACCTTGTATACAAAACAGTGCTGTTTATGGAAAGTCTTTTTTTATAACCAAAACTCCCCAGCATTGTAAACAAAGTGGAGTTGTTTTGACTTAGGTATCAGCTAGTGATATCTGAGACACACGAAATATCTGCAACAGGAATCATTCTTAGCATAGCTATGCTATTTGCTTACTTCAGGTAGTTGGCTTAAAAGGTGCCTTTCTTTTATTGTTTGAAGAAATTACACAGTATTGCAGGATTTTGTATGATACACATAGTTCAGGTTTTAAAAGATTTTTTTTTTTTTTACTAAAAATATTATTTTCATTAGCTGCTCTGATGTGTTTTCTCTTTGAAGGTACTCCTTGCTTTTATGAAAAACAGCTTACAGAGTATCGTGGAAGACTGAAAAAGCAAATCATAAAAATTGTTGTTTGTATCGCAATGCCAAATGCAGAAACAGTTGCATTCAACTTGGGATTTAATTAAACATGCTGCAGTGTGCTCAGCCAAATTTCTTACCCAGTATAAACAACACTACCAAGTTAGATGTTAATATTTGTCATGTCAGTTTTATAAGTCTGTCCTGCTGGGTTGTATGTTCATGACAGTTTATCAACCTGATTAGACTGTTCACAACCAGGTCCAGATCTTTGTCCTCAGACTTTCTCAGGAGTCTGAGACCTACCACCTCAGAACAAATGTCCATTGGCCTTTCTGTGCCAGCTCAGAAGAACCACCACTCATTTTCCCAGTTCAAGACAGACATGGACTTACTGGAGTCAGCCCAGCAAAAGGATGATATTTCAGGGACCAGAGCATTTCACTTATGAGGAGAAGCTGAGAAAGTTGGGACTGTTCATTTGGGAGAAAAGAAGGCTCAGGGGGGATCTTATCTCTATGTATAAATAAATACCTGATGGGAGGGGATGAAAAAGATAAGCCAGACTTCTCAGTGGCATCACAGGGTGAGAAGCAATGGTCACAAGTTAAAAGATCTGAACACAAAAAACCCCCACTTTTTATCTCTGAGTATGATCAAACACTGGCATAGGTTGCCTAGACTGTTCCTTGCACATATTCAAAAGCCATCTGGGCAATCAGCTGTTGCTACATGAGCAGGGAGATTGGAGCAGGTGACCTTCAGGGGTCCATTCCAACTTCAGCCATACTGTAATTCTGTGATACATGAGACCCACTTGTACATGAGACCACTGAATGGAAATGTGCCAGCACCAAACACTGCAACTTACCCATATTTACTGAAAAACTATGACATGGCCAAGCAGCTGGGCCAGAGCTAAACTCAGGCACCAGAAATTGTTAGGAGTGTATTGTCCAAGGATGGCATGATATGGGCCCAAGATCTCCACTAGCATAAACCATCCACACAAGAATAATAGTTGGAAATGTCCAAAATAAATTGGTTGCAGCAACTTCAGTATGATTGTGGCCAGGATCTGGCACAGAACTGGCCAGGGCTGAGTTCTGATGAAGATCTGGAAGAAAGCTTGGTTTGATGGGTCCTCTGGAGATGGAGTAGTATCCTTCCTCTGTTGTGAAAATTTGAGTCATACCTTGAGCACAAACATGAATGGAAGGGATACTGGAGGAATCATCTTCATTTAAAGGTAGTTTGCATTTTGCATTTTTCAGGAGCAAAGTGTAATATAAGAATGATGTATGACCAGAGAGTGAGAAAAGCATCAGTGGTATGGAAAGATCTGCTCTAAGTCTTGCCAACAGTTTCATGCTTCTACTCTATTGCTGCTATTACCGCTGGTAAGAAGGATGGTTTGCTGCCTTCCCGACCCATAAGTTTAGGACTAACTCTTCAAAACGTCTCTCCTCTTTCCATATTCCTTTTCAATAATGGCTGATTTTACAGTTGTGAGATGTGTCTCCTTTCTTTTGTCAGCTGCTGGATGCCCTGCTGCTGGCTGGGCAAGAGCTCCTGCTCTGTGTCCCCTCCACAGACAATACCATTTACCTTACTCCAAACCTCTTCCAAGCAGGCAGTGGACAGTTTGGATAAAAAGTAAGCAGGATACTTTTCTGACAAAACTATATGTTGCTATCCATCAGCCTAGTCTTAGACATTGTCTTAGACATTGCTTTTTGCTCTGGGTAAATCAAATTCAGGCACAGAGGGACTTCAAATTTGAGAATTCAAATGCATGCACAGGCATGACAGACATTTCTTATCACAAAAAGAAGTGCATGGAAAAACTTATCTAGCTGGACTGGTTTTATGTGCTGTTCTCTCTGCTCTTCTTTTCAACCCCCTTCCCGCAGATGATCATAATTTAATCATCAAACATCTGACAAAAAATCTATAGTGTTACCTGAAGTAGCAAAACAAGGTTCACACAACCTTTCACAGAATTGCAGTCTCCTTGGCTGAGCCAGCAAGCAGTCACTTGGCTGCATCGGTGTACCAAATGACATTAGAGAAGCAGATACCAATACAAGGTGTCTTGGTCTGGGTTTCCATTAGTTTGGATGAGAAGACACCGCATCTGAAGGCTGCCTGAGGCACGTCAGAGTGCCTGAGTGAGGCTCAGCAAACACTGCTAGTGCTCGTTCACTTTCTCACTCTCTCATCCTTGACTTGTGAAGGGCAATTTTTAAAAGTCGTGAAACTGTAGGTGACTGTAAGGCAGAGACTCAGAGACCTCTGCTTCCATCACAAATGCCCAGAAGCTGATCTGTGTTTGTTCCATGGAGCTGCTCCAGAAAATACTGGAGGAGCTGGGTTACAGTTGCCTGTGAATGATGTCCTGATCCAAAGTATTAGGGAGGCAGCAGTGTCCCTGCTGCTCTCCAAAGAGCTGCCATGAGGGAGATACTGCTTTCACCAGTGAAGGGTTTGAGAAATATTGTCACCACATGCCCTTATCTACAGCCATTCTGTCAAAGAACAGATCCAGGTCCACTGTTTTCTTTTAAAAGAAGCCTGGGAAGTTCCTCTCTCTCTCCTGTGCCATAATTTACAAGGCACTCAGCTGGGGGGTGAGAGATGGGTATGCAAACCCATCCTCAGCCTCAGTGTACATTCACATGCACATCTCCTGCTCCCCAGGTGCTGGTAGCCATGTGCTTCCCTGACTGGAAACCAGCAAGAGATGCATTGCTTCCTTCACTCACAACAACTTCATGGATATTGTTTGCAGAGTGTGTCGTGGGCTGATTCCTCCAAAGGCAATGTGTAGCTCTGGGCTCTCAGCCCCCTATTCGAGGGTGGTAGCTTGACATATGTAACATCTTATGCATTAAGTGATGAATGTATACATAGTACTTTTTGGGGGCAGAAACCAGGAAGCTGTGCATGGGTCTTTCCTAAAGTGAGAACTCCTTTCTCCTGCATCTCTCCAGTCTGAAAAATCCTGATTTTCTGGGAATCACCTCCTCCCCACCCTGCCTTCCCCATCTAATTTCTTAGGATACCTTCAGAGATGTAGGTTTTGGTATCATGAAGCAAATGGGGGGGAAATAGTCAGTTGTGTAGTGTGAGGGTACTGTCGCTGGTCGAACAAAGAATTCCCCACAGCTGTGTTTTGCAAGGAGACCTCTCCCAGAGATTTTTTTCCGAATGTGTCTGATAAACCACACTGGCAGGGCTAGGGGTATAGCATAATCAGAAAATGATGATACACATTTCATGTTTGTTCTGTGTTTAAAGTTTGAGAATGTGTTTGTCAGAGAGGGTCTCAGCCTTCCACATTTGCTGGTTTGAGGTAGAAACAAAACTCTGTCCCTTCAGGATCTTTGAAATGAAGCTAAATGGTGCTACAGAGTTCAACATCTCCATCTGAGGAGCAAACCAAGATAGGGTTTTATTATTATTATTACTTCCATTTTGTATTTAGGTGCAGTAATTCAGGTGAAATTTAGATGAATACATTCAAATAGGTTCTACATGTTTAATCATTAAATTTCATCAGGTATTTAACCCCTAGTCTCTTTCCTGTATATATATAAGGGATAAGATAGAAGGTAACTTATCTTTTCCTAATACTTAAAAACATCTGAAGTTTTGCAGGTAACTCTTTGCTAAGGGGGCAGCAGTAGCACGAGATGAATTCCCCTTTAAAAATCCCTTGCCTGAAATTGTCCCAGCCACATCCCTCTGCATCCCTCATGAGGGGCAAAAAAAATGTGGATTTTGCTACCGCAACAATTGCTTACTGTGCAAGATGCTGTTCCCCAGAAGTACTAAACAGTGGGGAGTGGACTTGGACCCAGCATTATTATTAGTTGTATTCACCAAGCCAGCTATCAATCAGAAAATATTCAGCTTCCAGCTGTGGGCCAAACCAGCACTGGGTAGAAGGAAGGTTTGGGAGTGTCATGAGAGCATTGCAGATAATCAGTAGTTGTTTTTAGACTGAGCCATGTGATTTGTAATATTTCTTTTGTTAATTGTCATGCTGGCTAAAAAAAATTCAAGCTTAGCGTTTTCCCTAAGGAGAGAAGCTGACATGAAATAATGAAAATCATCACTGAGGTCCAACTGATCTGAAAATATCCCTTAAAGTGATGATAAAACCTTCAGTGTTGGGTTCAGGGAAAGGAAAGTGAAATATCTGCATTTGGCATGGCCTCACATGTTCTGCTTAAAAGGGCTCAGTGGAGAGAAAAAAAAAAGTCCAAAAGAAAGTAGAAATTAAATCTTCTAGATTATCATATGTATTATTCTGCCAATGCATGGCTGAGTCCTTTAATACCTATTTAAGCTTTTCAGTCCCTCAGGAGCATGATTTATAGGCTTTCTGGCGATCATCAGAAGATAGGCATGGTTAAAGACTACAACTACTTACATACTGTGGTTTGTGCTTTTGGCTCCAGCAGTTCACTTCTTAGCCCCTCGGGTACTGTTGAAATGGCAGGCATCTCAGTTTCTCTGCCCTATTTTCTAATTTAATTTTACTCTGAAGAATGATGACCTTAAATTTGCACTTTTCCCCCCTTATGCTTTATCTCTATTTTACTATAAGGACAGAAATTAGTCAAAATTTTGTTCCAGAAGAAAGGTATGATACACCTTTCCAAAACTTTGAATGAAGTGAAAACTGGCATTCAGCTCCCATCGTGAATGGAAGGGTATGGAGCCCAAACAAAACAATATTCTACTGTGTTTTATGCACTTTTAAAAAATTAAAAGCTGCTTTTTTTGGGTCTCAAGTTCTGAAATTATATCCTCAGTTACATCTGTACAGTTCCTCTGACAAAACTGAATGTAAACTCTTTTGTTGCCCTTTCATTGAAAACCTTCATTTCTGTGCTTAGATATTTGTCACAAGAACATGTCAGGGGCTGCCATCCCAAGCGCAGTGAGCTCATGCACACCTTTCCCGTTACTGTCACTATCTACTGCTCCTTTGGTGTAGGATCACCGACAGATCCAGGCTCTCCTATGAGCTGGGCTAAAGGAGATGACAGTGTCTCAGAGAGAATGCTCAAGAGTTCTTTTTTAATTTGTTTTCCTGAACTGTGTTTGTTAGATCTATAAGACAAGGAGTAATAAACGGTGTGACAGTGGAGAAGTATAATATTCTGCAGATTACAAAAGTGTCTTGAACATATGCTTTTATATTAATGGAGACAATTTTACTTCTGAAACTCAGTGTAGATTAACTACACATATTATCAGGATTTTATCTAAGAATTCTTAACTGTCCAAAATTCTTTTTAAACTCCCTTCTTTATTATCATTTGGCAGAGATACTTCTTGTATATTCCAACAAATATTGCAATCACTTTATTGCTAAATAGATATGCTGGAGAAAACATGCACTTAACATCACAACATTTAACACTTAGCCTTTATTAGCATTAAGTAGTAAAGGTCTCTAAATTGTACTTGGAAGACATCTCCAAAGCCAGTTACTAAATTAGAAGGTTATTAAGAGGAGATGTTGAATACAGCATATGGCTATGCTGAACAATGCTTCTGTTACAAGAAAATAATCTGCAAATTCTGACATTCTAATTAAAAGTTTCCATTGTATCACTTTCCTCTTAGTGAGGGATCATTCTGAGAGCCACTTTTGATTATCTGGGCTCATGGTGGTTACAGTTCTGTATGTACAGGTATCCAATCATCTCTTCTCCCCTTTCCTTCTGCAACCAACAGAAACAGTGGGAAAACAAAGCAGATGTTTCAAAGTGATAGGGTTATTCTCAAGGACACAATTTTTTAAAAATATCTTAAATATTTTCTCTATTCAATGTATAGGTGATAAGGACCCATAGTAAAAGCAAAGTAGAAATAAAAGGTAAACATACATTTAAAACAGACTATATTAGCAATATATTTTAAGATATTTATTTTATATATATTAAATATATAAACATACGTCTAACACCAAACATACAAATATATATATACAGGTATAAAAGAGCGCTTATAAGAAGATGGGGTGTACAGAGAAAAGCCAAGGGGCAATAATCTCAGCTTGCAATGAGGAAAGTTTTCTTTGGATATATGGAAAAGATTTTCACCCTGAAGGTGGACAAGACTGGAAGAGGTCACCCAGAGAGCCTGTGAAATGTCCCATCTTGAACATTTTCAAACCCAGCAGGACAAGACTCTCAGCAACCTGACCTAACTTTGAAGTTGGCTGTGCTTTGAGCAAGAGGTTAGTCAGATGATCTTCTAGGTCCCTCTATGATCTTGTGTGGGTGGGTTTGTATGTGTATGAGAGATAAAGCTGTGATTGCACAAAGCTTAGGGCAGATGATGTAAAATCTTTGTAAAAAAATTATGCAAAAACCAGTTCACATTTCACTTTTGCATTCCACAGGTCCTTGGGAAGCCATTTTGCTGAGGCCATATTGGAGCATGTTTAAACCCACATATACATGTCACAAACTTCTATTCTGTAGTCTAAAGGGCCATGAAAAGTGTTGCAAAACAGAAAGCCAGAACAGGCTTGGTATACGTTATTTTTTTAAGTAATTTTTTGATCTATATGCCGGCAAACTAAAATCACCATTCTCCAAAAGAAGCTGCCAAGCTGGAATTTGAACTCCCACCTTCAGAAGGGGATATCCACACATGAGCACACTGACTCTTGTACACTCCAAGCGAAATATGGTGTCCACAGCTTGCAGGCAGGAACTGGTTGTCATGTGCCATTGGGATAGGAGGATACACATGATTTAGAGTGTATTTTTATGAAATTAAACTTGAGAGATGTTACTCCTTTCCATTTCCTTCTCTGGGCCCTGAATGAAAACATACAGCTTTAAGGAATTTGTTCTTTTTCAGGCAAAATGCTCATGGATACTGTTGGAAGTCTTGCATGAGCAAAGTCTGCACAAGGAGGTAAAAAACTGAAGAGTTTCATCATGGTTTTAGAGTGGGAGAAGAGTCAGAAGAAAAATATTCTTTTGATCTCCTCTGGGTTTGAAAGGAAGCTACATGGGTGTCTCCGTGTGGGTAAAGCCGCCGCCCCTGGATCCGTGCTCCTTCTCGGAAGGACGCCGGTTCGAGTCCTGCGGGTCTCGCTCTGCCAACTTCGTCCGGGCTTGCCCCGGCCAAGGCTTAGAGTGTCCCAGGGCTAAAGGGGGTGGGGCCAGTTCCGCGCACGCTGAGCTCCACGTAATAAATCCATTCGCGCAGGCATAAAAAGCATCGTCGTTCGCGACGGCTAGCCACACACATGGGTGTCTAGAGGTGTGCAGGGCAGTCTCCTCACCCTGTTTTGGGAGCTCATGGGTTTTGTAGGATTGCCAGGTCATGAAGGTTGGCAGGGACCTTGGGATGTCCTGAGGGCAACCTCTTGCTAAAAGCAAGCAGAATCAGCAGAGGCCAGAACAGGCTGCTTAAGGCCTTGTCCAAAGAAGGTAGGTCCACAACTTCTCTGAGCAAACTTCTTCCAGTGCTCATTCATCCTCAGAGGAAAAATTATTTTTTATTATACCCAGCACAAACCTCTCCTGCTTCAGTACCTGACTACTGTCTCCTGTTCTTCTGTCCAGCATCTCCACAAGGGTTCTGGGACTTCCTGCTCAGTAACCTTCTCGTATGTATGGAAAGTAAATCTTTCTGTCCTCAAAATCCCCTCTTCCTCAGGGTGAACAAGCCCAGCTCCTTCTGCCTTCCCTCACAGGGCTAGTGCTCCAGCCTCCAAACATTGTGGTTCTCCAGTGGTCTTGCTCTGGTTTTGGGAGACCCCAAACTGGGCACAATATTCTATTAATACTATTTATTATTTTAGAAGACATTCTGAAATACTAATGAATTAAGTCTATTTAAAGAATTTAAAGAAGGTAGAAAATGACTTAGAAATAAAGAATTGTAAGCTGGGTTGTATATAAAATGTATTTATTTTTGAAGTTTAGATGTAAGGCTTGTCATGATCACTGATTTCTTTCACTGAAAATAAAGGTACATCTCTTCTACTACAGTGTAAGGCTGCAAAGACTTACATATTATTGCTGAGACTCTGGTCTGATTATGTATGACTTTAATGTAGTGATGAGTTGCCCAGCTATAGGAATCTGGAGAAATTTCTTTTAAAATAAAGCTTGGTATTGTTCATTGATCTCTCTCTGCAATATGATGAAGTTAGGATACTTACAGATCACATCCAATGGAGCCCAATAAAGAATGGAAAGATTCAATTACAATTACTTTATATTGCAAAAGCAGCAGTGCTTTGGCTTTAATAGAGTTGAAATGTAGAAGGTAAGACCTTTTACAGTACAGTGAAAACTCTGTGAAGTAAAACACAGAAAACTGAATTTTCTATGAACTGAAATCTAGTTCTATAAAATAATGTGATTTCTGGGCAGTGTGTAATGAATTGTCTCAGCACTGTTCAAATGCATTAATCTTGCTGCTGAGAGTTTTGAATAATCTATGTAAAATACACCTGTTTCTAGCTATCCCCATGGCTAAAACTGTTGCCCAGACTCTCATCATCTGGTATTTCAATCATTGCCACATCATCTTCTTGGACCTTGACTAAAGCATTCTATGACCATGTTAATTGGATATACTATTGCTCAGATAATTTTCTCAGTTTCTCACTTTGGCAAAGCCCCTCTTAGATCAGTGCAGTGTTCATTAGTGCCACAGTACACACAAAGTGCCATACCTACAGTCAGTCCCTCTCTGTTGATTGAAGTGGGGCTGCAGACACAAAGGTCTACCACAAACTACAGAATGCATCCCATGACTTTTCCTTCCCTCTGCTTTTTAATCTCCTGGAATCCCTGACTATCTTCCCTCTGACTGTAAACATGTTCTGGACTCTGCAGACTCTGATTTGACTTCTAAACCACTGACATCACTCTTCACAAAATCTTTAATAACCTTTTCTTAATCACATCTCAAAGTTACCTTAATTCTTATTGATTTATTGACCATCATAAATAGCTAGCTACATTGCTTGAGTTCTAGTCCTTCATTAGCTCCGTGTTTTCTCTTGTTCTCATTAGCCTTTGTTGTTATCATTCCTTTAGAAGCTCACCCAAAGGTGATACTCTGGTGATCCTCAGCCACCTTCCAGCTCTCTGACAAGGGCTGACTCTTTTCTCCTTCTAGCTTCTATCTAAGTGTAGTCTTCTCTGAAAACATAAATCCAGGTATTATTTCAGTATTGGTAACTAATCACCATCTGAGACATACCTGCAGATTTGACAGCCAAATTCTATCTAGTTATATCTAGAAAGAAGACTCTTTCCATGCAGCCTATTTTAAAGCATGACTTTTCCATCCATCACAGTGCCAAAACCATATTCTTATTGCCAAATATCTTGCTTTTTTGCAACATTGCATTTTGTGAATTAAATCCAATTTAGCCTGTTATCTATCAAGCATTTTGTTCTTGGCCATTAACTTTGATTGTAATGCTTTTTGTCTTGCACGCTCCCACCGATTCCTCCCCAAAACAGGAAGCATAAGCTGTCTGTCCTCTCTTTGAAAGCATTTCTTGCCTATCATATCTGATGCATTACTGAGAGTTTTTCTCCAGTCATCATTTGATCCAGACCTCCGTCACTTAAATTCTGGATCATTCATTCAAGTGCTTTCATATTCTCTTTAACAGCTCAGCATGCTTACAAATAGCTCTTGGTAATTACTTATAGTCCTTGTAAGTCATCATAGCTATGTTTCCTATCAAAGTCTTGGAAATGCTGCTCCAGATCATCTGCCTGCCTGTTACACCTCCAGGTAACTGTTGTAAGAGTCAAACCCCACAACTGTGTGTAGACCTGAAACAGTAAAGGAGATCAGCTCCTGGAGTCCTCACAAAGGTGTAGCTAACACCTTTGTTTGATTTCCCCTTCTTGTAGTCTAATCTCTCTCTTCCTTGCATCTCAGCTTGGAAAGATCTCTAGGACTTTAGTACACTTCTTATTTCTGCATCAGAAAACTGTAAGCACATACTCTAAAGATACTGCTTGTGCAAAAATGTCTCAGTCTGAGCTGTCTGGGGCACATAACCTGCCCCATGAAGTTAAAGTGGATATGTGGACTACACATCTTGGAGAGCTCCAGTTGCCCATAAACATCCTTCACTAAAATAAATTAGGGCCTCTGTTGCAACAAGTTTTATTGGAAAGTTTCACTGTGTAAATACATTGGGGAAAATAAAGTCCACAAGCCACATATATGCATGCCTTATTTTTGGCACTCTTTCCCTTAGCATCCACTCCAAATCCACTTGGATACCATTAACACTGAGCTTGACTGACCTTGACTGACCCAGTTCTTAGGTCTGTGTTAATTAGTTGACAGGTCACATCTCTGTAATTCTTAGATTATGACAACACTGAAAGGTACAGGCATTCTGCATAGCACAAGGGGATCTCATACACTGTAACCCCATAATGAAAATTATAATAAAAATAAAGATTTTTCATCAGAAAATACTGTTATATCATAAAATCATAGAATCATGGAATGGCTGGTGTTGGAAAGGACCTTAAACTTCATCTAGTTCCAGGCCCTCTGCCATGGGCAGGGACACCTCCCACTAGACCATGCTGTTCAAAGCCCCATCCAACCTGGCCTTGAACACTTCTAGGGAAGTGGAAGCTTCCCTAGAAGCTTCTCTGGGCAATATGTGCCAGTGTCTCACCACTGTCAGAGTAAACAGTTTCTTATTATCTAATCTAGAACTCTTCTCAGTTTGAAGCCATTCCCCCTTGTCCTGTCACTAGAGGCCCTTGTAAACTTACAGGCTTCCTTCAGGTACTGGAAGGCTGCAATTGGATCCCTCCTGAAGCCTTCTCTTCTCCAGGCTGAACAAACCCAATCCTTTCCTCATAGAAGTGCTCCATCCCTCTAATAATCTTGGTGGCTTCCTCTGGACTCTCTCCAACAGGCGAGTTCTTCCTGTGCTAGGGAACTCAGAGCTGGATGCAGCACTCCAGGTAGGGTCTCACCAGAGTGGAGCAGAGGGGCAGAATCACTTCCCTCAGCCTACTACCCACGCAACTCAGGATACAATTTGCTTCCTGGGCTGCAATGCACATTGCAAGCTCATGTCCAGCCCCTCATCCACCAGCACCCCCAAATCCTTCTGGCAAGGCTGCTCTCCATCTGTTCATCCCCAGCCTGTATTGATAGTCGGGGTTGCACCAAACAACATCAGCACCTTGCACTTGGTCTTGTTAAACCTCACGAGATTCCCATGGGCCCACTTCTCAAACTTGTCCAGGTCCCCCTGGATGGCATCCCATCCTTCAGGACCATCAACTGCAGCACTCAGCTTGGTGTCCTCTGCAAATTTACTCAGGGTGCAGTTGATTCCTACCGTAACGTGACTTTAAAAAATCTTTGCATTAATCTAGTGTAGTACTACTACTGTGCAATAGGTGATTGTAAGGAAGGGCAGCCCAGGGGCTACAGAAATATCTGAGAGCTTGGAAAACTCAGGATCCAGTTTTGACATTGTCTCATACACTCCTTTTGATTTCAAGCAAGTTATATACCCTCTTTGTAACTCAGTCTTCAGTCTGGAAACTGATGGTACTGATGGTTCTCTGCTCCAGAGGAATATTATACTGATAAATACAGTCAGAAGTTCTGAGGTCTCAGGATGTTATGGTAAACACCATACAGTCAGACTTCATTTATCTGTGGTTAGATTGTTCAGGCCATGGATGAAAAGCCAGCTTGAGTCTAACACGATATTATTAGCTCAGGCACAGTGCCACATGAATGCAGTTATGCTCTTTCTAGGGCCAGCTCTGCTGTGGAAAGAGTACATCTGCTTTTGTGAGAACCAAACTAGCTCCATCCCGAGGCAGCTCAGGTATTTCAGCACCAGAATTATTATGGACGGAGGGTGGGGGAAAGAGGGAGGAGCAGAAACCCCCAGCACAGACCCAACATGGATCCAGCCAGGTTTATGAGACCTGGCTTTCCACCAGCTGTGCCAGACCCACGCTGTCTCCCAGCTTTTGCACCTGCTCCACAGCGCTCCAGGTCCTGTGGGGCTCATCAGGTCGGGTGCAAGGGGGCCAGCACCGCAAGGAAGGAGTCACGGGCTGTCGATACCTGCAGTGCTGGGGAACTGACTCTGAGCAGCAGAAAAATAAATGGCACTGTGGGGCCAGTGTAGCGGATGCTATGAGGAGTTCACAGACACCACATCAAAGCTAAATTCACCTGGAACCTCTTGGCTTCTCTCTTGTTTCAGCCTTCCTTATCTGTACTATTGGGGTTCCCGTTTTACTAGCTCTACGATACCTTTGCCGAGTAGAGATGTGGCTAGAAACCACTACAAATCACTTACTGAAGTCACACTTTAGGACTTTTAGAGCCATCTTGCCAGGACAATGAAAGTGGTGTTTCAAAGGAGAGACTTTTGAACATGTGAGATCAGATTTTAGGAAGCCAGAAGGAAAGGTGGGAAAAATACATGAGTCAAGGTCTCAAAATTGGGGTTGAAAGAAAGAATTATCAAACACCACGTGAAGAAAAGCGAAGAAAAGCAAAGAAAAGGAACAGCAAAGAAGGGAAAAGAAAACAAAAAAGAAAGAAGAGGGAGAGAAATGAGGAGGACTAGCTTTCCCGAAGCTGTAAGCAAGGCAAAGAAAGGACGAGGAGACTTTGCGGGGAAACGGAGAAGCCCGCCGAGGAAAAGCCTCCAGGCAAAAGCACCAGCGGCTGTCGGGCCCGGCGGGGGCGGGGGCCGGGGCC
>VXBX01006539.1:495080-601937 GCA_013400415.1 Scytalopus superciliaris
CCCCGGCTGACAGCCCGTCCCGGGGCGCGCGGGGCACGGGCGGCAGCGCTCCCCGCCGGGCCGGACAGCCCTGGGAGTCCGCACTGGGGCTCCGCTCCTGCCCCGACCTGGGCTGGGCTTCTGTTCTGTCGTTTGGGTTTGGGGAGAGCCGGAGCAGGGGCAGGACCGGGAGAGCCTGGGGCCAAGCCTTTCCCTTCTCTCTCTCCCTCCAGCCCAGAGGAGATGCTGGAAGCGGCGGTGAGTTCCCAGTGCCCGAAAAGGGCGGTAAGAGGCGTGTAAACTCCTGCGGTCCCCTGCGACAGCCGCTGCCCCGCGACCCTCTGCCGGCCCCTCCTCGCCCCGCACGCCGCGCGCCTCGCCGCCCCTCGCCGTCGGCGGAGGAGGCTGCCCACCCCAGTGGCCCAGGATGCAGTTTCGCCTCTTCTCCTTTGCCTTGATCATCCTGAACTGCATGGATTACGGCCACTGCCAGCCCGGCCGCTGGAGACGCAGCAAGAGAGGTGAGTGACGCCGCCGGGGCAGCGGCGGGAGCGCTGCGGGGCAGGCGGGCACTGCCGTGGGGCTGCACACCCGTCTGTCCCCTCCGGGGCAGAGCCGGTCCCCGGCAAGTGAGACGCGCCCCGGGCCGGCACGTGTGGCAGCAACGGGGGCGAGCCGGGGCCGCGGGGCCGGGCTGGCGTGGCGACCCCTCGGCGGGGCTGCTCGCCTCCCTCCTGCTGCGGAGGTCGGGCCGGGGCGGGAGGAGCGGCGTGAGCTCCGGTGGGAAAGGACCGGCCCGAGCGTGGGGCTGCCGGGGACGTGGAGCGGTGGGCGCAGCCCCCCCACGGCGTGTCCGCCCCGGCGGGGCCGGGGTCTCGCTGCGAGCTCCCGCCGCAGGAGGGGCCGCGGCGAGCAGGGCACGTCGCTGGTGCCGCCGTCGCGCCTCGGCCAAGAGCTCACAGCGGCCGGGGGCTCGCTGTTAGCCCGCGCAGTGCCTGACACTCGCGTGTCCGTGGGACGGACTTGGAGGCTGCTTTCCGTGGACCGTCCCTAGAGCGACCGCTGTTCCGAAGCAGAAAGGCGGCTTCTCCCCTTCCATGCTCCGGCACCGCCGTGCCGCTCCCGCGGGGCTCGGCCGGCGGCGGAGCGAACCGCACCTTCCCTAGTGCCCAGGGGATCTCTGTGCCGCCAACTTTGCTAGAAACGTGCACATACCTCTGAGGAAAAGAGATAAACGGTGCGCTGGGGCTTGATCAGTTTCCCTAAAGCGCTGGTGTCGGGGTGCCGGACTCAGCAGCCGGAGCGGTGCAATGTGCCAGTACAGCTCCCGTGTGGACGGAGAAGTTACTGCAGCGCTGCCCGGCTCACAGCCTGGCCGCGGCTTCCTCTGTGTCTTTTTTTTATCTTCTTCCACCGTTTTGGTTTTTTTTTTGTCCCTGTGGGCCGGTTCATCTTACTATAAAATGTTTTATTATCTACGCATTCTGAATTATTTTGTTATCCCTTTTCCTGTTGTTTTCTCGGCCATGCGTCCCCTTCCCGTTTCTAAAGTTAGCTGAAAATCAGGTGGCTCATGCTGTTGAGAAATCCATATTTCTGAAAGAATTTAGTAGAATTATTTGGAAGGGGAGGGACTTAACATCTCCAGTGTTAAACTGGTACAGATAGTAATAAAACCATGAGACGAAAATAGTTGACACTTTCATGCATATATCACCTTCAGAGTAGGTACAAATAAAACTGCAAAGCAATTTAGTTTTGCTGGTTTTTCAACAGATGGTTTCCAGAATTTAATTTTTGTGTGTGTGGCTAAAACGATAGTAGTACTTTAAAGTGACCAGACTATCTGTGCTAACAAAGGGTATACTGTGTCTTTAATTAAATGTGGAACTACTTAGAGTGCTGGCTAGACAGCGGAGGGTGATAGTGGTATTTCTGCTTTACAACAGAGCTTAAGGACTGCATTGTGGGAGTACTGAAATGAATAGACATCTAACTCGAGTTGTGTGAATTGTCCTTCTACAAAAACTTAAGCTGGTTTTAATTGATCTCATGTTCACTGATTGATCTTAGACCAATTGTTGTGCTTGTTGAAGAGGTGGCTTTTCCAAAGGAGATTGATTTAAATTAGTTTTTAGTTTAATTATTGGATAAATACCATGAGTATTGACAGTTGACTTACTGGCACTGTTTTGTGCTATCACCTAAGGGTTTTGTTTTGAGCCTTGAAGAATGCAGTCTTTTTCAGTTAATAAGTCTAAAGAAGTAAGCATAGCTAGTTGTCAGCACTGAAAGCAAAATCTAAGAGTGTATTCAAATTATAATAGACATTTGCCATGACATATGCAGTCTGAAGTAATGGTTTCATACAGGACCCAAAATTCCAATAATTTCACAATTTTTCCATATCCCATCTGCAAATAATCAGGCAGTCACTGTGGGGTACTGGCAGTTTAAGTTTCTCTGGCATTCTCTTTTGTCTGTTACATGATCTCAGATGCTCCATAATATCGTTTTCTTAATGAAATACAATTTTTGGCATAGATCAAGTCTCCTGTGTGGTAGGAATCAATAGCATTCAGTCTGGAACTATGGGCAAACATCATGTGTAGCTGATTTTTTTTAAAGCAGCTAAATGTACAATAAACTCTAAGTATATCTGCCTGTATTGATGTTTGTGTGGATTTGTAGCTGGGGTAGAATACTCTAGTAAAGAAGAGTTTAGTAAATTTGGGGGGATGTTCCCCGAATTCCTCATTCCCCTTCTGCGTGCAACCTTTTCTGAAACCAAGGCTTGCAGCATTGCAGTAGAAGTGAAATGAAAAATTAGGCTTTAGAATGTGGTTCCTACCTGACATGGGATTGTGTTTGGTTAGTCAATGTTATTTAATTAAATTTTTTTTTGACAATTGCATAATAATGAACAGGTTCTTCTAACTCCACTGATGCTCTTAGTTACTTTTGCAGCTCATTGGAATTTTGTTTTGCCTAGTTGATCAGAGCAGAATGTTACTTTCCTTAAAACACTGAGCAGATTCTCCCTCTGGAAGTCTCTGCCCTGAGCAGGTAATTACAGTCTTTGCCTTTCCTGAAGAAGATCTTTTTAAACCTATTTAAGGGCTACCTAGCTTAAAGGTCAGTGGTGTAATCTCACAGCTGGTTTAGCCTAATCTTTCCCTTTCTTGTTGAATTATACAACTTGATTTTTTTTGTTTCTCTTGCATATCTACTTGCTTGTTCATTACAATGAAAGTTTTTTCTCTTCTTCAGCTTTCTCTTTTGCAGTTGGTATAAGATGGGGAACTTCATGTTTTAGCGTTTCACTAAATATCACAGGGTGCATGAAAAACTAGTGGGTTTTCCCTTGTTTTTGAGACATAATAAAACAAACTTTTTCTAAGGAGAACCACGAATCAAAATGGGGGGTTCATAGAAATCAAGACTGCCAGGCTGGCTTCCTGTGAGGAGTGGTGGTATTCTGCAAAAGCATTGACAGAAGAGACTATAGGGATCATTGTAAACAGCCATCACAAAATAGATGCTAGCAAAATTCCCCAAGGGGAAAAAAAGTCAGTGTAACAGCAGTACCTGTACTGATGTGAAGACTCAAGAGTAATACAAAGAGCCTCTCTGGAGTTGGTGAGACAAATGTTGGAATAATGAGAGATGTGAATGGGACTCATTCACACTGGGGAACTGGAAGTTGCCTATTTCCAAGGACTCAAAGAAAACATGTGACTGTCAAATAATGGTAATTTTAATTAGTTCGTATTAATGGAGTGTCGTAAGGCCTAAGGTGAATACTCATTTCCTGGATGCTCACACTCTGTATTCATCATCATGGCTAGGCTTCGCGAACGAAGATTTGAGAAGGGCTCTACCCACGTTTGCTACAAGCGCGCTGGTGGCTAAAAAGGCCAATGCGCGATAGGCAAGTGCGGTCGCAAAAGGCACAGTGGAAAGTCTCCACAGGCTGTATTGGCGAGGCACGGTTCTTTCTGTGCTGTCTTTTTTCTTCCAGACTGATCCTGCGTGCACTCTCAAAGGAAGCAGCAGCGTTATGGATGGTGTGCCTCCATGCCTCCCAATTGGAGGCCAGAGCGGACCATTGATGGTGGTCAATATGGCCAAGGCTGAGGTGTTGTTTGAGGGAGTCCTTGTATCTCTTCTTCGGGGCTCCTCTCTTGCGGCAGCCGGTGGCAAGCTCACCATAGAGCACAATCTTAGGGATACATAAATGGGTAATACCTGTGGCAGTGAGTGAATACTAAGTGATGGTGGTGATGGCAAAATATCCACAGTGGGAAACAGGAGTGCCTGGGGAAGGAAATATCTGAAGTGTTTTTCAGACCTCAGTATAGCTGTGTGTACAGTGTTTATAGGAGAATATAGCTATATGGAAGGGCTCAGTCACTGTGATCAAAATTATGTCAATTAAACCTTTATTGTCTTAATATAAGATGGGAATCTTGATCACAAACCTGTTAACATAGAGAGTTGTTACATGGACTTTCTACTGAAAGAAAAACCTGCCTGGGTATTGGGGGTTGTGATTTAGCTTCCCTAACAAGGTACTTACCTGACACTGGGATAATCTTGGAGCCTGTCTCAGCTGGATTTTGTGGTCAGGTTTTGGCAAAGATACATGATTTGAGCATTAGGGAAAAAGAACCTGTGTTGGAAATCCTTGACTGAAACAAAGACCACATCTATTTTTACAAGGACTGTACTAGCTCCTAAAAGGTAATTTATGTCAAAAAAAAAAAAAAAGTCATATTACAAAGAATATCTTTTTAGCTGTCCAACAGTATCCAAGTATTTTAGCAATTCTGTCCTCTTCTCTTTGATCTTGAAACATGTTTTACATGTGGAAGCTGTACTTTGAGATGTTTTTTCCTCAGGTGTTACATTAAATGTTTGTAACAGAACTTGTGAAAAAACTGAGCACATTAAGGGGTAGTTTTCCAGGTACTTGTGATCAGTAGAAAAGCTTTGGAGGGTAGCTTATGTTCCTCAGACCCTTATTTAAGATAGTTAATTGTTAAACATTCTTTATACATACATCCTTACTACAGCAATAAGAATATCCCAACACTGTAATCATTGAAAAGTCGAAACTTTTAAACTTTTGGCTAATTAAACCTTACTATTGAGTGTGTATGAGGAAGTTTCTTAAACTGCCAGCAGTCAAAACTTCTGTATGGGTGACTGAATACTGGACTAGCTAATGATGGAGCATTACCTAGGATAAGCAAGTGACTTGTGAAGATTTGTGGAAGAAATGCTTGAACACCAAGGGCAGGATTCACCATTGAAACAGACACGTAAGTTTGGGTGTTTGATTCGACTGCCCAAAGTAGGTTTGTAGTGCTGCTTTTGATATTTAAGATATACTTGTTTGGGCGTGGTATGTACATGACCTTTTTAAGCAATCAGAGGCCAGGCAGGATACCCTGGAGCAAGTCATATGCATCTAATACCTTTAGGTGTCTCAAGGTCCATTATTGTGGAAACTGGAAATGGGAAGCCTGTGCTGGCAGTGGTACTGTGTGTGTGCACTTTGCCTTGCCTGTATCCATTCCTTTAGCTTCCATGATAGGTCACTTGGAGTGAGGATGCTGGACTAGATGGAGGTGCCTGGTCAGACCTTGAAGTCATGCTTACATGCTTTTGTATTAAAGCCTGCGGTAAGGTTTACACTGTGATGAAGAGCTCAAATTTGTATGCTTGATAAACTTGGCTTAATTTTACATTGTCCTATTTTTGAGGAAGAAGGGGATGTATGTTTTCCAAGGCTTGGCTGAAAACTGTCACTAAAGCAGCTAAAAATGCATGACAGATACCAAAAGTGAGTTTCTACACTAACATAGGGACACTATGGAGATAACAGGAATAATGCAGTTTCTCAATTCAGTGTGTCATTTACAATATACAGGCCAGAATAATTACTATGATAAAGTATGTTAGCATGGTGTTGTTTACATAAGCTGCTTTTAATGAAAAAATATGAAATTATTTAAAAGCTAGAAAGTGGAAGAGGTGTTTGCTATCAAAATTCAAGGCATAAAGAAAGAAGCAATGGTCTTTCTGTAGGCTGTTTCTTTGTTGGGTTTTTTCTTTCTTTTGCTCTTTCTGCCAGGAGTCTGACTATTCTATGGAGGTCTGTATTTCACTTCTGATTATCTATTTTTTAATACCAAAAACTTTAGCTAACTATAGATTAGAGGGACTGTCTAGTCAAACCTGCAGACCATCACAGGCTGAAAACATTTCCCAGTGCATTGTACATCAAGCTTGAAAGCTTATAGCTGACCCTAGTATCCTTTCCAAAAATGCATCATTGATTATGAACTCAGGGATGTGATATGTGTGGCTACATGAAACTATCTGGAACGTGAATATCTTTGTTTTCTTTTGTAATTCACGTAGTGCTACTTGGTACAGTCCATCGAGCTGTTGATACAATTTAACTTATCCTACAGTAGATGCTGATCTTTGATCAGATGAAGTGTATCCCAGACTCAATAAATACTAATAAAGATTACTTGATTACCTCTATCTATAGTTGAAGTGTAGTTCAGATGTACACATCTTCACTGTAAGTCCCTGAACTAAGCTGAAATCAGCCCCAAATGAGAAAGGATCCACCACCTTTAACCTCCTCACCTATATTAAAATTATGTTAAGCTCTTAACTTTAACAGATACAGCCTCGAAAGTTCTAATTTCTCCTGTATTAGAGATTTGTTTAGCTGCAGCTATTTTAAAATAAATTAAACTCCTCAGGCATGCCCTTTCTTTTCACCAGAGTTTTGTTCAGGCACAGTTGGAGAACCTTCTGTATTTGTCTAGGCTCCAAGTATTTTCTAATCCTTTTCTTAGTGAAAAGCATGATTTCATATGTGTTGGCTGTTGATAATGCACAAATATAACAGCTTGATCCTTTCATCGTGGGATCTTTAGACACCAAAATTAGGTGCTGCCATTGTGTGTGTACGCATTGTCTTTGTAGTATTTGTTTAGCAAATATAATGCTTTGGTAAGTGTCAGTGTGCTGCTGTAAAGTAATTTTGTGCATGAAGAGTAAATATAATACTTTTTGGGACAGTACTGTTGGGTTTAAAGCCTGTTCCCAAGCAATTTTTGGTGTACAGCATGGAGCATGTTTTGTATGACTTTATGATACTTGGATTCCAACTAATACATCTTAGGAAGTGAAGTGTCAATTTGATCTTGCTTGTAAGAACCATAAGGCAGATGCAGAGCTATTTTTCCTGTCTACATGAAACTTTGTCCTACCAGTTCCATACATAAAGGCCACTAACTGATCAGAGTTTAGTGTTACACTTGTTGAACTTTGTGTATCTGTGGGCAGTAAGGTCACTTGTAAGCCTGATTTGAATTCTAGCTATGTTACTTTATTCTGTCTACATCTGGCTGTGAGCTCTCACAGGGTTTCAGAACTTTGAAGTGAACCATTCTGTCCATTTTCACTAATCCTGCTTCAAAACTCTGAGGAGAAATGAAGTTGAAAGGGATCAGAGTGGTGGTTTCTCCAGTGTATGTCCCCATAAGACAAATAATGGAGCAAGACAGTGTCAAACACAGGAGAGGCAAGAGTGAAAGCATGAGTTTGACAATTAAACATTTCCAGTGCAATCTCTGCAGTGGAGATGGGGAGCAGGAAGAAGGAATTGCAAGAAATTGGTATTTATACATAATACTATTTCAAAATTCTTAATTGACATGAAATTATGTTCTGAATGTGGAATGGAGATGACAACTGTAACTCATATAAAATGATAGAATATCATGATACTTTCCTCTGTAGATCTTCTTATGAGACTACAAGGATTTGAGACCTTAGTTGTATGTCTTTGGGATTGCTGCATCTTAGCACCTTGATTTCAAACAGCTGCACATATCTCTGACCTTTGTCTGTCAAACTGTGGTCCATGGAGCAGCTTGCTAGCATTTTCTGGATGTGTACAGATCACATTGCCTAATCCTTGTGCTTATACCTAAATACTCTTGGATTAAACATTCCAGTGAATCTATATAGCTCTGATTTCATCTCACTCTATTTTGAAGCAATTGCATGTTGCTTAAATGCGAAGTTGTTGCTGCATGTTGAAGATTGGCAACTAAATTTTCTGACATTTCCTCTTGTTTATGTACTTGAATGGGCAAACTGTGCAATGGAAAAGGAGTAAAACTGTAGTGTGAGGAAGAGATTAATTTAAGGGAAAGCAAACATGCAACTTGTATTTCAGGTACGTGGATTACATAATCAGTGGGAGTTTTTAAGATCCCATCTGTTAAGATCTGTTGAGAAGTGCAAAAAACCTTCACACTCTTTCTTTCAGTAATTAGTTAGTTGTGTATTTCTTTTTGAAATACCAGTTTCTGTACAGCCAAGTACTTGATGTATCTGTAAGACTTTGTCCTTTTATGAGGGGATGCTGTCTGCTTTCATTCATTTCATGTTGTATTTATGGGATGTTTGTATGACTGTAACTAGGGAAATGTAAGAAATTCCAGGTAACATAGAATATTTAGAAGAGGCATGCAGTTCTGTAATTGTGTTTCAAACCCCCACTCTTTCAATGGAATTATGTGCTGTTATTTGGAGAGTATAATGCAAATCTCACGTATGATTATCATAGATCCAAAATATTATGACAGTTCTTCTACTATGATTTTCTGTTTTTAAAAATAATTTTTTCTCTCTAGGATTTAAATCTAAAAATAATCAAGAGCATATGGTTTAGGGATTGAGTCTCAAATTTACCTTGCAGAAACTTTTGTCTATATTTTTTGTGAGAATTGTCAAGATTTTCTCCATCATGATGAGAAACAGACCAAAACATAGATGTAGTGAGATGGAGGAAGGGCCCTGAAAGATAAGTAATGTTTGTGATGTTGGCTTTTAGGTCGGTGTGTTTTTTTTTAATCACTGGGCAGTTGCATGAGCACGAACTCTCAACTAGACCATGTGCAGCAATGAAGACAATGTTTGTGCCTTTTTATATCTTGAAAGAAACTTGTACTGCTTTTACACTGCAAAGGGACAAGTGTATTTGTGTTAGAGAATTGCAGTGGTGTGATAAAATATAAACTCCCTGATCCAGACATATTATTTTCTTTTTTGAGTTGAAATGCTGGCTGAAATATGTCCCACACAAATACATACTCTGCAGTAATGTATGGTCTTCTCAGCCGTATGGCTGCCACCTTTGGAATACCAAAAAAACCCCAAACTAGCCACATCAGACAAATGGCTGTTGTGCATGCACAGATTAATCCACACATGTATAGCAGCTCTGACAACACCCATCAAGTCTATACTAAAACTTTCTGGGCAAGATGGAAACAACTGAAACAGCAACTATGCTTAGTAAAGGTAGGTGTTACTGATTCACTCTTACTTCTTTCTGGAATTACTAAAAAACTTTGAGAGATAAAATATGGTTTTATTATAAACCTACTAGCTTACACAGTGATTCCACGGGCAAGCATATGGCTATGACTCTCTTGAATGGGAATTAGTTTAGTGATCTTTTGTTTTATCTATATTGAAATGGTACTTAAGGGTCCCAGCTGAGGTGAGGCTGAGTAGGGCTGGCCCTGCTTAGAGGACAACCTTTGAACTAATGTTGCCAGAGCAGAAATCAGAAATCTGTCCTGCATTTCCTTCCAATAGCAGAAATGTTCTTTGGCCTCTCAGGGCAGCTAGTTCAGACCTGGTTTACGTCTTCTTTTATATAGTGCATGCTAATAATGTGACAGTCACACATCCAGTTTTGACTCAACAAGAGTAACTGTAACTTGGCAAAATCCCTGTGATGCACCCAGGGTGTACAAAGTTGTGTTCACAGCACAGCAACACAGCAGCTACTTGGTTTTAGTTTGCTTAAAGCTTTTGCCAGTTATTGCAAAATACTTCCAAATAGCCTTTGACCTGAGATACTTCACTCACCAAAGAGCATTTCAGCTTGCTTATTTATTTGTCCTCATCAAGTTACATGTTTTACTTTCATGAACAGCATTCTCAGGAGGTGGTTTTACCTCTATATTTGTTTTCCCGTCCTCTCTAAAATGGTCAGTTGTCTCTCCCCTGCTTTGTTGAGTGGTCGCTTGTAAGGGAAGCTGACTTACTGAGGGACATCTGAGTGAAGGCACCTTTTGGAGTAGTGTAATTGTGTGCCTTTGCTGTTGTGATCTACTCCTGTGGCAAGAGCTGATGACAGGACAGGTCTTTAACTTAGGCTCCTTGCCTGAGCCATTTAAAATATACCTGGCCTGCATGCATCTGCCTTAGTCTTTAAGTTGTTAACAAATACTGATTTTACATGAATAGATTGCCTGTTTGGTTCTATCTGACATGGTTCAGTTTTAGAAATTCTGCATCCCTGGTAAGAGGGTACCTTCATGATGTCAGAGAGTTTGCTTCCATTGTTAGTGTTTCCACATCTGAAACTTGTGTTGGTACATGCGTGCATCAGTGACAATGGTAATAGGAAATAAATCCCTCTTCTATGTAAATGGTAAGCAGCTTTCCAGTGTGAAATGTTAATATTATAGCATGGATGTTGATAATCATAGAATCATAGAATTGATTGGGTTGGAAAAGACCTCCGAGATCATCAAGTCCAACCCTTGGTCCAAATCCAGTCCGTTTACTAGATCATGGCACTCAGTGCCACATCCAGTCTCAGTTTAAAACCCTCCAGGGATGGTGAATCCACCACCTCTCTGGGCAGGCCATTCCAATACCTGATTACTCTCTCTGTAAAGAATTTTTTCCTAATATCTAACTTAAATTTCTCCTGGCAGAGCTTAAGCCCGTGCCCCCTTGTCCTATTGCTGACTGTCTGGGAGAAGAGACCAATCCCCACCTGGCTGTAACTTCTCTTCAGGTAGTTATAGAGTGTGATGAGGTCACCTCTAAGCCTCCTCTTCTCCAGGCTAAACAACCCCAGCTCCCTCAGCCTCTCCTCACAGGACTTGTGCTCCAGTCCCTTCACCAGCCTTGTTGCCCTTCTCTGGACCTGTTCCAGCACCTCAATATCTTTCCTGAACTGAGGGGCCCAGAACTGAACACAATACTCAAGGTGTGGCCTCACCAACACAGAGTACAGGGGAAGGATCACTTCCCTGGTCCTGCTGGCCACACTATTTTTGCTACAGGCCAGGATACCATTGGCCTTCTTGGCCACCTGGGCACACTGTTGGCTCATGTTGAGCTTCCTGTCAACCAGTACCCCCAGGTCCCTTTCTGCCTGGCTGCTCTCCAGCCACTCTGTCCCCAGCCTGTAGTGCTGCATGGGGTTGTTGTGGCCAAAGTGCAGGACCCGGCACTTGGCCTTATTGAACTTCATCCCAAATGTAAGCATCTAATTGAAATGGTGCTTCTAGACAGGCACTCTGGCTTTCCACTCTATTTCTTACAGCACTATTGCAATATGCTGGAATGCAGCATCTTTGCTGATGCTGAGATGACAGTAGGTCATGGTTTCTTCTTTTAGCTACAAGGAGACATCATAATTACAAGTGCTTATCATAACTCTTATTCAGTCTCAGAATTTACTGAATTTCAGCTGCTGCCCTGGGCCTTCAAAGTTTTTTGGGAATTGAGTTCTAGGAAATGCTTTTAGCTGTGGAGTTAGGAAATAAAATGAGAATAATATCCAACTTTTTTTTTTTTGTTAGTATTTAAAGTAAGTATTTTTTTTTGCTACAAAGCTTACTTTGATTCAAGCTTACTCTGTTTTGTTAGTGTTTTTTTTAATATAGATTCTTGTAGAAACAGAAAACTATGAACTGCCTCAATGCAAAATGTGTGGTGTGAAACTGAGAACTAAATCTGTAAAATCTTGTATTTGTGTGAAAACAGAACCTGTAGGCCACCTAGTGCTACACAGTGTGTATCTCCAGTGCTGTACAGATGTGGAGTAGTAAAAATATATACTTGTTTTGAAGGATTCAGGTAAGCAAAACTGACACAGGAAGGCAAAGAAGAAGAGGCATAGAATAACCTTGTTATTAATGGTTTGGGACAAAGCTGGGTATCCAGTCTCCAGTTCTGATTCTCAGATTTGCCCATGTTCACTGGGTTATGTAGTACCTCTGTGTTGAGGGCATGCACCTCCCCCTAAAAAAATATTCCCTCCATTTCAGATTGGAATTCAGCCTCATCTGTATCTGTTTGAGCAAGAAAGCCAAGAATTTTTCAGTTATTTGCCTGTATTTGTGCTGCACATGCTCCATCTGTCTCTTGCATAGTCTCAGCAACCCAATACAGAGACTTCTGTGTTGTGTCAAAGGGAGTATAGTTTTGCTCAGCTTTGGGTACAAGAAGAGGAGGATATTGTCTGTCCTTCTGCTAAAAATGTCTTGTTATTTGCATCTTGTGCCAGCAAGTATTCTGGAAAATACCCCCCATCCAGAGGGACTTCAATAAGCTGGAGAAATCAAAAGAAACCTCACAAAGTTCAACAAGAAGTGCACCTGGGAAAGAACAACCCCACACATCACTACACTGTGGGGGGCACTCAACAGGAAAGCAGCTTGGCAGAAAGGGCCCTGGGGAACATGGTGGATGCCATGTTGAATGTGAGCCAGCAATATGCCCTTGCAGCAAGGAAGGCTAATGGTGTTCTGGGTTGCATTAGAAGGATTGATGCCAGCAGGTGATTCTTCCCTTTTAGTCAGCACTAGTGAGACACACCTGAAATTCTTTGTCTATCTCTAGGCTTCTCAGTACTGGAAAGAGTTCAACAAAGGGCCACAAAAATGATTGAGGGACTGGAGCATCTCTCCTGTGAGAGGGCTGGGACTGTTCAGCCTGAAGAAGGCTCAAAGGGAATCTCAACAATGTAGCTGAAGGGAGGGTGCAAATAACCAGGACCAGCCTCTTTTTAGTGGTGCTCAAAACATAAAGCAATGGGCATAAACTGAAACACAGGAGGTACCCTCTGAACATCAGGAAACATTTTTTAGAGTGAGGGTGACTGAGGACTGGCACATGTCCGGAGAGATTAACTAGTCTCTGGCCTTGGAGATACTCCAAAGGCATCCAGATGTGGTCCTGGGCAACTGCATCTAGGTGGCCCTACTTGAACAGGGTAATTGGATCAAATGGTCTGTTCTACCTCCAGAAGTCCCTTCTAACCTCAGCCATTCTGTGAAAAGTGATCTGCAAATGTATTTGGTACCTGACTTGTGCCTGCTTTTTTTTCAGTAGCAGTCAGCTGTGGAGAGGAAACACAGTCCATTCCCTTTAGGAATTCTTAGATAAGTGACTGAAGCATGTGCAGTTACAATCACCTTAACTTTGCTGGAGTATTAATATCAACACAGAGGAGCTTCTTGGTATTTAGCAGTGACACAAGACTTCCCAGCTCTGTCACTTTCCCTTAACAAGACTCCCATTCTAGCAGAAGTCATGAAATAGCACCGGCTTCACCTCTTCCCTTTCTTCTATTCTTGCTTCTCTGCAAAAAAAGCTGATGATGCACAGCAGAAATGAAAGGTAAGAGGTGAAATCACGGAAATGGCAAACAGCTAAGATTGTCTGGGTGATCTGAGCCATTTAAAGTTGTCATAAAAATAAGGTTCTATATCATGCTAATTTTGCATCATATGAGTTCCTTGCTCTCCCATTTACTTCTCTCAAGTATGTACAAATAGCAGAGAGTGCATTGTGAATGTAATCATGAAGATACTAGACCTAATTCTGATCTCACTCATTTTATTGTGAGTCTGGGGGTGGTGCCAATCTGTCTCAGCTACAGTGGATACTCCTGAAGTGGTGCTTGCTCTGGGATAGTGTTGTCTCATGCAATATTTCTGTCAGATGCTTCAGAAAGACTGAAAGTCAGGCACTTCACTCTTTTAAGTGGTTCGCTTTGCTAATGTTGTATCTGAAAACTCTTTCATTACTTTTAATTCTTTCATCAGACTTCTGGAAAAAGTCTTGCTGCTTCCAACTTTTATTTCAGTTATTGTAACATTAGCAGTAACATCAAAATGTAGGGGTTTTTTCAGCTTTTGGAAAAGGGTTGAAATGTGACTCTATTAAACCTGAATTTGAAGACAGACTTGATTTCATATTATTTTCTCTTAATAGCTTTCCAAGTAGCTGCTAAGTGAAACTACTGCATATTGAGCCTGATGTAACATGAGGTTCATTGGGTAAAATAACATTAGTCTGTGCTACTTAAATACACTCTGGAAGGCTTAAGGAGGAGAGGAAGGAAAATATTTGAAGAGATCAACTGGATGTGGTTGAATACATGTAATGTCACCTGAGGAGGATTAGAATTTGCCAAAGCTTGACCTGAACGAAGACCTCCCTTTAGGGCTTGTGTTCCTACAAGATCAGCTGCAGTAGTTTTTCTGTTTTCTACCAGTAGTCATATAGTGAAAGAGTCCAGGCTTCTGTGTCTCAGCTGTAATAAAATTAAAAAAAAAAAAAAAAATTAAAAAAAATCCCAGTTTAACATTCCTTCTTGTTATTAGCTGCACCTGGCTTTTTCTAATTACTAAAGTCAATATTTTTGTTATCTACTTTCTGTAGCTTTTATCCTTTCTGGGAGCTCTGTGTGTGCTCTCTAGCTGATAAACAGCTACACGTGTAGTTCACATCCGTAGATGTGGCCAGCTTCAAAAAAATGCATGCACTGACACTTCAAATTCCAGGAGAAATTCCAAGAGAAGACTCAGTGGAGTGGTTAGTAGCAATGGTGCTTCATCCAGCATGGTATTTGTTTTCTAATTATGTAGGATTAGCAAACCCAGTGGCCTTATTTTTCATAACATGACTACTGTGGTCATGTCTTTGAAAATCATGTGTTCTTCTGTTCTGTGAGTATGTTGGAGTGCTCAGGATGCTTTCCCATGCACCTCTCTGAAGTGATGGATATCTCTTATAGGTGTAGAAATAGAGTCCTAGCTTACAAAATAAAGTAAAAGGGAACAACAATTGGGGATGCTTAATATCTTTGAAAAAACAAGTCTCAAGTGATTTTCATTTTTTTACTCAAGCCTGCTATGGAATTGGGATAGGGGCTGAAGATAATGATGGTTGACTGTGCCAACATCATGCAACTAAATAGGTGTTCACCACAGCAGGCTGCCATAGCCATTCCTGCTAAATCCAAGGTTTGACCGTTAAATGGTGAAGTAGGTAATACTTTTATATAACAATAATAAAATATAATTGTTGTTACTAAGATTATAGGCTTTTTTTTTCAGAGGAACTACTTCATCTCACGGTTCTAGGTTTAGACTTGAGTATCACAAACTGGGAATACTCTTATTGTGGAGATGAATTTGCCTTTACCAACAAGAAGGTTCTGATACCTTTCTCTAAAGCCAGTATTGGTCGCTGCTGGAGTGAGCAGTGCTTTTGCTCAGTATATCAATTTCCATGTAAAATTTTCATTGCAAAGTTTCTTTTTCTGTAGAAAATGGTAATTGATTCTGGGGTTTTGTGAGGTTCAGCAATTCTGGGCTTGATCTTTCTTAAAAATACCTCAAGTCACAGTTAAGTCTGGCAGATACGTAATGAGAAAAAGCACACAATGAAATGCAGAGCTGTGGAGGAATAGCATGTCTCTCAAGAGAATTATATTGAAATTATTTAATGTCAGAACTAGAGTTGTTCTTCTCTTGCATTTACGTGTCATACCTAAGTTATGAAATTGTAACTAAGCCTTAACCATTTTGTTTAGCTGCAAACATGGTTGACTTGTGTTTCATCACTGCTTGTTACCATGTTTATTTGTTTCTTGATTTTGCTGTTCATTCTTAGTTTGTTACAGAAACAGTATCTCCTCTCTCCTTGTAGTAACCATGTGGAGATCCCCGTGATACTCTACTGTGTGGAATAATTTCTCTTCTGTTTATGCATGTTTAGCTAAGAAGAAATCTGATTAGTTGAATGCTCTTGATGGTATTCAAGTACATCCTAGGGCTTTGCATTTGCTGTTTGATGTTCCATTTTACAGCTTTACTTAAATGCTCTGCAGGGATTGTGGTTTAGTGGTGAGAGCATGAAATTTGAATCCAAGGTGCCTGGTTCTCCTACCAGCAGAGCTGGTCAGTATGTTTAAAACCAAATTCTTCTACCCCACTAGCCCATAATGGATTTCTGCATGTGTGTCTACAAAGAGTTTTTTGTGCTGTTTTTTTTTTGATTTGTTTTGTTTTTGTTTTGTTGTTATTAAATGTTGAGGAGCTTAAGCAGGCACTGCAAGTCTGTCTTTTCCTTCTGTGCCTCAGTTTCTCTGGTGTGGAGAGTAGTGTTTTACCACAGTGCAGTTTAAATTATAACAGAGATTTGCATGGCTAAGATCTCCTAGAGTGCTAATCTCTAGGCATGTATATTATATTATGAAGGATAACAAGCGAATAAATAAGTTTCCTGCTTCCAAGTTTATTGACTGAGTGCACACCAGCATGTAGAACACTGCCTTTGTGGCAGTGATGTAAGAGCTTTAGAAAGTGCTGGCCCTACCTGTTTGAACCCTTCTGCATTCTTGTGTCTATTAGAGATGAGATGGCAAAACCTATGTGACTCTGCATCACTGCTCTGCAGGGTGCAGAAATTACTGCCTTGTTTTCATTACTAGGTATGTCTCTGAAAGTATTTAAATAGGGGTTTATCCTGACATTTTATCAAGTTTCAGATGCAAAGGATGGAGCTCTTCATGTGCAGGTAGGTATTTGCAGTAGGCTGACTTAATTGTTCCAAGAACAATTTATATATTCATAAAAAATCCAAATTATGTTTTATTTCATTCCAAAATGAGGTAATGATATTATCAGATTTTGAAAGTGATGAGGCTTGAGATACCTCAGAACTGGGCTGTGAAACTAAAATGTTTCAAGAGGACCACAGTTACTTACTAAGCTGAACACCTTATTAAATTTAAGTTATCTGAAAATGGAAACATAGCTTCAAAAATCTAAGTAATTCTCAAAATTAAAAAATGTGCATTTCTTATATTAAGCAAAAAAGCATGTTTGTCTTTACCTCCTCAGAGCTTCTACCATATTTCCTTTAATTCTACAGTCTCTTATTCATATTGCAAACATAACCTATGTAATGTGAGCAAAATGACTTTTAGCTTTTTAGAAATTTATGACCTGTCTGTTTTTAAGACTATATTTGCACTTCCACAGTATTAACAAAAAAATCCCTCAATATACCCTTGCCAAATACTGGTTTTAATTTCTGCTTGAAATGTACTGAATGCTAAGCACCCAGAATGCACAGGTAAATTCAATACATCTTTATTTTTTGCTTTTTTTTTGTAAGGGAATTCTCATTTGAAAAAGCCCTGTAGTCATTAAGTATCATTCTTTCAGAATGGGACCCAGCCTGCTGTGATTTAAGTGTATCTGAAATACAGGAGCTACTACATTTAATTTCATTTTTAATGATATTCCTGCAAGATGTGGAGATAAAGCTATATGTATCCGAAAAGCAAATATGCTCCATCTGTTCTAGTTCAGATTTCTATGTCTGGTCCATCATGTTTGTTTGAAGTCTCAAACTCTGATGCCTGGGGTTGACAACAGGGAGGATGACAAGATTTGGTGGATGTTTTGAATGTGGCGAGTACATGCAGGATCCAAAGTACAGTGATGTTGGATTGAATTAAGGCGATGTCCTGCAGCTAAGTGTAGGTTTGTATAGTGTGGAGAGAGTCAGTTTGGGTTGTCTTTTTTCATATATCTTTTTGTAACTAAGTACATTAATACTTGCAGAGTTCTAATTCTTCAATCCAGTGTTTTTACACTATGTTTAAAGACACCTAATTCTGCTTTTCTAACTTCCCCATTCCTAGTTAAATTGTTTTGCTTCTCTTCCTCTGTCATGTGCAGCTATGGCAGCGTGTTTAGCATTTATTCTTTCCCCACTGTTTTCCCAAGTGTCTGTAGACTCTTTTGTCTTGCCTGAAAATCCAGGATTTTCTCTAAGCTTATTGCTGAAACATCCATATTTATTTGAAGTACTATCTTCTTGTCCCCCAACCTCCAAGAAAACCTTTTCTTATTGAAAATGCTTTCATTGGTTCAGTTTTATTTTGGAAGATAGCTTTTTAGGAAGTTTTGAAATATTTTAATTTTTTTTTAAAATTAGTTTTTGAAAGAATTCTATGAATTATGTTTTTTGCAACAATTATGTTCAGTCCACTTTCTGTATCCACCTTTCTTCTGAAAAATGGGACTACATGTTTGCTCCTGGCATAGACTTGTAGCATTGCTACAATGGTGAAGACTCTGCACGTCTTAGAAATAAATTCAATTTTGTTATCTAGTGTTCTGGTTTTGCTTGTGTTCTGCTACAGATGGTTTTTTGTTTGGATGTTTATAACTTGGAAGAGCTATTCCTTAGATTTACATATTTTGTTCTTTTAGTGTCTTTATCTGACGTGTTCTTTGGAATCTTTCTTCCTGAACGGCAACATGATCAAAATCTCATGCTTAGACTTTACATGAGACTATTTCTATTTGCATAAACTGGTCTGTAAGTTCCTTAGGGCAAAGATACAGGGAGAATTCTGGTCCTATGAATGAATGGCTCATCTTCTGCTGACTTGAGTGGAATGAGAATATCACCATTGGTTTACAAGTGCCAGGTGAAATGCTGTGACAATTGGATATGTTTGTGAAGACTGCTTACCCAGTGTTTTTCCTGGGTTGTGGTAGGACTGTTTTCTTATTTGCCCAGTAGTTTTCAAGCCATATATGGATTATTAATGGGGCCTTTGGTACCTTAGATGTAGCTGAAGTGAGCTGGAAAACAGGCTATTTCCAGTACAGAGCCAAGCTTATTACTAGTGCTCAATAAAAATAAGAGAATGGGATTTCCTTCAAGTTTCTGAATTTTATTTACTCAGCTTAGTCTTAGCATGTAAAATCTTATGGGCATGAATGAGATTAAGTAACACATGCTCTAGTTAGCATTGTTTCAGATTTGGCAATAAACAAACTTTGCTCTTTCCAGCCTCTCAGTAGATAAATGCTTCATATTTTATTTGAACAATTTGGCTCCTGACATGAACTGTAAGCCCAGTAATCTTGCAATATAGTGATTAAAATTGGAAAAATACAGGATGTAAATATGTTCTTCATTATGCACTTTAATGCCAACCAGATATATATAGTGTGCAGTCTACAACATGATAGTTGGAGTGCACTAAGCAGCTACCAAACTGTTGACAAGGCTCATCTGCTATTGGTTTATGTTGGGGTAAAGAGCAAAAAAACTTAAGAAATTTTGACTGTTAGTCATTATATGTTGATGCCTGTCACATCTTGCTGGACATAGATTAAGTAGATAGGGCCAGTACCTTTATTACCTTCTGCTCAGTACTCTTCATTGAATCAAGAAACAAGACAATTTAAAGAATATGTTAAGAGTTCTTCACTAAATCTGACAGAGGAAAAAGACTCCTGAATTATCAGAGTGGCTACATTTTTTGCTTGGGGAGTAATAATAAAAAGTAATTCTAGTCAATGAAGCAGTAAATCCCAGCTCTTCTATTTGACCATGTTCTTTTAATTTGAGACTGGTTTTCCTTCTCAGATTTAATCTGACAGGGGCACAGATCACTTAGGAGGTGGGAAAGAATAAATTCCTATTGATACCATAGCATCTGCCACAAGAAGTGATGATAAACGGTCTCTGTTGCCAATAAATTAGTTGTTTTGTGGAGAAGGTGGACCTTTAAACACTGCTCTCCAAACTGGAATGTAGGGTCTAGGGAGTAGCCTATGTATCTTATCTGTTGGGAGTATGCTTATGGAAAGGAAGCTTGAAGGCCTTTGAATACAGTTTTAATTTTCCCATGCAGTATTTCCTTCTGGGGTTGTCAAGATGCTAGACTTCAGCTTGAGATTTGTGAAGGGCAGAATATTGATCAAGAGTCCTCATAATATCAGAATCATAAAATCATTCACCTTGGAAAAGACCTCTAAGATCAATGACTTGAATTATTAACCCAGCACTGCCATGTCCACCACTGAACTGTGTCCCTAAATGCCACATCCTCAGTCTTTTAAACACCGAGAAGAACGGTGACTCACACACTTCCCTGGGCAGTGCCAATGCTTCCTTACTCCAGCTACAAGGAATAGGCAAGTTATCATCAATATTAGCAATTGCTCTGCTGCTACACTCAGCCACTGTCCAGCAGCTGCCCAGCCTCCTGCCTGCATCTCATCTGGCACAGCCTCACCACTGAGGGCTCAGAACCATGGCCAACATGGACCAACACTTAACAACCTTTTCACTCGGTGCCAAGGACAGCTTAGACCCCTTTTCAGATCCTCTTTACCAGATTAAATCAAGTCCAGCTCGCACACAGAGCACAAAGTGGGCAGGCTGGACTCACACCTCACAGCTCCTCTGTAACACTTTCAGGAGACATTCTTCTCTCCAGAAATCCCACTCTATTAAGCTGGACCTGCCACGGAATGCAAAATGTCCCTCAGCACCTGCTCATGTGTTCCACTGGCACCTTCACCAGCCCCACAGGGCCCGCCCCACACCGCACACCCGGACGGGCCCTACAGCTGCTGTGGGCACAGGAGGGGATCCTGGCAGGGCTCAGCCCCCCCGCTGCCCCCACATGGACATGGTAGAAGCTGTAAGCTCCTTGCCCCAGCCCCATTTGTGTCCCTGGGCCGGGTGCCCCAGGACCAGACTGCCTGCTCACACAAACGCTCACAGTGACAATTTGTGATGTTTCAAAAAGTGTTTCAAGTCCACAAATGGACCTGTTGCCCCGAAATAGGTTCTTTCAGCTGGTGTACATCAGACCCTCACTGTGTGCTAGTTTCATGTTGTTTATATTGAAAGCCATCACCTTTTTTTTGGTAGAGTTTCCCTTTCTGCTTCATGGAGTTTGTCCTGAAGATATTTGTGTGTCTTGGTTTCCAAGCTAGACAGACTTCTATTACATTTGCATAAGTGAAAGGACAGTCCCTTTATAAATGAAGACATTCTTTTGAGATCACCTAATTAATGATTAATTAATTACTGACTTAATAATATAGCAGAATTTGAGTGTTGCATTAGTGTGCTGCCATGTTATTTTGTTCCTCTTACAAGACAGCATAGCAGAAATTTCAGGTCTTCAATAATGACTTTTGTAAGAATAAGTCAAGTTCCATGGCAGTTGAGCAGTAAGATGGAGTGAAAGAGAACCTATAGCCTTACTTTGTCCCTTCCTTAAGCCTCAGGCCTTTCCTTTATGACCAAGATCTCTATGCTTCCACAGCACAGAGATGCAAATGTGGAAAAAGAGTGAGGGAATCAGTGTAGTTGGTGGAGAAAAACAAAAAAGTGTTTTCTATTGGTGGTTGAGGTTAGGCAGAGAAATAGGGGAAAAAAGCAGAAAACTATCATAGTTTTCTATGATAAATATCAGTTAGTAAAAGGAAAAATTAATTTCCAAACAGGATGTCAGTCTAGAAGCTTACAAGCAGCCATAGAAAACAGTACCATATTTATTGGTATGGGGTTTTGGGGTGCAGTTTTTATTGGATCTGACAAAGTGTGCTGTGATCTCTTTGGAATGAGACTTCATGGAAGTATATTAACAGCCTGCACACAGATTCAGAAAACATTCCTGTATTTGAAGTGGTTTAGCAAAATTCATTTATCCATTAAATCGAGAGTTGTGTTTAGGCTGCAGGACCTGATGGTCCACATAATGTGCACTGGATTTCTAGCAGTCATATGTAAACTGTCTAATTGCTCTCAGCTGTGTTATAACAAATAATTGGAAACTGAACATCCACCAGCAGTGGTACCTGTAGCTGTAAGAGTAGTAGACATTCCTCTTAAAAATTCATTAAAAAAGATGAGATCCCTCAGAAAAAGTTGTTTCATTTTCTTTATGCTACTTTTAAAAGGTGCTGTTGCAGCATGACTTGACTGCCACTTGTCCATGTTGCGTTGTTTTCTTTGAACAAAAGCCAGTCATTTTTTTGGCAACTACCTCTGCCATTTGAACTACTGTTGGTGGGGAGAGATACATTTCTGTGTTGATACAGTGATGATTTTAACAGCTTGCTGATGCAGTGGAGGATGCTCCAGAAATAATCCCGGATACAGAAGTTGTTGCTATGAACCATGCATTGTGAATCCCAAGGTGTTGTAGAGTGGGAAACTGTCTTGTCCACTGGGTTGACTTTCATATTGTTTAAAAGACAGTGAATATCTACAGTAGCATCTGGTATTACCTCTTGCTCACTTTGTATGCGGGATGCAAAAGCAATGAAAAAAATTGCACCCTATATTCTGTAGAAGGATTATTTCTGTTTTTGTAACATTACCTGATCTACTGGAATTCTCCAGATATTGAACTGAGGAACCCAAATCTGCTCAATGTATTACAAGACCTGGGAGAGTACCCTGAAGGTAGGGGTATGGCATTAGTTAATAGAGCTGTGTGGTTCTCATGAAAACATAAAGGACATTTTTATATGAAAAATTGGGAATAGCTGAAGCAAAGTTGTAATGAAATCTCTTGAAAACCATCATTATGTGCATTTGCATTTTAACTTAAGTATGAAATGAGAAATATTCCACCCCCCCACCCCCCTTAATGGCTGTGTCTGAGCAGATGTAAGTATTTTGGTGTTGCATAGTTAGCCCAATAATTAGCTGATGATTGCTCAGCAAAGAAGCCAATGGATCAAGAATGTAAGGAATATGGTAACTCATCTGAGAATATTTGCTACATGTTATATTTGATTGTTAATTCTTGGTTATATGATTGCTGTATGAAGTATTCAATGTTGTATAGCTGGAGAAAGGAGATAGAGTGTTAAGAGCTAGTTTTCAAAGGAAAGTATTTTCTTGGGTTCATGTGGAGAGAATCATTCTCTTTCACATTCAGAATAAGCCAATGAAGCCTAAACAGGAGGGGAAAAGCTGCAATAGTGCCACTGTAAAGTTGAAGGTGATAGTATCTGCTTGATTAAGCATTTAACTGGGAATCTTACATTTACCTAAGTCTAGCATCAGCTGTATTTGTAGTATTTAGCAGGTGCTGATATGTATTAATTGCCAGAATCTTCTGGGATACTGCTTTACTCTTTCTTACTTGGGTAGGATGCATTGCAAGAACGTGGTCCCTTGAATCTTGATCATGCAATTTGGTCCTTGCCTCTTGTGTTCTTTTACTGTAGGCCTTACCTTGAAGGTGAGATACAGTGCAAGGCATTCTGTAGGTTTGTGTTGAACTCCACTGAATTCAGGAACCACATGTAAGATTAAGGCCTAACTAATTTGATCAGGAAGTTCTAAAGAGCATAAATTAGGAATCAAAGGTGGGAAAAGATGATGTTGGTATAAGAGAGCAGAATGTGGCACCAAATGGAAGGAACTGTGAAGAAGGGAGTTTTTATTATGGAAGGGAAATCAGCTGAGTTGATTGGTTTCATATGTGGAATTCTTTTTAAAAAATATTTATTTATAGAATTAAATGGAAATTCCTTACTTGGGAATATTGTTTTAAAGCATGATTATGCATGTGTGACAGAGTGTAATAATGTATACATTAAAAAAAAAGGACAAACTATTATAAATATCAGGGGCTTTACAGAAGAACCTCTTCATAGACTTTAATAGCAGCTAAGTTGTGTCCCCCTGGCTTGATTAGTGTCAAAGTTATTTGGATGTTGCCATATAATCTTTTATTTTCTACAGTTAGCTGAAACACAGTTCTCAACAGTGTTTAAGTTTTAGGTGCTGATGAAAAAGTTTGTGCATCTTATAAATTGCATGAACTGTGTAGAATTCTTATTAATTGGTGGTGGAAGTTACAATCCATATTTTAAATAAGTAGCATAATACGGCCATTCAGAATTACACCACAAAAAAGAGAAGGGTTTAATGGACTCCATATGTCTGCTTTTAGAACTGGTTAAGTAAAACTTTGTTATACCACATAATGGTAAACCATCAGTGCTATAATGTCCTTGGGGTCTTTTAAGAAGCTTCTTTATAGACACTCTTCTGACAAAGATTAATTCATTAATGGATTCAAGCTAACAGTAATACAGTTTCTATTATTACAGTGAGCAGACATCAGTGTTGCATTGTCCCTTTAAATTCCTGGAAACTGAAATGCAATATCCTTGCTCTTGAGGAAAAACTAATTTTGAAAAAGCAGCTTTTCAAGTACGTCACTTGTATTTTAAAACAATTGTTTCAATGCATACTTTAGTTTATGACCTTTCAGAATAAAGACTAAACGAGTAGATATATGTAGCAAAACATGAATATAGAATGCAGTCTTCCTGTGTCAGTGATAATTTTTTATGTAGAAATGTTAATAACTAGTTCTTAAAAGTTGTTTCATGTCTAAACACTTAAATAAAACAAGTCTATTTATAGCTTTTAAGTTATAAATAGCTTGGATACTAATGGGTAGCTAGCCTAGGGCCACATTATTTAAGTGGTCTGATTGCCTGTGTCTCCTTCCCCCCACCATTCTCTGCACCGCCCCCTCCCCAAAATAGCTTGGGAGTATTTCCAAACCGGTGACTGTACACGTGTGCTGCCTGACTTAGCTGCTCACTTCATATTCAAAATCAGATCATTGCATTCAGTATCAAAATTCCCGTGGGGAGCATGTTAGAAACTGTAACAATGCCTCCCTCACTTCTACCCCTCAGACACAGGATGGTGAGGAATGTGCATACCCACCTCATGTCAGGATATGCTGCTTCCCAGTTCACACCTGGCGGGTCTGCTGCAATATGGATCAACACTGCCCAGTGGCACCAACACATTTCCAAGAGTGGGGACAGAAACTATCAATGGAACCTGAGTGGGGGATTCTGGACATTTGCATAAGTGAGACAAGCATGTTTTGGTAGAAAACAAAGGCCGTGGCTCTATTAAAAGGGCACGGACAGGAATATAATCTTTTAGTTTTAAATTATATGTCTTAAAACGACTTGTGCTTTTCAAGAATGCGTGTGTAAATGTGTATTTATAAGTCTGTGAGCACATACAGGGGAATTACTGCATACTGTTGAAGGTCTTACCATGATCTGTCTAGGTGTCAAAATGAAAAATTTTATTAAAAATGCATATAAAATTATATTTTCCAAGACTTTTTGGGAAAGCTAATAAATTTCAACCTTTTTATTACTTACACTCAAAATTTCTTTCATATTGAGTTATTAATTCCATGAACTATTTGCCTTTTTTTAGTAAAGTAGTCTGACTGAAAGGAGCTGTTTTTACTACATATAAGTGGCCCACCCTCCTAAGTCATCTTCAGAGAATTTAGTTCTTCTGTTCAAAGGAACTGACCCGTGCTCAGATGCATCTCACACTTCCATGGTCCACATGGATATTCAGACTTCATCTCAGGGTTCTTGCGTGTGTCTAAGCATGATGGGATGACCTTGGTTGGGTGTCAGATGCCTGCACAGCCACTCCCCTGCTCCTCCTCCTCAGCAAAATGATATGGGGGAAATAAGATGAAAAACTCACAAGTTCAGATCAAGGCAGGGAGATCACTTAACAAACTAAATGTTCTTTGCTGTATGAGAGTAACAGCAGTGGGGATCTATTTTTAACTGCTGGAGAGACAGAAAAGGCATATGGGCCATCTTCTTGAGGGATATCTGTGCTGCCTTGTGATAATGAAGTCAAACAAATTGTAACTGCTGATATTTCTATAAAGCAGGGGAGATAAAGCAAGAAAAATGAAAAGTTCTTAAGTTCTTCCTAGTCTGCAAAGTAGTCCATGCATTTCAAGGCTGTTGCACAAACTGACTGCAGACAGACACTGCTTCATCTATTTTTCCTTTACAGATTTTTTTTTTAAGAAGAGAAGAAAGAAATCCTATTGTTTACTCTTTTATTTATCATTGAAATCCCAGACCTGGGTATTTGGGATCCTATTCTGCCACATCTTAACTGTTGGCAATACCACTTCTTGGAGGGTCTGCATTTCAACCAGATTACTGCTGGAAGGGAATGATATAACTGTCAGAAAAGGAAAGGAGGACTCTCATCTCATTGGAATTTATTTATAAGTCATAATTTCTCCTTTCAAAAAGGGCTGATTATTAATTAATTTAGTTACTCATCAGCTCACTTTTTTTCATCAAGAGGTAGTTACTGTAGCAACAAACTTATGGTTGTTATTTCAGATGCTGGGATTTAATAGATGCTTGCAGTTACCTTCTGCACATATGCAATACATTCTAGCTTTTTATAAGGCTGTTGGTTACAAATGGCTTTGAAATAACTACCATGCCTTCCAGCTATAAAATCCCATAATAATTATTCATTATATCACCATCATTTTTATTATGTTAAAAGGGATTCTTCCACGCCCCCTCCCAAAGCAGAATAATATTATAGGAGGGATTTCTTTCGCCCATAGTAATTCAGGATTGTTCAGCCCTGCAATACAGCTATATCGTGTTTTTTTTTTTTTTTTTTTTTGGGGGGGGGGCGGGAAACTAACTGAATGAAGTGAGACAGCTGCTCCATGAAACTTCAGTAATTGGATTCATGTTTAAATAACTTGGGCAAAAAAACCCTTCAGCTTCCTAGCTTAATTCTTTTTATTATCTGCATGTAATCTGAGTAGGTTCTAACTAGAAGTTCTCTAACAATTAGGCTAGCTGGCTTTATAGCTATAATTTAGATGTAGTTATACATACCTCTGACAATTCCCACTTCCTGTTACATATTCAGAACATAAAAGACAAGGATGTTGAGATGGTAATTTGTTTCTGAAAATGAATTCTGATTCTTTTAACCCCTCTTCCCCTAAATTTTAAAAGTTATTTCTGGAGCTTAGGGCCATTTATTTGTGATTTGTTTTGTTTTGTTCTCTTTTATATTTAAGACTTCAGAAAGAGTCTGATTTTAACTTAATTTTAATGTGGTATATGCTGTTATAACATCCGACTGCTTAGGCATATTTTAGGCTTTAAAATACACTCGTTTAAACTGCTTTGGTTCCAGAGCATCTGATTTAGATACTTGTGCATTCACTGCTTAAATAAAGTGAAAGCATATTGTGTCATACAAGATTATTTTTTTCTTCATTATCTGATCCCTATGCATTTGAACTTGGGCTTCTGTGACAAAGACACAGTTGTTTGTCTGCTGATTGAATTTAATAAGAATCTGGTGTTCTCTAAGTACAAGTGCCTCATTTCCTATAACATAACATTACAGTAATGCTAAAGGCACATATGTACAAAAAAGCATTAAACCCCAGAAAATCCCTTTAAATCTCAAAGCTGAAAATTCAACCACTGGAAGGTAATTGTACTGAAATTTAAGCCCAAAGTAATTTTCTTACATGGTTAAGGAGTTTTAAATGTGATTAATAAACTGTGATAAAAGGGGTTTTAAAGGCAACTTCAGGGAGATGGTATGAACTCATGTGCATTGAGTGATCATAGTTCCCAGACAAATGTACAGCACAAAGATATTTTCAAACCTCTTGAGAAATAATATGCAAAATAACCTCTATTTTACCGCAACATTTCAATTCTTCATTAGATATTTATATAAATGAGGTATTTTTGGAGCTGCTGCCCAGTAAATAGGTACTACTGGCAAGCATCTCTCCACCTACCCCAGATGTGTACCACTCTTGCATTACAGCAAGCAAAATACAACTTTGTCATAGATTAAAGTTTAGAAAGGGACCCACTTCACTTAGTTGTAGCCATCTGAAGGTTAGATTCAGTCTGCCCTAGCCATTAGTCAATGAAACAAAATGGGCAGCTCAGCAGGAACGTTCAGCCCACTTAGCTTTTAAATTCTTCTGTAGACAGTGGAACATGATGAACATCTCCAAGGGTAATTTGTCTTATCCCGAAGGGCTGATCTAGGAGTCAATCCTTAATAAGTTAGGTGAGGTGAATTTCATCCCTAGCTTGCTAAATATTATAGGTTGTTACTGGGGCATACTTGTTTATGTCTTGAGGGTGACCCAGGATCTCTATTCTGGAAATTGAATCATGTTACAAACTTTAGTAAAGCAGAAAATTTGTTTTAATGTAACTGAACAAAACAACATTTTGAATTGTGAATTTGTGAAAACAAATACTCTTGTGAAGATGTCAGAATCCCCACAGGTGTGCTCCAGTCTGGGAAGTTCTGATAGAGTCTGATGACTGAAATTTCAGTGATTTTTTTTTTTTTTTTAATGTATCATTCAATTATGATATCAGAAGGGATTATAGAAGAAAGCCAATTTTGAGGTGAAACTTGAACATGTATTTTACAATGTGCAGCCTGCACAGGTCCTTTCCTGTTCTTCATTCCTATGTTTTCTAAACTTTGACTTCACAAAAGCAGATTGGAATCAATACAGCCTGCAAACCTTCAAGTGCACAAAGCTAACAGAGTACTTGTAGGTGACATACTTTTTCTCACAATTGTCTCCAATTCTGTTAAAGAAACTTAAAATTTTAAAATTATTCAGCAATAGTGTTTGTGGAGCATCTTGCCATGGTATGTTGAATTTCAGGATTGTCTAGAAAGATGTTAGGATGCTTTACCAACTTCTAATCTTGGTATGTTCACTTGCACAGTGGTATTAACCTCCATCGTATTCTGTATGTGTAAATAGGCAATTATTTTTCTCTAGTTCTTGTCTGGCTCTCCACAGATACCACTCTGGGCTTTGTTTTGATAGGTGGGTGGAGCAATGGTTTGACTCTTACATGTTTTTCTTTTGGCACTCATGCTTGACTGGCTTCTGCCTTCTGTTTAATTCGTATTTTTTTATTTGCATTATAGTTACTGGCTTTTATCTCTAATACTTATATTGTGGTGATGTGTTTATTTTAGAGTATTCCACAGTGTGCTATAGTTTGTTCTTTGTATGGTCCCATATGTTCACTTACTGACTTGGGCAGCAAAAAAGAAAAAAAAAAAAAAAGGAAAGAATATATGTATTTTTTTCCAACGTTTGTAGTCAACACAAAATACACTATGGAAAACACAGTTGTTTCAACAGACTCTCAAAGCTGAAATCTGGGTAAAGTTTATAGTTTCAGTGGGGCTCAAGGGAACATGTATTTTTCTGCCAACTCAAAAAAGAGTTGAAAATGTGTTGAAATCTTATATGTATTGTATTTGTTTTGTCTGTGTAGGCAAGTGCTTCTGTGTGGCCCCTGTATTCTTGATCTTGGTCCTCTACAGCTGACCTTGTAGGTGCGTTTTATATCTCCAGTGCTGATCAAAGGAAGTTTGTAAAGTGGTTTTTAAAAGTGCTTTAAAAGTTGGTCTGACTCATGTTTCATGGGTTTGAAGGATTTATTGAAAATATGTTCAGCAAATTAATTTTTATTTCTGTGAGGAATTTGAGTTCAGTTTCTTGAGTTTTAGAGGGTTTTTTTTTCCCATCCTTACTGCAAAAAATAGCGTTTTCCAATGGTATTTATGTCTTAAATAAGTGGAAAACTGAGAATTCCCATTTTATACTCTGATTCTTTATAACTGAGTGTGTAAGTTTTCTCATGGTAAAGTTACTGGTCACGTGCAGGGGGAAATATTTAATTTGTATGCACATGTACATTAAGGTAAGATTCTTAGAGTGGCATGTCTTGCAACTGCTTACACCTCATTAGATTAATTATTTCTTCTAACACCTATTATTACTGTTAGTAATTGTTAGTAACTGTTAGTGCAGCTACAGAGGGGTTAGGGTATTCAGCTGTGCCACTTCAGTTGTCAAGGAGGGTACAGGTACCTGCTATTTGATGTTAAATGAAAGAATCTCTAGTACTTGCCTTGCTTGCTCAAACACTTGTTCAAAGTGTATATATTGTCTCAACTCCCCAATCGTTTCACTTTGAAAGCTACTTTCCCAAACCCGTATTTCCAAACAAATTCAAATTTGTACACACATAACAGGTTTTAAGTATCTCCTCAAACAAGGCTGGTTTCAAGGCTATTGGAGTAAGAAGTGTCGGTACACTTTCCATTTTGACTGTGGTAGAACTGTTTTCATAAAACTGCTTAGCAAGGCGGGTTAAACTGGTAGTGAATATCTCTCACGACAAGTGGAGCAGAGCTGCAGTGATCCTTGTCTCTCCATGATGGTGCCTTCTTCACAAAGTTTCTGCTCCTAGTCTGTGAAAATGCTCTGCATAGTGAGTATGTAAAGATGTGAGATCTCACAGGAATGTGCTTAAAACTGCACCACATATGTAAGCAGATGTTATTTTGTGGTTTAGAAACATTAACTTCTTTTTTCTTTTATCCAGCTGTATGCCAGGATCTTATATTTGTGCACTTTCTGAATACAGTCAGAAGTTTATGTATCAGTTTATCAAAACCGCGTCTGTTCTCTCATAAATGTGGGCCTAATATTGCCAAAGACACTTAGGTAGGATGAGCCTTTTCACTTTTGGATAAGTGAAATATTTGTTTGTTTTGATGCATGATATTTTGAGATTGCATGTGTCTGCAAGAGCAGCAGCCACAAGGAGATGAGACTAATCCTTAGTTTAAACAGTTCAAAGACTAAACTGATATAGTAACTGCTTTTAGAATATCCAAACTGTTTTGTAACTAAAATAATATATTTAACTCTCTGCTTGTTTTAATAAATGCAATTGTAGTTAATCATCGTCTCTATTTGAGAATTAAGTGATCTGGTTATTGCAGTAGGAGTCCATGTCAGTTTGGGCTGTTGTCTGCCTTTTTTTCTCTTTAGTCATACTGAGTCATGGTCTCCCTTTTTCTCTGTTAGCAAATAGTGGACCTATTCAGCTACAGAGATTGGGTGTGTGTGTACAGCTTTCCTTTCTGGGCATTGTTTCCTGAAATTTGAATTAATTGCTGTCTCTAAGATCAAGTACTTTTCCTTAGGCTGTCTTGTATTGCAGTGTGAAAACATATGTACCAGCAGGTGGAGATCGATTAAAAAAATACAAGTCAACTGGTTGGTCAGTCCTCTTTATCAAAAGTGACCTTTTCAGAGGTTTTCAGAATATCTAACTTAATTTTTGCTGTTGTAAATCCTACTTCACCATATCCTGTTAATTTCTGTTGGTGGAACAATTTGTGCAGAAAGGGTGTTTGGAGGGAGATTTGCTGAGCTGCAGAAACCTTTGGTGAAAAGCTGATGAATGGAGAGAGAGGTTGCAGCTGCCCCATAATGCTTTCTGTGCCTGGGAGAGCCTGGCAACTCCCTGCCTTTCCAGGTGAGTGCCACTGTGGGAATCTTCTCCAATGGGATAAAAATCCTCCAAGATTTCTCTAAGTCATGCTAAAGTGTGATCTATCCATTTGTTACTGCTAAGCAAGAGGAAAAGTTTATGGATTCACATTTGCAGTAATAGTTTCAGCCTTTCTGATCTGATTCCAAAGAGCTTTTTTCTGGATCTTCCATTTTGAGGACTTGGCAGGTAAATGGGAGATCTGATGGCTAGGTTTTTATTTAGCCTAAGGTAGTCTGGTCTTTACTGGGCATGTGAACTAGCTGTCAGATTTGGGCTTCTTCTTGGGAGACAGCAGTAGCAGCTCAGGGCAGTCTTGAGCTGTGCTGGATGCCACCCTCTTCCACTTTTGTCTCCTTGGCCCCTCTGATAAACAGCATCTTGTAGTTCTGCTGACTCCTCTTTATTCCACATTTGAAAAAACAGCGGTGCTCACATTTCTCCAAGGCTGTGACGTTGTGGGGTGGCAGATGCTCCCAGCCCAGCTGTGTGAGAGGCATCTGTCTGGTTTGCCTCCTCCAGGGAAAAGGCACTGGGCCAGATTCAGCTTTAACTTCCAGATGGATCTTACTAGCTAGTTTGTTCCAGCAGCACGCAGAACTGGCAGCTGACATCTAGGAGGTGGGCATGGAACTGCAAACTGTTAAAGAACATATGAAATTTGAAGCACCTCTTAAAGCATTGACTGGACATTCATAGTATGCAGAATTCATTCAATAATCAGTTGTCAGTTCTGCATCTGCACTGGGACAGGTAGGCCCTGAAATCAGGCAGCATTAAGAGTATTAACAAACTCCTTTGCTGGCTTTACCTTGGTGTTTCTTTTATCTTCCCTTTTCCATGAGAACTTTGTTCTGCATCCTCTCCTCTGTACACCACCTTCTTCAAGAACCTTTCCCCGTAGCCTGAGGAAGTGGTTTAACATTGGATACAGACACACACGGACACACAAGTGTAACATCTCCGTGATAGAAAAGGGGTGTGACTTCCTGTACACATTGGGATTGGTGGGGGTGGGACTGGCACAGTTGCTAAAATGCGAACAACAGAAAGGCAATCCCTAAAGTATATAAAATTCCTATAATTTAAATGACTAAATCAGCTGAATGTGTGTAAATGTCCCACTGGTTTAGTACAGTCTAAATGCACAACCCACAGCCTTTCCAACAGCCAAAGTTGGATTGTGGAGGCAAGCATAAAGACGGAGGGGGTGGGTAAAAAAAGAAGGTAGTAGGAATGGTTTTAAACAACTTACTGCTCAAGCATCATTACCATTTTACTGTCAAGTAGAAATAAAGATAGGGAACCTATCTGCAGCATAGGAAACTACTTTGTTGAACTGTAGCCTGGCCTTCCGTCTTACTGAATCTCTACTTCTCACTGTCAGTGCACATCTTGTACAGTAAAGAACTGAAGTAAAGATCTCAAATGCGTACCTGGCCTGGAATAAGGTTGCTTGTGGTATTTTTCCTCTCATAAATGACGTGGAATAGCAGGAAAATATTGTGAATGTGATAGATTAATTTTCATTTTTGAAACTTGTCTGTACTTCCCTCATATGTGTTCTCCTCCTGTAAAATTGTTGCACGCTGATTTCCTTGCAAACTTGTTTAAATTCCTTCTGAATGCCCTTAAGGTGCCTAAGGGCCCTCAGCTTAGCTTATGGCCCTCTGGGGTAAAAAGTTGACGTGACCTGCTTCTCTGCTACAGAAACCATTTAATTGGATACTTGTACATGTAAACATTTGAATTTCTTGCTTCCTAACTGAGATGTTCCTAATTCTCTCTGCACCTAATTAGAGAATGCAGGTCTTTCCACAGAAGTCCATGCCATAGTAGGCAGTTCTACGGGGGCTGCAGGAGGACCTGATAAGACAGCATTTGTCTGGAACTTTGCTTTATGAGGAAAGGAAAAGTAGAAGCTGGTGCTGGTACAACAAAGAGATTTCTGGTGGGCCAGCTGAAGGCCCTGGAGGTGTTTGTCCCTGCAGCAAACTCTAACAGTACCTGTGCCATTGGTAGGAACAAAACTATGAGAAAGATCACATTCATTTTTAAACAGAAAGGAAAAGGGAGTTACCAGATTGATTGCAGTCAGCTGAATGAACCCAGAAAAACTTTGGCCTTCTCATTACCAACCAAGGCATTTCTTGCTTCTCAGTCAGGTATTTATGGGGAAGAAATCCATTCTTGATAAGATGTGATGTTGAAACTACTGTCTGTCTATCTGAAACTGCTTCTGAGCTTCTTGGTGGTGCAGATTTCTAAGAGCACAGCTGGAACTGAAAGAGTTATGACAAGCTTTTCTTTCTCTCCTAATTATGGCATTCTTCAAAAAGACTGCCCCAGTAAACACTTATTGTTCTGTATTCCTTTTCTCTGGTGTCTTTGAATATGATTAACTAAGTTTCACCCTTAGATAACCTTGTGTCCCTACAAAATTTTATTTAGATGTCTACATTCCTAAAAATAATACATGAATGAAGTGTTCCAAGCAGCAAACCGCAGCTTCCTGAGGTAGCAGTGTCTGTAATGCAGTGTTTAGTTCAAAGATTTTGTTTTATGAGTGATATAACATTGTGGAGTCTACAACCAGTTTTACAGTATTGTTTTCCTGTGTGCTGTTTGTGTTCTTTTTAATGATTTTTGGATGCAAAGCACATGTCATTAGTTGACTAATATAAACAGAAGATCGCTAAGGTATAGTTTTTGTGGTATGTGTTCTACTTAGCAAGGCTTTTTAACCTATAATTGTTTCTAGCCTGCAATGATCACAATACTGCCCACAAGTTATAGTTATTTATTTTGTCACATACTGAAATTGCTTTTACTTTTGCAGAATACATTTAAGTCTGAATGTTTGAATGTTAGTACTCTAACTCTTGGTACAAATTGTTTTCCTGGTATCTAAAGCCTTGTTTGTTCAAACTCTCATAAAAAGGGATCTGACTGGGATTCAGTTGCCAAATGTGTTTAGAAAAGGCATCATAAATTATAAGTTTTGTTTTCAAGTTCATTTGTCTGGGACAAAGCCAAGCATGATACGTGTTATGTTCCAAAACTAATTCAGTAACACAGAGTGGGGGAAGGTAAGGGGGAAGAGTGAAATGGTAATTTGGCAATATCAAAGTACTTAATTTTCTTGACAAAGTTCTCATATTTTAAGACAATTCCATCGTTCGGAGAGAAACCACACACTCTCTAATTACTGGCTATAAAACTAAGGATTTAAGAGCTATGAGTGTTACAGTTTGAGGAAACTATAATTAAGGCTCTGTTTCCTTAAGGAAACAGAGAGTTCAGACAGCTTTTAAAAGGTGGTGGTAAATATATTTGTATTTCTGTGTATTGATAAATGCACATTCTCTAGTCTTCAACTGAGTTAAGGAGTAAGGTGTATCCTAAGTAACCTCTTATTTTGTGTTTCCCAACGTGCTCTTTCAGCTCTAAGTGATTTACCTAGTAATAGTTATAATTTCTTCTGATTGTAAATCAGAATTCTTTAATTCTATATATCTTGTCTTCTGCTGAGACAGAGAAGTGTAGAATGAAATAAAATTTAATGGATATGGTTAAGAAGTAATCTGGTTCTAGAATACTGCACTGTGTATGTATTTGCAACCTCTTGTAGCCTGTCTGCTTCCAGAGAGTCAGGGAAACTGTTACTACTGAATACAATAGCAGGAAGATTGTTAGTCATAAAATAAATGTGGATGTGCTTAAGTATTGTCAGTCAGCAGGTCATTACATGCAACCAAGTCTAGACCATTTTGGAATCACTGCAGAAACCACTGGCGTATAAATCCCTCAGTCTGATGGGCTTCCCTGGAGCAGTAGTTTTTACTCAGGAAAGATGCTGTGAAGGCTGAAGCTGAGAGTGGTGATTCTGGCAGCTCCTGAGCTCTGGATCTCTCACTTTACCATGACATTCTGGTGCTGTCAGGACTTTGGCTGCTTCACTGCAGAGAGAGCAGATTGCATCTTGGTGCCAATCACTGTGGGCTTCTAACTAGCCCACCAAATATTATGAAAGGGCATGAGTACCTGGGAAGTCCTGTGATGACAGTTCCAAGTTCTTGTGTTCCTGTTCTCAGTGCAATGAAATACTCTTGTCAGGTGGGCAGCACCAGAATTTGGCTTATCTTTGAATTATTTATTCCTACTTTATTCTGCGCTGGAATGAAGACTGACTTAGAAACAGGAAGATCTTCTGTAAATTGGGATAATATTTTCTGTACATTCTTGCAAATGAGGACCATTTCTGTATCACAGGATTTTAAAGTATGAGGTAGATTCAGATAAAAAGTTACATGTTTAGGGAACAGAATACCTTAGAAAACTATATTTAGAAAGTCATCCCACTAGTGGTGTAGAAGTATAGTATGACATACAGAATTACTTGTTGTTGAATTGGCAGGTTAGTTGTTTGAAGGGGTTTTGTGGTTTTATTTGAATGTTAGTGGGGCAGAGTTGATGTCTCTAGCATTAAAGTTCATTTTGTGAGTTAGTGTAAGCAGAACATTTTGTGTGACTTAGTGTAATTAGTTAATTTTGCATGTGAGATAGTTTGTTTTTGAGTCAACTTTTTCAGAGGCTAGTTAGAACTGTCTGTAGATAAACTGCTGCAGTGCTGTGAAGAGGACGTGGTCAATAGGTTAATGTCCCAGTGGACATTGGTGACAAGTGGTCCAGATCCTCAGGGCCTGTACTGGGAGCAGTTCTGTTTAATATCTTCATTAATGACGCAGTGGGATCAAGTGCACCCTCAGCAAGTTTGCAGGAGTCACCAAGCTGAGTGGTGTAAATGACATGCCTGAGGGAAGGGATGCCATCCAGAGGGACCTGAACAAGCTCAAGAAGTGGGCTCATGTGAATCTCATGAGGTTTAATAAGACCAAGTGCAAGTTGCTGAGGGTCAGGGCAATCCCTGGTATCAATACAAGCTGGGGATGAACAGATTGAGAGCAGCCGTGCCAAGAAGGACTTGGGGGTGCTGATGGATGAGAGACTGGACATGAGAAGGCTATGTGTGTTTGTAGCCCAGAAATCCAACCATATTCTGGGCTGCATCAAAAGCAGTGTGGGCAGCAACTGGAGGGAGGTGGTTCTGCCCCTCTACTCTGCTCTGGTGAGACCCCGCCTGGAGTGCTGCATCCAGGTCTGGGGCCCCCAGCATAAGTAGGATGTGGACTTGTTGGAGAGAGTCCAGAAGAGGACGATGAAGATGATTAGCGGGTTGGAGCACTTCTAGGAAGAAAGGCTGAGAGAGAGTTGGCATTGCTCAGCCTGGAGAAGAGAAAGCTTCAAAGAGACCTTGTAGTAGCCTTCCAGTGCCTAAAAGGGTCTTATAAGAAAGATGGGGACAGATGTTTTAGCAGGGCCTGTTATGATAGGATGAGTAATGGTTTTAAACTAAAAGAGGGTAGATTCAGACTAGACATAAGTTTTTAACAATGAGGATGGTGAAGCACAGGAACAGGTTTCTCAGAGAGGTGGTAGATGTCCATTAGAACAGGCTCCCCAGAGAAGTGGTCACAGCACCATGCCTGCCAGAGTTCAAGAAGTATTTGGACAAAACTCTCAGGCACATAGTGTGACTCTTGGGGATGGTCCTCTTGGCATTAAGAGTTGGATTCTGTGATCCTTATGGGTCTCTTTCAACTCTGCATATTCTGTGATCCCTAGAAACCTTCAAGGTCAGATTAAACCGGGCTCTGAGCAATGTGCTTTAGTTGAAATTTTCCCTGCTCTTTGCAGGGGGTTGGAACTGCACAACCTTTAAGGGTCCCTTCCAACCCAAATGGTTCAATGGGTTCTCTGAAACTGTTTAAGCATCCTTCTGTTTTTCCACATTTGAATTAATTAGTTTTTAAAAGCTAAATTAAAATGAATGTGTTTTACAATGCTTACAACAAAGCAGAGCTAAGCATAACACAATGTGTTTGTGCAGGTATATGCCACAATTTATTTTTCTCTCCATCTTTGGGGGTGAGGGAGGCAGCTGTTCAACAAGGACCATAGTGGAGAGTGAGGGCAATCTGCATTTTTGTCACCTGGGATTCTTTTTCAGTTTCTAATTTTTACATTTAACCCACGTTGAAAAAGCACACAAAAAGTTAAAACACAAAGTGTTAAAAATTACTTTCCAGGTCACAGGTTATGTTTTAAATCAGACTCATGTTGTTATGGTTCCTGATAATATTTTTGGAATTAGAAACCTGTCAGTGTTTCCATTTGGAGAGGGAGCTATAACTGGCTATAAAAATATGTTCCCAGCCAAGGCATGCCATGTGAGGTCGTTGCTGAAAAGCAATTAAAGTCTGGCAGCTTTAAAATAAGAGGCACATCAATAAGATGGGGAAATCTGCTGCTTTTTCTGTCTGTGCTGCATTTCTAGAAGTCAGGAAATGTATGACAATAAATGAACAGTGACCGTTTTGGGCCTGCTTTTATGGGTTGCTGCCCAGAATCAGGTCTGGATCGATGATTTTTGTTTGTCTTTAGTGTTAGGTTTTCTTTCCCTCTGGATATCATTTCACAAGTTATGCTCTTGATAGATATTTTAACACCTTCTATCCATTTCCTAAATATTTTGTGCAATTGGTCCTTTTCCTTTGGTTCACCACAACTTTAAGTAGCTCCAGCACATTCTTCCAATTTACGACGTCTCCCTGACTCGCCAGCTGGACTCCACACATAGCCTTGGTGCTCCAGGAAGGAAGACTTGGCATCAAGTGAGTCTGGGGTTAATGAAAGCCTGGAGTGGGAAGTTATAAAAATCAGATGGTTATAGTAATTGTAAGGGGCTATACACTGAGCTTAATAGCTCCATGGGGAATGGTGATATATATGAGGAGTGTAGGAGAGAAAGAATGGGCATAGAAAGGTGCCATTATTTTTATACATATATCTCTATATATGTATCTCTATATATGTATCTCCCTATTCCCCCTCCCCTTCCCTTTCATTCCTTCTTTGAAGGATATTTGATATCTTTTTGCTAGAATCCTAGTCTGACCTGACTGCACTGCATCGTCAAAAATCCCTACAGAAAGCTTTCAGAGAGGGGAAGTTCTTTTCCAAGATCGAGTCTTCTTTGGCTGCAATAAAATATTTAAGTATGATAATCACATGTGATTATCTCTCCTGCATTTTCCACGGTGATTCTAAACCATCTATTTTATCTTTTATTTTGATCAGATACTTATCTGTTTCATTTTAAATTCAGGCAGGTTAAGACAAATTGTTTTTTTAAAGGAAAACAACCACCAAGTTAACATCCGTTTTTATTTTTCTATGCCTCATATTCAGGGTCAGAATCACACGGGCCAATGTTCCTGCTCAGGTGTAAAGAGGTAGTAGCTGGAGGCAAGTCTGCGGGTAAAGGGTTGACTGTAATCACAAACTTTTCATCAATGGCTGCCTGTGATGACCAGCAGTTGTGCTCAGCCAGGAATTTGCAGCTCCTGGTGAAGGCTCTGGCAGTTGCTGTGTGTGTGGGGTCTGATGCTTCCATGGTCTCCATTCGTGGGGGTGATGCCAGGTGCTTTCATCTCAGTGAGCTGGACCATTGAGTCTTGTCCTCTGACCCTGAATGTAAGGAGACTCTGTTACTAGGCATAAGAGAACACTAAAATTAGGACTTGCTTTGTGTTTAGGATTGTGTTGTATCTTAAACAGTGTAATATTAGTTGCTGAAAATGAGTGTTTAGGTAACATAGTACTATATTAAGGCATGGTGATAGTATTTTAAATTTAAAAAAAAGAGATAATCTTGCAAATCTTAAAAATCTTTTATAAGATAAAGCTTTCTGTGAGACTGTCTTGCATAGATTCTCTGTTAGTCTAGCTTCTTAGTTTTAGAAGGTGGTTGTCCTGTTGGCTTTGCAAAGACGTCATTGTGACAAAAAGTGCTTGTATATTTAAAAAAATATGGAAATAAAATTGCACTGGCAACTTGAATTTTGGTTCTGTTTACATGTTTTAATTATGATGGCCATGTTTTTAAGTGGTTTAATAGAGCGGACAATGAGTACAAAATCTTTGAGGGAAATACAAGCTCCTGACATGATTTCATTACTTGTTTTGTAGGGCTGGTTTTGTCCTGGAGTATGTATTCATATGTGTGCATGTGCACACACACATGCTTGTGACTTGAGCAAATGGTTCTGCAAGTCCTCGAGACACAAGTGTGGAACACCACCGTGTCCTTTTTACAGTCATGTTTTGGAGAAGAGATATACTTTGAAGAATTTTCTAAATGTCTCATTGGTTCAAATTTTTAAAAATATCCATGTTTTCTGTATGATTCACAATGTCAGGAAAATAATAAAAACAAAGAAACAAAAAAACCCAGCACCACAGAGATTATGTAACTTGAGATTTCAGTTTAAGTAGTTAAGTGCTCAAATATAAATTTAAATGTGTTTAATGTTGTTTTTCTCAGAGGCAAAGAAGGTGTCATAAGGTCCTAGAAATGTGCATCTTGTGATAGAGATGAAAATGTACTTATGGTTCTCAGCTAAAGCTTTGTGTTACAAATACCTCCTAAAAATCTTACGAGACTATAAACTGAAGTAAGTCTGAGCTACAAAGTGAGAGATACATTTAAATATTTTCCTTTCTTCCTGTGAAATACCTGAAGAAAACAGGTGTATTGCACTCTCCTTCCTAGGACAGGACCTTTCATTACTATATGCAATAAAGTAAGTTTGTTCTCAGTCATTTTGACTTCTTATTTTAGAGCCCAGACCTAACCACACAAAGACTTTTTTTTCACACATAATTTTGTGAATTAAGAATATTGATTTTTATTTTTTTTATTTTTGGGGAGGGGGATTCCTAATAAGGGATTTTGGACAACTATTTATGGCAGCACGTTTAGTACTACTAATTTTTAAGCTGCTCTTGTTAAATGGCAGTGTGGCTAGGATATTCTTTGCTCAGATGGTGTTGCTTTGGCTCTCCACAGGCTTTCCTAGTAGTCCTGTTCTTAGAGAGCTTTTGCCTGTTTTTACAGAAAACTCATATCATCTGCTTTCAGTGGGAGGATAATTTTTCTTCCAGTTAATTACTTTGAGGCAAAAAATCTAGCAATGGGAGTTGTAATCATGAGATGACTTAGCAAGTTTAGTTAAAGACCTTAATTGCACCAAGGCTGTACTACACAGCCCTTCCTTTCTGGAAAACTATCAACAAACATTTCTCATTCAGAAAACTGTACCAGGAGACTCATAACTGGAGTGTTCCTGGATGCTGCTGACTTAGTTGAAGTTATTGGAGACTGTTAATGTACAACAATGTTGAAAATGAAAACCTGTTTGAATATTATAGTAGCTTCCAGGTTTTCAGTGCCTCATTTTAAAATTTTTGTGCATTTTTCAGTAGCTGTTTTTTTCAGGGCTTATGCAATTTTTATCTCTGATGGTCTCAAGAATGAAATGTTTTGAGAGCTGATGGGGAACTTTGGAGGAATCATTTGTTATTTATGAAATACTCCAGAAATTAAAATTTTCCATTTTTTTAACCGATCGATTTCTTCTTCTCTCTCTCTGTTTTTCTAAAGTAAAATATAAGCCCATGTATTTTCCTACTTGAAGCCACCGACACTCCTTTTATTCTGAGATAGTGAAGTTCTATTATCTCAATTTTAAGAATGAGGGAACAGTAAGAAAAGCTAAGTTATTGATCCAAGTCATAAAAATAGCTGTGCCTGAATTATTGCTTGAACCTAGGTGTGCCTTATCCTAAGCCGAGGGCTCCCTTGACTAGTTCTTTCTACCTCTCAGAGGTACAACCTTTGTAATAAAAGGGAAAGAAAAAATACTTATTTAGCATATCATAATTGATATGTACTGGCACAAAGTACTTCAATTCACAGGTTACTAAACTATGTGTCACAAACTACAGCACTGACCAAGTAGTCACAAAACATTTCAGGTCCTTGGAAAAGTGAGAATTAACAAAATAAAAATTTCCCAAATGATCTAGCTAGTAAACTATGCCACATGCTTCAAGTCTATGCTGATTTGATGAAAGAAAATTCCTTTCTGAGTGAAATCTGATAACTAGCTTGACTTGAGTATGTTGGGAAATTTATAAATTAGACACAAGTTTTTATTTTGTTTATTTCCCCCTCCTTATGATCAGTCTCTAATCATTCAGAGGAAGAAAATTAATTTTCCTTCATTCTTGGGAAGCTATATGTGCTGGTTGCTTGTTAAAGTTGGTAACTTTTTCAGGTTACTGGCTGGGCCCTGAAGTATGAGACTATTTGTGATTTATAACTAATGTGTCCCTGCTCTTTTCAAAAGGTGCGTCTCGGGGAAGATGTCCATGGATTATTGGCCACTGGTGGATGTTGTCTTATGCTTTCCTGAATTTAATCTCATTTGAGCTGAGCTGCATTGCTACCTAGAGGTCTTTTCCTCTAGTGAGATTTTTTTCTCTTAAGATGACTGACTTTGTGTGGGAAAAGATACTTCCAGCTGTGAAGATATCCTTTTAGTTCTCTTATTTGCAATTACAGTGTATTTTCAAAATGCTGTTTCCATTTCATTCATTGATACTTTTCAGCACAGAATGTGCTGAGTTGGAAGGGACCCACAAGGATCTTTGAGTCCAACCTCTGGCCCTGCACAGGACCATCCCCATGAGTCACACTATGTGCCTGAGAGTATCATCCAAAGGCTTCTTGAACTGTGACTACTTCCCTGGGGAGTCTGTTCCAGCGCCCAGCCACCCTCTGGTGGGCCCAACCTAAACCTCCCCTGACACAACTTCAGGCCAGTCTGTCTGGTTGTGTCACTGGTCACCACGGAGAAGAGATCAGTGCCTGTCCCTTCTCTTGCCCTCACAAGGAAGTTGTGGACTGCAATGAGGTCCTGCCTCAGTCTCCTCCAGGCTGAAGAGACCAAGTGACCTCAGCCACTCCTCACACGGCTTCTCCTCAAGACCCTTCCCCATCTTCATTTGACCTCCCTTGGGCCCCCTTAAATATCTTAGTGTCTTTTTTTATATTCCGGTGTTCTCCTTTGTGCGATCTCCTGTGTAAAGGAATATATCTGGACATCCACAAAACTTTCCATATCCCCATGTGCTTTGTTACTTCTCCATCAGAAGTGTGTTGCACATGATGCAGCTCAGGCTGCCTTCTTCTTCAGGTGACAAGTGAAATTGGATACATCAGATGCAGGTCATGGGACCAATTCAGCCTGCAAGTGACCTCTCTGGCAGGGGATTGGACCTTCCTTAGCAATCTCCTGCTCAAAGCAGGGTTAGGTGTGATGCCAAACAAGGTTACTTAGGGCTTTATCCAAATAGGGCTTGAAATGGTTGTGCCTTCCTTTAACTGTTCAGGAGTATTGTGGTGTCATTTGGAGTCCTGGACTTACTGAAACTGAGTAATTGTTGGAGTAAGCACAGCATCCATCTAGCTTTGCATTTTGTTCCTGGACAAGGAGAAAACAGTATTTCCTCCCTGCCTAGTGCTTCAGTACAGTTTAAGTGGATTCAGCCCAAGAAGTCAGCCTGGGATCCTTGTAAGTGCTATCAGTTTTCTAGTGCAAACATGATCATTAACTACTCTCTGTCAGCTGTTGTAGCTGAGAAAATGCAGAGGTGTGTCTACACAGTACCCAAATCAGTTTCTCTACAGACTTGTCATATCTGTCAGGAGACTACCAGTTTAGTTCTCTGCAATACTGTGAGGAGCAATTTTACTTCTATGTGGTTCAAGCATCATTCTTAACCTAATGCCTAACCTGAAACCTGGGTTGTGTCCATCAGGCTTGAACATCTGGCAAATCTGCTTGTGCAGATTCCCACTGAAGCTTTGCCCAGAGCTAGCTTTTGCTTAGTGTAAAGAACTCTGCAGCATTTTTTCTGCAAAGCTTCTCATACTCATATAATCTTACGTGCATTTTAAAGTTTCCTACTCAGTTACTTATATCTAAGAACATTAAATCTTACAGGCTATTCACAGCTATCTAAATCTTGAATTTCTTCATTCTTAGAAGCTATGACTTTCTGTAACTTTCAAGTTAATAATGCTAGTAAAAAGGTAAAAAGTAAAACCCTTCATTTACTTGCTGTTCAATATTTCAGCTGTCTGGTATTTATGAAATACTAAGCAGTGTTTTCTCTGCTTTATAATCTGGAGCAATAAGTCATGTTCTTCACTGTTCCAGATTTACAATCTCAGTCAAACATTTATTTGTTACATGCCAGTTCCTATTGATCAATAAAATGTGATAGTATCAATAGTTTAGCATGCATTCATTAGTTTAGTGGTGCCTAATATAACAATGAAAGTAACTGTGTAGTCTTTGCCTCTGTTTATTTCTGCTGGAATTTCTGTATGGGTTGTCTAGCTTCAGAGGACAGATCTATGACTTTTAAATTATGTTTCATTCCATCTTCCAGTAACTGAAAAGAAAGACTTGAGCGCCTTCTCTAGCTACATTTTTTTTCCTGTTCCTCAGTCTTTTCTACCTTTTTAGAAATTGCTCAGTGAAAGTATGAAAAGGTAAAGTGAAATATCATGCATCATATATAAAGTCTTCTTGTACTTTGTCATTGCACTTTGTGTCTCAAGCAGAGTGTTCTGGATCTTCACCTCTTCAGCTCCAGTGCTGCCAATAATGTTTTGTCTTCAGTGGTTTGGGTGGATCTGGATTTGGAACTGTGTTTTTGTTGGAATGCCTTTATGTTGGATCCCTGCAGTTCTCAGTGCTTGAAAAAGTTATAACTTAAAATAGAAGACAAAGTAAACCCACCATCAAAAGGGAAAAATTAAATCTCTGTTTATTCACCTGCATACTAAAGATGAATCTTATTCACAGCAGCTAGCTGAAATATTCTGGATATTAAAAGACTTGGAAAAAGTGAATTTTTTTAAATGCCTGGGACTTTGTTACAGTACGATTTGTGTCCCAGATGTTGATTTGCAGCAGCACTGTGCTGGATGAAATTTGCTGTTGAATGTGCTATCAGATAGTGGCACACAGAATATGTGGGAAAAATACATTTCTGTGCAATCGGTGTAATTATAGAATAGGCTGTGACAGCCTGTGCATTTCTGAATGATGATAGCATGGGATCATGAAATACAAAAGTCTGAGACTGGTGTCCAAGTGAGTTTTAACCACCTGAGAGGTGGAAATACACTGCCTTGTCGTCTCCACTGGCCAGGCCTGCCTGCTAGCATGGTGTTATGAGGAAAGTAAAGGAGTGTTTTGTTTTGTTTCTTTTTAATTTTTGTTTCCCTTTGCAACTTTCACACTAACACCATAAAGAAAGAGTTGGTCCAAAATGTAGTAAGTCTCTGGCAGAAGCACAACTGGTAGTTCCCGAAGTGGAACTACCAGCCTCTGAGCATTTGCTCATGCTTCCCAATGAAATTTATTTTCAGTGGAAGGGAAAGAAAATTCCCACTTGAAATAAGCTGGGGAATATGGTGATTTTCATGTATTATCTTCCCTGATTACCTCTTCTCACATACAAAGTCTAGAAGGCGCTCCTGTGCTGCATACATAGGTAAGATATAGTGGATGTAAGTGAAAGAGGTAAAGTCATAGCTGAGAAGCATGATTTTCAAAAGCCTGTTTGGGAGGACACAGTGATTGGTTTTGAAAACTCGGGTTTCCAGGATCAGAACTCTGCTGAGCAGCAGGGATTTTCAGTAGACATGCTCCTTTGTGCTTTTCTGTCTGCAGTGAGAGGCTGGTGAGTTACTGAGTGGTGGCCTGGTGGAAAGGAGCTGTAGCCATCCCTTCGTTGGAACCAGCCTGCTAAGGTTGCCACTAAGGCAAAAGAGCCACAGCACTGCATGAAGGGCATTTTAGAGAGAGCTGAGAGTTGGGGGAGACCCTGGGAGTGGAGCAGACTGGAGGTTTGGCCTCTGCCCTGTCACTTGATTTGTGCAGTTTTCATCAGATGCAATGACATCTGTGCTCTTGCCAAAGGTAATGATTGTGATGCTTTGCCTCCATGTCTGAATTGCTGGGGTTTGAGGAACAACAACAGCTTCTTTTTAAGGAGCGGCTTTGGGGTATTTGTATGTTTTACTTTATAGACCTGTAAAAAGCTGAAAGTGTAATTAATGTAAAATCTAAATAAAAACATTTGGAAGACAAGTTATCTTTCAGAATTATGGCATGTTAAAAATCCTCTTAAGTTTTATGGTTGGAGTTTCTTGAGATTGTTATACATGAAGTTACTGACAGGTAACCAAATTATCTGAGGCTTATAAAGTATCCTAAAACCCAGTGAAAGGTTATTCAAATCATCGTGAATATTTTTGCAGAGACTGAAGATGACAGATAAGGTAAAGACTTCTGAGATTTGGCATAGACAAAATTGCCCAGAGCTGTGCAAACAGTACAGTGATGGGCAGGTATTGTCCATGGTTTGGTACTGTTAGATGATAGGGGTTCTAAAAAAGCATCACTGTCAAATCATGAGGAGATGAAACAGAGGTCTTGGAGGGACTCTTCTCAGAGTGATGGCAACTGAAGCAACCACTTTACAACTTGAGTGGATTGAAGGAAGTGGCTGGTTCATTCGTTGGAATAATGTAATTTCTTACTATATCTGAAATGGATTGGCCTATAAATTAAAACTTAGGAGTGGAATTGGCAACATACCCATGAATGTGCATCATGTAAGGCTTTCCGATACCAAATGTGAGTACTTGGTGGAGACGGGAAGGGGAATGAGGCTTCAGGATAAATGACCTGTGAGTGGAATTTGTGTACTGTTGGTTGGTAAGGGTTGGGTTTTTTGTTTTGTGTGGTTTTTTGGATTTTTTTGGGGGGGGATTTTTTTGGGGGACTTTTTTTGGTTTTGTTTTCTGAACAGGCTCTTTAGCTGTCCTATTTGCATAAATGCAAGGAAAGAGGGCTTTTTTTTGCGGTTTTATTTTATTTTGTTTTACCTTTTCTTTATGACTGTAATGCTTGAATCTTTCATTGCCAATGGTTTGAGTGTGTGTTGAATTACTCTGTCAGTCGCAGCAGGAAGACCTAGAATAAAGCTGGTGAATCTGTGAACAGAAAATAACAATTAGAGCTAGTATTTCCTGGAACATTTTAACAGGGAGAGTGGAACACTTTCCTCCCTCTGTCTATTTCTGTACTTGTTTTTTAGGAAGGCAGGTGATAGGGTGGTGTTTGTGACCTGCAACAGATGTTCCAAATTTTTTTTTCCATCCTGTAGACAGAATGAACTTTCCATGGATAAAATGTAAATTGGTGACAGCTGAATTTCTGGGCTGGAAGGACAAGTACCATCTATGTGTAACACTGGAGAAATGCAAGAGGTCTGAGCAACCAAACTGCCCTGTTTTCAGGGGAAGAGGAAAGTTTCACACGAGAAACTAAACAGAGAGGAACTGTGGAGGAGAATTCACATCACAAGTAGAAGGAGGAAGCAACATTGAGTAGAGTTTAAGGCAAGTGAGGATTGATAGACTGGGAACAGCAGACAGAAGAGGACAAGGGACTTAAATGTTTCCAGTTGACAGTAGATATCCAGGAAGTGAGCTATGAGAGATACTTTTAAAAGCTCCAGATGGTTGAATGAAGAAAGATGGCTGAGTTACCTCTGTTACTTGCAGTGCAGCCTAGCTGGAGAAAAAGTCAGTAATGTTCTCAAAACATCTATGTAGACAAGGCATCCTGAAGCCAACATGTGTGTCATTTTATCGGTAAAGTAGACTTCTGAATTTGGTAGTCAGTATGCAATGCTGATAATGCCTGTAAGCCACTAAATATTGCAAAGTATCTCATCATGTAGATGATTTCTTGAGACCTGCCAGGGCGCTGAAGGAGAATAATATCAAACTGATCTTCATAGTGACTCTCCCTACCACGGTGGTGGGGAAAATCATACAGAAAATTCTGAAACTATTCAGCTGGATAACTGTGTAGCAACAGTAAAATGTTTTGATTTGAAAGTGGAATAAAAGGCCACTGTCATTTGAATAAAAATTGAATGAAGACAAGTCTTCTGAAGCCTACACTAGAATAATCACAAGGATCAATAATGAGATATTGAAATGAACTTATGAATGAGAGTAGTTTAAGCATAGAATTATGATACTAAGATATAATGAAGACCTCCAAATGAAGTGCAGAAATGGTTTCATAATAAGCAGGAAAAGTTGCTCACTTAGAAGCATAAATTTGGTGACATTTATACCAAACTGGTTGAAGTGAAATGCCACCCTACATTTATTCTGTCTTCAGGGCAAGAGTGGAAAACGTGGGTTTTCTCATTTGTGGACAACTTCAGAGAAAATGATCCTGAGCGATGAAAGCCCAGTGTTCTGAGAAGGAACATGAGGTGATCTCCTCTCTAACTGGCTGCTTCCTACCCAGAGCAATGTAGTATTTGGGAAATGGGATCTTTGTGGTCAAAAAAATTTCTATAACACGAGTGTTTAAGCAGAGTAATATCTAGAAAAAATAGAGAAGTTACATCATTTCTGTATTTGGCACTGATGCAATTGCTTTTCCAATGCTGAGCTCTATTTTTTTGGTAGCCATAAGCCTGTTGATAAAATGGTAAGGCATTGATCAAAGAACTGGATACTTTGCCTTGCGGTGAGACATTCTGGAATCTTGCTCTGTTTATCTTACCCATGAGAAGGCTAGGACTTGACCTGATCAGAGGGTCTGCATTGTGAAAAAAACATTGAAAAACTGTTAACAAACTGGCAGGCAAAGATATAAAGAGGTCCAGTGGTTACTATTTGAAGTTCAAAATTCCACTGTAGATTTTCAACAGTGTGAGTGATTAGCCCTTATGATATCTTAGCAAAGGTTGTGGTGGTTTCCTTACCACTGACAATTTAAAAATTAAGATTGAATGGTTTCTTAAATGATATGTTTCAATAAAGCACAAGTTCTGTGGCTTCTTTGTACAGGGCATTGGCTTAATTGTTCTTAAAAGTCCCCTTTGACCTTGAATCTTTTAATTCTCTTAAAGATAATTACTAGAAAGAAACTAGGCATCGTTTTGTTTTGTTATTGAAGTTTTCTGTCTAAAACTCACTTTTGTTTTTAAAAAGTTCTATTGAAAAACAGGTATTTTGCTTGGCCAGCTTCTGTTCATAGCTCATCAGATATTTTTGAACTGTAGTGAACTTGCAGTATTACAGTCTTAGTATATTGGTATACTATGTAATATTGATGTATCTATAAGGCTGTAATCCTTATTCCATTCTTTGGTGCTCTGAAGGCATATGCCAAGCATAAGTGTATTTTAGTTGGTTTTATTGAGTTAGGTATGGGTATCTTGATAGCATTAATTGAATTCAGGATTATGAAATCTACTCTTTCTGCAATAAGTGCATCTTTTAGTTGCTTCCCTCCTCTGAATCCTGTCTGCACATCTCGTATTTAGAGTGATAAGTGTCTTGGAGGCATTTCTGCTAGATCTGTACTAAAATCCAATTACCAGCATTTATGTGGCTGCAATCCCAGTTAGAGTGGGAGTGCTGTTAAGCTGGATGTTGCATCAGCAAGCCCAGTTTCTGACTTCAGAGAGCTCAAAAGACCAAAGTCTGCCAATGACCAGACAGCAAGTGATATTAGAGACATAATGAGCATGTTAGCCTGGCTCTTTAAAGAAATACTGTTCAAGGAATGGCTTTTTCTAGTGTTTGTTTCTCTGCCAGACTCTCATCTTTCTCCAATTGGTTTTGGATTAATTTGTCCATTTCAGCCTGTTTTTTACAGAATCATAAAAATACCAGGTTCTTGTGGTGGGCTGAAGCACCAGGTTCAAAAGAGCTTTGTGACACCCAACAAGTGGGTATACAAGAAAGACAAATTAGAAGCAGTTGTTGTGATATGAGCTGCAGGTCAGTAAGATCACAGAAGATCAAATGCTCTAAGTTCTCTTGCTTACAGAACAACTTGTATTCTTGTAGGGAACAGCCTAGACTCATTTTGCGCTGTTGATTCTCTTGTAATTTCAAACAGTCGTAACAATTCACTTAAAACTGCTTCAGCAATGTGGCTTAAATACATTTGATCTAGACAAGAGTTAAAGTAATTAGCTGACATTTGATTTTACTTGATACGGATCCAAACCATGAAACTTTGAACACCCTTGGGTTCAGAAGTGTTTCATTCAGTGTTTGGGTACAAGTCTGTGTTCTCAAGTAACCTTTTCAAACTTGGCAAATTTAGTACCAGATTTAAAATAAAGGCACTACATAGGGAATTAATTCTGCAAATGCTTTTTTTAGATGTTCTAGACTATAGTTGTAGAAGCAGAAGGAATAGAAAATGTATTATCTGTGTTAAAGTGTGTGTTTGTGTTTATGTGCAGTGTTCACACTTGTATATGTACTTATGTGATTGTACAAAACATTACTCCTGCTGCAAGGACATTACAGTCTTAACAGACAACCAGGGCAATCATGTGCTTTGAGAGCCAGAGGATGGTGCTAACTTAGAGCATGTGTGCATTTTAGTTTTATGATGTGACGACAGCAGCACTCTGACACTGGTTAACATTTGTGGGCCTTGTGGAAGGAGCACGTCTCCATGAGGAATTTGGTTGGGGGAAACCTGCCTGCCTGGCACATGGAGCTGAGGATGTTCAAGGCAGGGTCAAAATAAGGATGAGTAGTGTGATGTTTTACATTGCACGTGATGCAGTCAGTAACTTGGAATGTGATAGACCATGTTTTGTAAGCTTGTTATTTTTTCTTGCAGTCTAAGTTAGAAGGAAAATGAAGAAATTATAAAGAAATTTAAAAGGACGTCTATAGATGTTTCTGTTGAATACAGAGGCGTTTACTTCCTCCTTCAAAGAGCAATTATATGTGAACTGAAAAAAGCTGTATGTGATAAGAATGCGTTCTATTTCTTATGTTAAGGAACCAAGATGGGAAGACTTTGAGACAGGGAGGATTTTGTCAGATTTAATAATAGCCCATGTATATAGGGGCAAAAGAGAGACAGTTAACTGGGTATCTTCAAGATGGCATGCTTATGAGATACCAAAACCAGTACTATGGTATTTCAGTTGTTAAAGTATATGTTCATTGTCCAAGTAATTTATTAGTAGAGCATATTGTGATTTTCCCTGCTTTGGGGCAAATTGAAGTAAGAGAAAGGTTACAGAGTCTGAGCTTCCCATGAAGTTCTGAAAAGAATATAATCAACAACAATGTGGAAGACCTCTGATTCAGTGATACACACTTTACAATGACTTATGCATACATAATACCCAGAAATTTTTCAGTTTGGTGCCATAGCAGCACAGTTTTCAGATTCTTTCATAAAGTTTGCTCTCTGTATTACAGCATACAAATCGTATTATCTTCCCCTTACCACTGTATTATTCTGCAGCAATTTTTTCTTTTAAATTTCTTAATGTGTTAAAGAAGGAAAAGAAAAATATCTTATGCATTTTGGGGTTTTTATTATAATTTACTAACTGGGAGACCAACAGGGAAATTTATCACTATGTGACAATTGTGAACTACGCTATCCAAATTTAATGTGTGAGTTAAACAGTCATTTAAGTAACAGTAAGTGTCATATATACAATACCTCATATCTAAGGACTTCAGAGCACCTTACAAGTTTTGAGTCTCACAGTGTTCCTATACAAGGGGAAAAAAATACAGGCATAGAAATGAAAAAAAGTTTTTAAGGCTGCTCACAAGATAAAGAAGGAGGAGGGTCCAGATGTTACGGTTTGGGAAGCCTACATGTAAATTAAAATTGTGGGATAAATGTATGCTCTTTATGGAATTACTGTATTACTGAACTCTTTCATATATTTTGACTTGACCTTAGGCTGTGAAAGATGTGCCATCCATCTCCTGAACAAAAAATAGCACAGGATAATGGAAGATCATTTTATGCTGTGAGCTCCTTTTCCTGTGAGAGCTATGGCTGAAGCCCAGAAAAGTCAGCATAATTAAATTTGCCTACAGAGCAAAGGGTTACCAACAAAGACATCTTACCAGAAACAGAAAATAAAAAGGTGCTTGAGGAGAGTAACATGCGGGCAGTGATAAAGGAAAGTTGGACAGTAAAGTCAAACTGAGGCACATTTTGTAGCCAAGAAGTCAGAATTTTCATGAAGGTCAATGAGAGAAGGTGGATAAGAGACCTACAATGATACTTGACATCTATCTGCTCCAGAACCTAATCCCTGCTCCCCAAGCCACACTATTGAGAATCGTAGAATTGTTCAAGTTGGAAAAGGACTTTAAGATTATTGAGTACAGCCATTACCCTAACACTGCCAAGTCTACCACTAAACCATGTCCCTAATCACCATATCTATACATCTCTTGGATAACTCAACCACTTTCCTGGGGAGCCAGTTCCAATGACTGACAACCCTTTCAATGAAAAGGATGCCCAATCTAAACCTCCTCTGGCAAACCTGAGGCCATTTTATCTCATCCTGTTTCTTGTTACTGGGGAGAAGAGACTGAACTCCACCTTGCTAGACCCTCCTTTCAGGTAGTTGTAGAGAGCCATAAGGTCACTCCTGAGGAGATCAGGTCAGATGAGCAGGACCTGAATTTCATACTATGCTGGCTGGTTCTGATCCCATGGTTGTCCTGTATGTCCTGCATGATGGCACTTAATGACCTTCCTCAGCACTGAGGTCAGTCTGACAGGCCTGTAGTTCCCTGGAGCCTGTTTCTGACCCTTCTTGTCCATGGGTGTCACATTGACCAACCTGCAGTCAGCTGGGACCTCTCTGGCTGACAAGTACATGATTGAAAGTGGCTTAGCAAGCTCTTCCACCAGCTCCCCCAGCACCCTTATGTGGATTCCATTTGGCCCCATAAACTTGCAGGGGTTTAAGTGGTGTAGCAGGTCACTGACCATTTCCCCTTGGATTATGGAGGCTTCATTGTGCTCCCTGTCCTTGTCTTCCAGCTCCATGGGCTGGGACTATAGAACAACTGGTGTTACTCTTACAGACTGAGGCAAAGAAGACATTAAGGACCTCAGCCTTTTCCTTATCCTTTGTCACTGTTTCCCCTCACATCCAATAAAGAACAGAAATTTTCCTTAGCCCTTATTTTGTTGCTAATGTATTTATAGAAATATTTTTTATTGTCACTTGTGGCAGTAGCCAGATTAAGTTCTTGTTGGGCTTTGGTCTTTGTAAATTTTCTCTCTCTAGAACCTCATGACATCCTTGTAGTCCTCCTAAATTATCTGCCCCTTCTTCCAAAGGTTTTAAACTCTCCTTTTTCTCGCTGAGTTCCAGCCTGTTCAGCCAGGCTGGTTTTCTTTCCCACTGGATCATCTTTTGACAAATGGGGCCAGCCTGATCCTGTACCTTTGGTATTTCCTTCTTGAAGGATGTCCAGCCTTCCTAGACTCTGTTCGCCTTCAGGACTGCCTCCTAAGGGATATTATTAGCCAGACTCCTAAACAGGCCAAAGTTTGCCCTCTGGAAGTCCAAGGTAGAGATTCTGTTGACCTCCTTCCTTACTTTACCAAGAACCAAAAACTTACAATTTTGTAATTGCTTTACCCAAGATGGCCTCCAACCACCACATCACCTACAAGTCTTTCTCCCTTCCCACACAACAGGTCCAGAGGTTACCTTCCCTAGTTTGCTCCCTCACCAGATGTGTCAGGAAGTCACTCACACTCCAAGAATCTCCTAGGCTTTTTCCTCTCTGCTGTGTTGTATTTTGAGCACACATTTGGTAAGTTGAAGTCCCCCACAAGAACAAGGGTGAGCAATTGTAAGACTTCTTCCAACCGCTTGGAGAATATTTCGTTTGCCTTTTTGTTCTGGTTGGGTGGTCTGTAGCAGATTTCCATCATACCTGCCTTGTTGGCCTTCCCCCTGATTCTTACCCACAAACACTCAACCCTATCTTCAGTATCATCAAGCTCTACACAACCAAAACACCCCATAACGTACAAGCTTATCCCACTGCTTCCCCTGCCTTGCCTATCCCTTTTGAGGAGATTATAGATATTCACTGCAACATTCCAGTTGTGTGACTACTTGCACAATGTTTCTGTGATATCAATTATGTCATGCTTTTTCTGCTCTGTAGAGACTTTTTGCTCCTCATGTTACCTGTGCTGTGTGCATTGGTGCACTTCAGCTGCTCTATTGATCCTGGAATCTTTTTTGTGGAGGAGAAGCCCTAATTCCTACATTCTCAGGTGCTTCCATGGTTTCTAACTTATGAATTACCCTTGCATCTTTGCTGCTAAATGGACTTCCGTCCCCTATCTCCCTTGAGATGGGAGACTGAAGGTCCTTGCTAATACCCTGTCCCTTAAGACACTGGCACACTGCCCCTAGACTTATCTCTATTGAGCCTTGTTTTATCCATTTCTCCCTTCAAATCTAATTTAAAGCTCTTTCAGTGAGCCCTGCTAACTCCTGTGCAAAGATCTTTTTCCTCCTTTGAGACAGCTTTACCCTGTCTGTTGGCAGTTTTGTTCCTTTTAGTTATATCCGTATGTATAGCATTTATCTATATCCATATGCATATCTCCATATATATATGTATATAGTAGCCTTTAGCTATGTTCATGCTATTCAGCAATTGCCTGGCCTTAAGTCAAAAACGCATACATGAGATTCTGATTTCAGCTGTTTCAAACTCCAAAAATCATTCTGAGTGGCAAATATTTGCTTTGTTCCTTTTAATTCTTTTGTTATAATACAGGCTTCTCTGAGGAACCTTGAATAAGTTGTAAGTACAAATTTACTGAGAGTGAGATGCAAGGAGGCTAACAGGGAACTTAGAAGTCTACAGGATTGCCCAGCATATTTTAAGTAACAATTTCTTTGGAGTATATGATCATGTATTTTTTTGATGTGGTTACAGATAGGCCATTTCTGCCAACAGTGAGATGAGGGATGCATTCAGGCCTAGCTCATCATCTGTTTGTTTTTCTCTTCTTGTCTGTCTTTGAAGATGTGGATTGTGAATGAGAACAGTTACAAGGCAAACTGTAGGAAAAGTTGTATCTCAGGTCTTGTGGGCAACAGGAGATGGGAATTGGTTTAGGAGTACAAGGCAGTTAGTCTGGTAGAATGTCTCACTACAAAAGGGTTAACAGACTACTGAAGAGTCATACATTCACCACAAAGGGTAAGGATGCTATTTCCATCAAGAGGATCTCATCAGGTGAGACTGGTGCCAGAGGACTCCAATACTCAGCAAGTGTCCCACTGACTGAGCTGTTTCACACCAGGTTGCTTGGCTTCATCCTGCCTGCCACCCACTAGTATTATTTTGTACAAGATCAGACTTGAATGCTATCATGCTGAACTTAGTGAATCGTGTAGGGGGGATGGAAGCAGAGAGGGAATGGGAATGTGGTGTGCAGATGTGTGAAGGTGAGAGTAAAGCTAATCAGCTACTGGTTCTAGAGGGTGGTAGACTTTTCCTTTTTTTTTTTCTTTTTTTCTTCCTGGCTCTGCTGGTGAAGTCATCAATTGAAAAACCTCAGTTATCCAGCCATACAAGGTAAAAGTATCAGATCGCTACATTAGGGTGTGAATATTACAATTAAACATAGTCTTTGCCCCTTTGGCCAGCTGCTCTCTGGGTGGCCTCTATTAAAAAACTCTTGAGACCCCAATGACATTTTCCTATGTTGCATAATATTTTTCTTTTGTTTCTAGTAAACTAGATTTGAACTGGCAAATTTCTGTGAACTCCTGTAATGAATGTAATATTTAAAACAGACCTGTTAAGTTATGCTGGTTTCAGGAATGTCTTGAGCCATCCTCCCTCTGCTAACCTGCTGTACTGATCCAGCCCCTGAGAAGCCCATGGGAACAGAGGAGTGTTCTGCAGAAAGGCAGGATAATAAAAGCTCATAAGGACAAAGAGTGATACAGCTGAAGTTTGTGTTGCAGTTGTAAGCCAAGTAACTTAAAAAAAGAGAATAATCTATCAATATAGACTTGAATGCACAGCACCTGGTGACCTAGAATGGTAGTCTGCACTAAATGCCCTCCGTTGGTAATGTCTGTGCGTATGGTTTTCAGCCCATTTTGGGAAGAAACTTATAGGAAAAGGCTATTAGCAGTTAAAACTGCTACTGTTTTTTTTAAAAATGTCATCATATTCTTAGTAGATCAAGAAGAGTCTGCAAGAAGACAGCTGTTCTAGGACCAAGAGCTAGGGGACAGCATGTGTTGTTGGTGGCTGTGTCTGTTCTGCAGAGACTTTTCTACTCTCACTATTGCTCACTTCCCAAGTCAGAAGTTGTGCTAGTGGTGTTGCTGGATTTCCATGGGCATATCATTCCAGGTGCCTATATCAGGGTGGTGAAGTTCTTGTATTGTGTTGCTGTTGTGTGCTTATGTCCCCAGCTTCAAACTGGAATCCAGCATTGCATTTTTCCTTAACTTTTTACTAGTGAACTTTATAAACCTTGGTCTCTGCTTGCCCGTACCTGTATTTTAAATGTGTGCAAATTCATTAAATTGCTCTACATATAATTAAAAATATAGAGATTGCATTTCTTTTTTATTTAGTGCCAGTGCATATATATGAAAGTCAGTGCACTTTCAGAATTGCTCCTTCAGAATTTCTTGTGGTCATGCAGAAGTAACACGTTAGAGGGAAGAGGACCTCCAGCCAAAATAATTTTCAAGTTATCTTAAAGTGTAATTTATCTTCTTGTTTTGCAGCTAGCTATGGACCAAATCCAATTTGCAAAGGTTGTTTATCTTGTTCAAAGGATAATGGGTGCATCAGGTGCCAACACAAGTTATTCTTCTTCCTACGAAGAGAAGGAATGAGACAATATGGCGAATGCTTGCATTCCTGCCCATCGGGGTACTATGGACTTCGAACGCCAGATATGAACAGATGTTCAAGTGAGTTATTTTTTTGAACCCTTACATTTGCTTTTGTAGGAAGGCCATAATTCATGCTCAGTTTTTAAGATGATATGTTGTGGAACAGAGTGATATTTTCACAGATGTCTCCAGATCATCATAAAATTTCTTTGCTGAAGAACGTCCCAGCTCGTTCCAAGACATGTAACATTCGGTAGATTAAATCATTTATGCATTGACCTATTTTTTTATTGTTGCTGTTATTTTTATTGTTATTATTATTTTAGTAAGAAGGGAAATTTAGGAAAGAATTATGATTTAAGCAGATATTCCTAGTTTTAAGAAACAAGGATTAAGAATGATTTTAACAGTGCCCCATGTAGGTACTAGTCAGTATATACACTAATATATGGGTGGGCTTTTTCTCATACTTTTTGTTCCTACACAAATTTCAGATGACCAGACACCTCACACCAGACATGCTTTAATATGTAAGTGTTGCTAATTTAATAAAACAGATGTACTATTAAAAACAAACAAACAACCTTTCACTTTTAGTGAAGCATTTTATTTGGAAATTTACAATCTGCTAATGTGCAACAAGATTCCCTGTTTGTATGTTTGTGCCTAGAAGCACAGCTCTTAAAATCAGTGAGTGCTCTGGTATCTCACATTATTTCACCTCTGTCTGGAAGTTGGGCGGATTCATATTGATTTTTCCATATGCTCATATGTGGAATATTATCCATACGGATTATTAATCATTGCTATTACCTCTAATCTGTATTTAGGGGGGAATGTTTTTGTCATAATCTAACCAGAATCAGGTCACCAAACCGAAGGACCTGAAGTGAGAAACAGCTTTTCTTTGTTTCCTGGAATAATCCAGTGTCTGTTAAACATACAGCGCTTTCTCCTCAGTGCTGTGCCATGTCATCGGGACACACCATGTTGTAAGAAGCATGTGCTGGCTTTCACATCACACATAATCTTGAGACCCACGGGAGGTCACTCAGTGGCAGTCTGGACTGGATGAGGAGCATTTTTGACCATGCTTGGATTGGGCCCAACCCATCCCACCTCTTCCTCCTCATTTGCTGTGTGGGCCCTATGGATATAGTATTCTTCCCAACTGCTGTGTGATATTGCAGAGTGCTGCCTAATCTGTACCAGGGGGTTAGGTTTTGGTGAAAAAATTAAATGAGAGCAGTATATGGTTTATGTATCCATTTTGTAAGGTGATTTAATTTTTGTAACTCATTTGTGAATTCAACAACTTCTTTACTTGAAACCTCTCAAAACTGGGCTGTAAAAACTTCCCTATTGTGAAAGTGTTTTTAGATATATTTATAGATTTGGGAAATAGATTAATTTATCTGTATTAGCCTGTACTGTGCTTGTGAGATAGGAAAAGTGGTCTATACTAGCAATATTCTTTCTTAAAAAGAGAAAAAAGTGAATTGCAGAAGATGGAGTGTGAGTTCAATATAACATTTTTTCATTCTTACCACTTAGAGAAAATGGCTTTTTCCTCAGAATTACAGGATGGATTTTGAAAAGCATAAATGTGAGTTGTGTCCAACTCATGTTGGCATGTGTTGAGTGCTTGATATTTATCTCACCCTGATGCCTTTGACAGTCTCCCTCTGTGAGAATAGATGCAGTTGCATCCAGTTCTGGTTCTCCTATAATTTTTTTTGTATTCCATATTTTTATTTTAGCATAACTGCCAACTGGTGTATTTATAAAGAACATCTTCATTTTTTTTCTTGGTTTGGTGATCCTGCGTGGTACATAGGAAGCATTGTGGACACAGACATTTTGTGGGTTGAAGCTGAGTTGAAATAAACTTCCTTAAAAATAGAATAGGTTTCTTCTTACTTGATGTTAGATACTCTTAGGTATGCTTAGTACAGACTACATTGCTCAGACAGTACTATCTCAGCTAAAAATAATAAAAACTTTGGCTATGTCAAAATCCTCCTGGGAGTTATAGGGTTTGAATTACATAAGTTGAAATTATTTTTGCCCTATTAATATCTTTATAGGCACAAAAGCTGTTTTAACATTTTATTACTGGAACACTTGCCCATTTCTGTTAGAGAAGCTATAGAACATATTTTTATGGAAAATGTTGACATGATTTTAAAAGCCAAACATAGTTAGTGCCAAATGTAACATAATAAATACCACAGCCAAGTCCAGCAGCTCTAAAATGATGGAAATTTTGGATTTCAAGACAAATTTTCTTTTCTACATGTAAGTAGTATTTGTGTCTTGAATTTGCTAAGTGACTGTAGACTGTTTTTCTAGTAACAGCGAATCATGAAATTTGAGACTGCTTTTCTCTAGAAATCAATGTAGAATCTCCTACTGGACAGGATTTCCTTGAATGCTGCAGTATGAGAATGGAATACTTTTGGACATAAAATTAGAAAGTGGTGTCTCTTCTGTAGAAGAATGCCCAAGAGAAGAGCTACACTTTGTTAATTTTCCAAGAAATTTTTAATAATTAATGACTTGGAACGGAACTGTTCCAACAAGAGAGACTCTCATGAGAAAAAAAAACAAAACTGAATTAAAGAGTAAGATGAAATATGTCACTTTGGTGGTTGGACTGATTAATGGATCAAGCCTATCTTCAACCTTTCAGCTTAGTCTGTAGCTATAGTAACCCTTATAATTTTAGGGGGAGGAACCACTCAGAGCATAGAAATTATAGCTCACTTTGGCTTTGGCTGGCTACTTCATTTGCTTAGGTTCACCTTCTTTCTCCTAGGAGTGCCTGACATGGCTAGAATTGTAATTTCCTCTTCCACTCATTGGCAGTAAAAGCAAGATAAAAAGAAGCTTTTAAACAAATCAAGCATTTATTAAGCACATGTAATTAATGCATTAAGGAAGATAATTTTTTAATGTTGTTACAAAATAAGAAGACATCGTTAATATGCCATTGCTTGACTATACTTATGTAATGTGGCAGAGCATATCACCTTTTGAGACTGTTGTAGTCAGGGCAATTGTAGCAGTCAAGGGATTCAATTATTGCAGAACTCTGGAGAGGATTAGCACAGAAGGTGGTACTAGTTGGTGACAGATTGGTGTGAAGTGCCAATAGGGCAGTACTACTTCAGCTGAAAATAATAAAAATTTGAACGGCAGTGTGAAGTTAAATATGTAGCACCAATGCTGTTATAGTGAGCAGCCAAGGAATGGGAGCAGGAAGGACTGAGTGTCATGGAAGGATTGAGTGTCATGGTCATGGGAACAGAGTGGGCATAGGTGAAGTCACAGAAGAGACAGAGACATCTGAGGCAAGAAGAGTAGGGTGCCATGAGCCAGAGCTCAGCGTGAAAGACCAGAGTATTAGGTGCTTTGTGCCAAGCAGCAGTTGTAACTTCCCGGGGTAACCAACCTCCGCAGACCCAGAGGCTTCTCTGGAATGATGCCTCAACAGAAAGAATGAGTTGGACTTTTAAAAGGAAAGTGCTAGATGTAATGAATCTTCATCTACTACTTTGACTTCTTAAACACAAGAGGATGCCTCAAGCAAGGACCCAATTCCAGTGCAAAGGCTGCCAAACCCTTCAATTTAGGAATGTCATATTTCCTCCCTAGCTTTAGTCTGCAGCTTCTCTATGCAAAATACAATTTTCTTTCAGTGTTACAGGCATTGAGTACAGTTCAGGGCAGCTCTCTTTCTTACCTGGTGGTTGCTGCTTTCCACTCATGCAGATCCTGTCATGTGTTCTCACTTTGCTTTCCCATAACATAACTGTTCTTCACTGGAGTCTGCATTTCATGTGGAGCAGAACTTGCTGTGAATCGTTGTTATTAAGATTACTAGGAGTTGTCCAGCTCTCTTTTCCACTATGTGTACTACAAAATATCTTTGTTATGGAGAGAGTTATGGATGGGTAGTAAATCACATTTATTATGTTTAGAAAGGACAATGTGACAGTGGAAATGCTACAGAATATGGATATTTCATAAATGCAAAATGAAACTAATTTAAAATTTTCAAGATTATGCATATCAGTAAAAATACTTTACAAATAAGCAACTACTTTTTATATTTGAGATACATATATTTTGATCTTAAAATTCATCTTACTGCATTTAGTATGATAAACTAATCTAGTAAAGGTTCTTCTTAAGGCATGTTAAAATATGAACTACATGCATCTCAACATGGAGCATTTTATTCTTTAAGTTTCAAAGGCATTATATTTCTCTACAGTTCAGCTTATTCTGCATCACTTTATAAGCTGGTGATAAATTTAGAATGGAAGGATTGTATTTGTTTTGGTAATGTTGCACTCTNCAGGGACATGCACCTGAGTTTAATTATATATCTAAATTTGTATTTTGAACTCCCGAGCTTTTGATTCCTTCTCTGAAATGTGAATATGTCAATTCTTTAATGCTCATTTTAAAAGAAGAATGAGTAGGAGTGGCTTATCATGACTGTCTGGAAGCCAAAGCAGGTCATGAAAATCTTTTAATATCACTGTGATTCATCTCCTTAAAATGTATCTCTAATTTGAGCGTGATTTGTAATCTGAGCTTTGTCCTTCCAGAGTTGTTTAAAGCACCATTTATGTAGTTTTCTATAAATGTAAGTTTCATCCATGCCAATCAGATTTGGTATTTTTATGATATTCAAGTAAATGGCAGTATAAATGAGATTTTAAATTCTAAATAAAAATGTTTTATTGATGGCTAGCTAAATGCATTTCTTCTGTATCATATTGGTTGCCCTGACCTTGACTGAAACATGACTGATGACTCATTACTTTTTTTCAAAATCTGATGTATGTGCAAAAATGGTCCAGAAGAAGAGCTAGAGCTTGCTGAAAGCTACGGAGAAAGGAGCTTTGGCTCCTATGTCCTGTACATAACTCTCCTTTTGCAACTCTCTTTCAGAAAACAAACTCAAGATGTTTTAAATTTCTGTCTTTGGATTCTTTTATGGCCGTGGCCTGTTTTTTAAGGGAAATATTATGATTGTTTTTCTCCTCTCTAGAACCAAAGAATACGGTCTTTCAGTTTGATAGGTTTCCTGGCCGTTGACTGAGGAGTGACATGGTACTAAGTCATGGAGTTATGATTCTTTCTTGAGCATATTCTGTAACTGGTCTCAAGCATGGAGGCACTTTTACGTATTATAAGCTACACTAATGTTCTGCTGAAGTGTCAGTCAGTCACCTTGTTCATCTCCTGTCAGCCTAAATTAATAATTGCACACTATCAATAGGCTTTCCACTGGAGAAATTACACATCTTGTCCCACAAATTAACATTTCAGAGCTCTGTCAAAAGGATAAGTTTTGACTCTATTTTGTCTGAACACTGAAAATAATTGAGCAAAGTAGATCTGTCTAATTTCAGCCCAGTTTAGCTTCACCAGGCAAAGTTGTGACTTCTCTTCCATCCTTTCCCCTGGGAGGTGAAGTCATGAAGCTGTGAATTTACAACCACTCCTGTGACAGCCTTAAAAATATTGAAAATAGACTTCTAGAAAGTTAGCTTTTCTAACTCTTGGAGTACTGCTCTTCCTCAGTTCTCACTTTTCACTTTAAAAATCTGTATTTAGCATGAAAGATTGTATTTCTTCAGTGTTTTTAATATTAACTTTGCCCATTAAAGTCATTACAGTGGGCTCTAGACTATCTGTTGGAATAAGAAATTTATTAGTTTAAAACTGCCCTTGCATTTAGAAGCAATTAGGACCTCTGTCATGGATTTCAGTGAGGTCATGTTATGCTTTTAGCATTTGCATACAACTCTTGTGGGACATATGGAATATCATCTGTTTAGAGATGTGTTAATCAGACACACCGGCAGATTTCTCTGGGCCTTCCTGAGTGCTTTTTGAAGTCCAGTTATGTGAGGATGATGCCAGAGGAAGATACGGAGTCTTCATATGGGAGTTCCTTCCCAAGGGTATTTTGTACTTTTCAAGTGGAAGGATGGAAGCAAATATTTGACTTTCTGGCTTTCCCAAGATAAAATCTCTGGAAAGAAAATTTAAGGTTGTGCTATATAAGTTGCAGTATGAGTGTTAGGATGTCTGGGAGGTCCTGGCTGTGAGTAGAGGGTAGGAGAGCCAGTGGGATATAAGGAGACATGATTCTGAGCAGGCAGGAATAGAAGGGATTTGAGGTCTGGTAGGAAGCAGATCCTTGATGAGGCAGTGCAGTTTGAATATAGGGGAAGGAAGAGGCAGGGGCTCAAGTGTCTGCCTCTGACCTACAGACCTCTTGTTGCTGTCTGAATGAGAACAGCAGCAATGAAGCACCCTTAACTTCCTCACTTGGGTTCTGATGATTGGGTTTTCAACTCTGCCATTGTATCCCTGCAGGTAGGCCTGCCAAAGGGATGTGATGCCTCTGGGTGTTCCTCTTCTGTAGGACTGAATTTATCGACTCTTTCTCCCCTCTGCACCAGCCTTACCTTTCTCTTTCCTCACTAGCTTCCACTTCCAGGCCTTCTCCTTCCTGTTTCTAAGGCAGTTGCTCCTGTCTATTTGGAAACCTCTAGTGGGCACCATTTTCTGTTATTTTAAAAGGGGGTGGGGAAGGCATTTCTGAAGCATACTCTCAGTTATGCATTATCTATTTCTTCCCTCTAAAGAGTTTCTTGGGTCTAAAGTCTATGTTTATCTCAATTTCTTGGTCTCATTTACTTTAGGGTTATTTTGGTGTAAACTTCTAGGCAATCTTTGAAGTGGAATAAAAAGAATACACAAACCACATTATCTAGCTGCTGGTATTATACAGAAAACGAAACCACTGGACTAGTGAGAGAAGCAATTGGGTCTGTGGCAAGTAAATTGAAGTAATAAAATTTATTTTGGCAAGAACCTGCTCCAGATGAAAAAATAATCTCTGTCTTGTTCCAGTTTATTATAATTATATCAGTAAACTAACTAATAAATTTGAAGGTAATTTAAAAGGATTTAGATAGGAATTTTTAAAATTAGGAAAGATTTTTGCTTCCTTTCTCCAGAGGTAGGCATAAAATGCTGAGATCAGAAAGTTCAAAGAGTTGAAAACTGTAACATTCAGAAGAAAGCAGTTCAGGTCATTAAACAGTATTTTCTTGGGTTTTATTATATTACTTATGGTAAAATATAAAATAATTTTTCAAAATGGTGGTTTTCTTAATGATGTCAAACAGTTCTGTAGATTTCATAGTAGATTATTCATTGTTATCTGATTTATTACTTAAATAATAGAATGCAAAGAATTTTAGTAATCTGCAATATTCTTCCATTAACACCTGTATTTAATGATGTTTACATAGATAATGATGTTGATTAACAAAAATAAACACAAAATTCATCAGTTATATTTATTTCCAGTCAAAGGCATCTTGATGTTCTTAGTGGAGTATCAACATTTTAGGTGTCCAACTAAAAAAGTGTACACTTTCTTTATCTCTTCACATTGGTATATTTAAAACCAAAATAATCTAAAGAATTCATTTATTCTAATTTACTAATCTCAGTCACCATTAAAGTAATTTACTAATAGCACTTTTATTTAAAAAGAAAATATATTCCCCAGAGCATTTAAGCCATGTAAAGTGATGAACCTAGGCATCAAAAGTAATATACTCTATATGTTTTTCTGTATTTCTTAACCACAGTTGTGTCAGTTTGTGGTTGAAAATAGATAGTTCCAGATAGTTAACTTTTCTAACTTTGAATTATTACTGTTCTTTAGCTTTTTAGGTTATTTAAAATTTATAAAAAAATCTGTACAAGTCCTAAGTGCAGGAACACCATAATTTCAAACTGAGTGTACGGAGGATATCAGAAAGTAGTCGTCACTCTTAGTTGGTCTTCAGCTACAGTATGGTTTATTACTGAAAATATCATTATTATTAGAACCCAATAACCCTAAGCATTGTGATGAATATCACTCTGGTGAAAAAATGTTTTAATTTCAGAATTCTTACAGTATTTTTTCAGTCCTTCCTCTTAAATTGCATTTCATTTTTGGAGTAGTTTATTTTCATAGGAAAAAAAATTGAAAATAAACTGCCTTGGTGGAAGTCTCCACCCGACTTTCACCCAACCTTTGATCCAGCCACCCTTCACCTACTAACGCTTCTAAAATATAGTTATGATAAGGACTCTACTCTGACACAAAAGAAAATTGGCATAGAAGGTAAAGCAAAAAATAGAAATAAGATGAGAACTTTGAAGTATGATCAAGAAACTGAAAGAAGGTTGAGTCATTCATTGAATGCTTAAATATGGGATATTCACATATGTGCTTCCTGTTAAATAAATGATAGTTTAATGGAGGATATCCCCAGTGTAAGGTGAGGCAGGGTTTCACCTGTTAAACATATCTGTATCAAATCAAAAGGCAACTTGTATTGAAAGGTTTTGCTTTAGTCAGTCTTCCACACACACAAAAAGTCTTTTAGAATGTTACTCCCCAACATGCTTTGAAAGCAATAATTAAAACATTACTTAAAAAATATTTCATCACTTGGATGTGAGGGAGGTTGTAAGATTCTGTCTTTTATTGTTCTGTTCTGCACCTCATCATGGGATTACATGGATTACATAATTGGATTACATTTATACAAACCTTGATGTCTTTTCAGAATGTCTCATGTGGGTGGGCAAGAGGTAAATGTTTTTTCTGAATATTTAAACACATAGGATGTTTGACTCAAGCAATGCATTTAATAAAGTACTTGCAATATGTCTTGAATGTAACAAACCAGATTAGCAATTGACTGTTGATCTGGGGAAGTGATTTTGCAGGGTCATTATGTGGGCATTGGCCTCCTGTTCTTTGGGGACTGGTTCAACCCTTGTGAAAAAGAAATTATTATTATTAGGAATTTCCTATAAACTGAAGTGTGGAAAGAAGCCCAACTTGTGCTGCTTATAAGAACACAAGTTCTAAAAGCCCCTTTGAAAGATGCTGGCCAATGGAGTTGGTAGCATGCAGGTCATGTATAGTTGTGTCTAACTAGAACCAGCAGAGCTTACCTTTGGCCGTGCAAGGCTTCAAAGTGATGCTTACATTCCTTTTAACCAAGCAAAGTTGTGCCACCATTTGAAACATACTTTTTCTCTTTTCATTCATGCCAAATTTATTGTCCAATGCCACAAGAAATCTGATCTAAAAAGCCTCGTATTTCCCCAGTTGCTAACAGAGAATAATTTTATGTGCTCACATTCACACATGCACTGTTTAAGTGTTGTGGCATGCCCTGTTTTGGCTTGTTGAAGTTCAAGAATAAATATCAAATTCTGCTTTGTAAAGATTGGCTAAATTTGAAGTGTTGATGGGGAATATTTCCCAATAGCTATTTCAGAAGTCCTTATGGTTTGTGCTTATTTTTTGTTATAAAATAATAAGAATAAATGAATGACATAAAAAAGAAAAATTATTGATAAATTGTTGCGTGGCATGAATAACAAATCTTCTTGCTGTGACTTCAGATAGCTGAAAACAGGATACAGTTAATGTAGTTTATATAAATTATGTTCGTTGAAGTATTAGATTTGTTTTAATTACTTGGGAAGGGATCATTACTGTTCCAAATATAATGGCTTATGCTTTTTAATCTTTGGTATCTGTTTCTGGTATTTTTGTTTAGGTATGTGTGGTATATGTATGATCGTTGATAACTAGTCCATTTCCAAGTTGCCATATTTTAGTATTGAATAGAATGTTTCTGAGTCTAACCTATTGTGGGTTATAGTTCTCTTAAGTTTTCAGAGAAATACAGTATTTCATAAAGGCAATAGTTGTTTGTTTGGTTTGTTGTTTGGAGATTTTTGTTTTGCTGTTGGTTATATCTTCATGTCTTTTAGTCATTTAAGAATGTTGGGTTTTTTGTGGATTAAGTGTCTTAACAATAGAGGGGAGTTAAATCCAGAAAAATTGAGACTTTTTGCATGATAGCACATGCATGTGTGTAGACATGGATATCAGATATACCCAATGAATGCATCCACTCAGCTATTTATAGGGTCAACTCAGGGAAAAAAAAGTATCTCACTTTCAGTGATAAATGATAAAGTGTAGACAATACATGTAATACATGCATGCATCCTAAAATTATTTGTTGCATCTCAATTTCATCAAAATTACTTAAATACAAAAATAATTTACTGTGAATATTTTTCCTCCAAAAAGATATAATTAACTCAAATATAAGTAAGCTAGGGATTTTATCTACAATTTTGATTTAAAAAATAGAATTAAAAGGATTTAGGGGAAAATATGGTAGACAATTGCAGTTGCCTTTATATTCTTCTATAGAGCAGATAGATTTCAGGACAACAGTATTCCTCATAGTAGCACTTCTGGCTTTTTTGTTTTGTTGCTTTATAAGTTCCTTCATTTTTAGTGTTACCCTAACTTTGTTGTCTCATTGTTGCTTATGATCCTTTTGATTCAGGATGCAGAATAGAAAACTGCGACTCCTGCTTTAGCAGAGACTTTTGTACCAAATGCAAAGCTGGCTTTTACTCGCACAGAGGCCGCTGCTTTCGAGCATGTCCTCCTGGATTTGCACCCTTGGAAGAGCTTATGGAATGCGTGGGTGAGTCTTCCAGCACGGCAGTGCTGCTGAAGTAGCTTGTTTGCAGGGTGGCCGTGTTTAAATATGGCACTATTTTTAAGGTGATGCTCAGTATTTCTTATCAGGAAATATTCACTAATGAATTGTGCCTTGATTACTGCTACTACTAAGTTTTTCGAAACTTTAAAATTCTGCTATTAGGAATACCACTCTGTTGTGCATTAGAAAGTTCTCTCCTCTTAGCTGTAGAATCACCTTGTATGAGGATTTATAATTCAGAATTCATAGTTTCAGGAATTGTGTCAGAATAGGTGCTTTCTTTCAAGAGTATTGCTTGTATTTCATTATGGCCAGGACCTGGAAATGGGAACTTTTGAGCTTTTCTAATGCAGGTGACAACCAAATAGGGTTTATTTATTAGAGAGAGAAAAAAGTAAGTCACTCTCATTATTTTAGGAGGGTGTTTGAATATTTGGGGCTGACATGACATCTCTACATGGAGTATGATAGTCTGATTTTTTTTTTTTTTTTTTTTTTTGCTCAGGTTGATGCTGGCTAAAAAGATCCTTCCAGGTTCTGTAAAAGAAATTTTGTTTCTAGTTTTTTGCCTGTTAACAATAAGACTTTCAAGTATTGCTTTCTAATTTAAAAAAAAATAGTAAAAGAAAAAATCAAACAAATCAGAAGAATTACTCATCTTTTCTTTTGCTTTATCAGAAGGCTGTGAAGTGGGTCAGTGGAGCGAGTGGGGAACTTGCAGCAGGAATAACAAAACATGTGGATTTAAGTGGGGCTTGGAAACAAGAACAAGACAAATTGTGAAGAAACCAGCAAAAGACACAATACCGTGCCCAACCATTGCAGAATCCAGACGGTGTAAAATGGCCATGAGGCATTGTCCAGGAGGTAAGCGTAGTCCACAAAAGTCCTTGTGAGCTTTCCTTAAATCCTATTTCCAACTGGAAAAGAGCTATTTAATCACAGCTGAAGAGGAAATTCTGTCTCTGTTCTGCCAGCCAAGGCAGAAAGGCAGCAATACTACAGTAATCCTAGTTTGTATAGCAAGATTCCAGGGAAACGCTCAGCGTGGGAATGGCCAGTCCCTCAGGAGACTGTGAAACTCTATTTTTCCTGATGTGGTACCAAGGCTTTTTCAAGGAGGGGCCTCATGGAAGAACCGTAACAGGTTGCAGTTTGAACTTCATCATGAAAACAATACTGATGGTGAAATAACCAATTGTTTTGTGCGTGACAGAAAAGATGAGGATTCTAAACTGTTCTGCAATGAATGCGAAGGGTATTTACATTAAAAGAAGATAGTTGCACATGGAATTACTAGCTGCAGCTATTAGCTGGAATATTTTATTTATTTTGAATATTGTAGATCGGGGCCAAACTATGATAGATATGATACAAGCAAAATAGTGATAGATACCAAGATTTTCAGCATGAGATACCAAAATTTTCAGCATGAGACCAGCTTATGGCAATTACCACAATTAAATAAAAGACATACTCAAATTTCTTTATCAAGGTACGCTAAGACTTAAGTAGTGATGCTGATTTGAAAAAGGAAATTGTGTTTCAAACTTGTGCTCAGTTTTTAGATGCCAAAGTGGAGACACACCACTGGTAGGGAGTTTTTGTTGTCTTTTTATTTAAAATGTTTTCAGTTACACATCCTGAATACTTAAACAGGTTTCAAAATTTGTAGAAGAGGTGAATGATTAACAGCTAAAAATGGTGCTGTTCCTTGTTGAACCATAGAATTAAGAAAAGATGCAGACTTGAATGGACTTCAAGAGTTCTCTAGTCCAAAGTCCTGCTGCTGGCTGAGCCAACTGTGAGATCAGACAAATAAAAAAAGAATAAAGGGTTAAAGAGTTCTGAGAAAAGCCATAACCTGGTGAATTAGATAAACCTGAAACAGTCCTAGAAAAAGTACATAAATAAGTTTGCTTTGTCTTCTGGGGTTTTTAAGGTGTCTGTCTTGACTTGAACTTCTGCCCACCAGTATTTGTGTATATCATATGTAAAGTTTTAGCTTATGGATTAAATCAGTGCAAGCTTCATTTTTGTCACTAGGACCTGACACAATCTGGCAGCGCATATAAAATTGATTCTCTGTTATCCAGGCTAACAGTCTATTATGCACTCTGCCTCCCTGTCCCATGCCCTGTACTCATACACACATAGTGCATGGTCACAGTGGCACTGGGGTGTATTGTATAGCACAGTTAATCTGCAACCTAAATAAACTTCTCAAAGACATTGAAGAATGGAACCTACAAAAAGAATATCTCTGTAGGAAAGAAAAAGAAAAGGTCAGATGAAGATTGATTTGGGTTGCTGTGGTGTCTGTGTCATGATAACTTTGAATATGAGTCAGCTGCCCCTACATCAAGGTAGCTATACTTACTAGTGCTTTCAGCCTGCTGATGTTCCAGTTTCTTCAGTTTCTTCTAACAAATTCTGAAGCTCAAATGGGGTTAATGATCAGATCATCTGAGGAAATGTTTTACTGCTGAAATGAAAGGAAATAAAAAGAGCCCATGTGAAGTTCTACAAAATCTCCAATCAGTATTTTTTTTTTCTCCTCCATTCACATGCATGAAGTTTAGCTTGTAGCGGAAAACTTGAGAAAACTGCAGTGTTTTCAATTCAACATCATGTGGTACAGATTGAGTCATTTATATACCCAGTGTGTGTAGAGGGAGGTATTTTATGGATGCAATGCCCAGCTTCTATATAAACTCCTGGCAAGCAGAAATGTGGATTTAGTCTGGATAATTTAGTTAGGATACAAATTATTCATATTGTTGTAAATAGTTTGAGAAGTGTGCCTAAGTGGACCCTGCTATTTATGAATGTTGTAGCATTTGGAACCATCTAATGTTCATGCCTTTTTGTGGCAGATTCTCTTAGGTTGTTTCAAATTTTCATGTCCAGCAATTCAGGTCACAGCTTAAAGATTTACATCGCAATTTTATCTTTTCAAAAGCACAGTGGCTTTGGATATTTTAGGATATTTTTTGCCTAGTCTACATCAAGATCTTTGATCAAATCTCTGCCTTTTTTTTTTTTTTTTTTTACTATGTATTAACAAAGTTGTTACTGCAAGTACAAATTCAGTGTAAAAGGCTTGTAGTATTCTTTCAGGGGCTCCAGTAAATCCTAAAGATTACAGTCCTTCCTCCCACAGTGTGGAATTCCCAAAATGTTTTCAGAGATAAAAATAAATATGTACAAAACTGCAGGTTTGAACTCTCCACACTGAATGCCAGTGCTTAATACTGCTTCCATGCCATCATATAAAACACCACCCAGAGTATAAACCCCTTTTTCTTTCCTAAGAAACTCGGGAGAGAGTGCATTAGTGGTCCTTTAAGTGCCTAGAGTATATCTTCCCCAGACCTGGTTATCTTTGTAGGTGACGAAGCCACAGAGATTGCTCTGTCTAAAACTCCTGCTTTGTAGTATGTTTAATTACTGTTATATACAGGGATGGTCTAAGATTCCATTCTTGTACCATGTTTTAGTTGGCAGGTTGCCCCATTAGACACTCAGAATGTTTTGTTGCTTATTTGATCACTGTGACATAGTTGGAGGCAGAGACACAGGTTACAGAGAAGCTCAAATGAAGCAGGTCCTGGCTGCTAAGGAAGAGATTCTGTGTCTTTTAAGAGATATGGTGTTTTCCTAATGTTAGGAATTTTGTACTTGCACCTCTAAATTGAGGAAATATGAGAAAAAAATGTAAGGTTAGCACTACTGGAGACTGAAGAACCGTAATCCCTGTAAATGTTGGTTGAGAGGCTCTTAATAAATCCTTTCATCATAATGTTCTCAGAACAGAAACTCACACAAATGTAGAGAATAAGTATTGGATTATACAGCTAAGATGATTGTAGATTGTGATGGATTAAAGTGAACACAGGAAGTAAGGATATTTTTGGTAGAATAGGGTCAAATAAAGGGCTTTTGTCACATGCTTTCTACTTTTGTAATACTGTTACTATTTATGGTTCAAACTAAAGAAAAACTTCCGAAAGAGATTTTTGCATATTTGCAGTAGCAGTGGAGTTAAATTCTATCTTCCTGCAAAGTGCTTCAGTTGCTACCCATATGGCTGTAGTACAACTCTAGCTGATGATGAATGTCACTTTCCCAGTAATTGCAGAACTGTAGAGATACCTGCTGGAATGTGAGATGATTTCACTGCTTTCCTATTGAAGCAGCAACATAAGAGTAACATTGATTTCACATCTGTTACTTAGTGATATTTTCTTATTGTCAGTAGTAATTGATGTAACTTATCAGTACAGGAATGTCACATTTATGTATGTTAATGTTATGTATGTTACCTTGTAGCTTGAATGTAACAAGTAAAGAGACCTCTTTAGCTCAAACAGAAAACAAGACTTTTTTAAAAAAATGATTGTATGAAGCAATGGGGAAATCAGCATGCAGAAATGTTAAGTGAACTGATAAATCTTGCTGTCTTGGTTTTTCCTCATATATTAACTATAAATATTTTCATTTTACTTCTTATTTGTACATTCCTCATGTTCATCTCAGTAATTGCTCCTCTTTTGTTTGTACACTTGGGGAACCTACAGGTTGCTCTCATTCTTCATATTAACTATTACACAAGCAAGAAAAGCAGCTCTCTCTTTCTTTTAGTCTTCCGTCAGACTGCATTTCTTCAAGCTGTCTGATACATGGATATTACTCCATGCCAAACTCTATTACTTCTGCAAATGCATATTTCTGGCTCATGTCCAGCCTCTCATCCACAGCACCCCCAAGTCCTTCTAGCTCACCAAAGCCTTCTGTTCCCCAGGCTCAACAAACCCACTTCCTTCAGCCTCTCTTTACAGGGCAAGTGCTCCAGCTCCCATCCAGTTGGTGATGCTGAGCCAAACTCTTTCAATAGAACTGGGGGACCAAAATCTGCACATGGTATTTTAGTTATAGTTTGATTAATGTCAAATAAAGGGAGATGATCACTTCCCTTGGTCTGCCATCAGGCTGTATTATCAGGATAGCAGATTGAAGGAAGTGATCACTGCTACCAGGGCACAAAACTGACTCACGTTTAGCTCAGGTTTCATCAGGACCTCTCAGATCCTTCCCAGCAGAGCTGGTCCCGAGCCAGTCAGTATCCAGCCCCTGTTTTTTCAGGGAGTACTTCCTTCCCAGATGCAGGACTTTGCACTTTGTTGAATATCATGAGGTTCCCTTTAGCTACAATGAACCTTTTCTTCATAAGGGTGAAATGAAAAAAAATAAAAAAGGTCAAAATAAATGTAGCACCAGAGTGATCTTTGTCTTCAGGTAGTTGATCACATTCTCTTGAGCTTTTTGATACATTTACACTGTAGTACCCAATGTTAAAAAGTTTGTAAACCAAGACTCTTTTGAGACCTTCATTTATGTGTTGTACTTGCAGTCTGCCTCGACACACAATACCTGCAAATACTGTCTGCCCTTTAAGAGTCAAGCCTAGGGTTTTCTCTAGGTAGGTCTCAGTAAACATAACCACCATATATTTTGTTTCCTGTTGGTCATGTTATGTTGCCTAAGTGGCAAAGGCTGGTCCAGGAACAGCAAGAACTGTTGCCTCCTCCATGAGAACACTCAAGCACTTGGATAGATTGGTCCATTAGACTGTGTAGACACCATCCTTGGAAGTTTCTAAGACCTGACTCAACAAAACCCTGAGCAAACTGGTCTGAATGGTCTTCATCCTACTGAGAACAGACAGGTGTTTGGACTGGGAACCAACCTGAATGATTCTGTGTCTGAACAGCAGAACATGCTGTGGATTTAGGGTTTAAGAACACTGTTCTTCCTGTTTTGGCTTTGCAAAGTTTCTGATATCTTCTGCTTCCAGTTAGAGAGAAGCTGGAATGACTAGTTATAGGGAACAAAACAAATCTTTACTGTGGTCTTTATAGTGCTGAGATCTCTTTATTTGGCCTATTTTAATGTTGTTGAAATTATATGCAGAGTATGTGTAGTATTTTGAATATAATGCTGCTGTTTCATGCATTTCTGAGATTAGCCTTAATCAGGATGAAAACTTAGTTCAAAGTGCTCATTTCTTAGTTTATTTTTTATTATTTGAGTTTTTCACTTAGTTGTCTTTGGCTGAATGCTGCACATTTCTAAATTCAAAATCATGCATAGGATCTAAAAGATTCACAGCACAATGTACCTCTGTTTTAAATTAATGTACTATGGCAGTCTAAGAAAACATTGCAAGACCAGCAGAAGAACTATAGAGATGCAGCTGTATTTTAGAGTTGGTATGACTTTTTAAATCTTAAAGAAAAGTCCGGTCTAATTTGTTGACATTTTTAGTAAATTGAGGATTCTGTTCCATTGTTACTAAAGCCATGACATAAATGTTTGTGTCAAGTTAGAGATAAAAGAAAATGATCCTACTTATAAATGATTATCTTATAAGTTGATGCATGATTTGAACAGCGATGGTAGCAAACAGAAAGCATTGTGGCTTGGGGAAAGATGACAAGATTTACAAACAGATTTTACTGCTTTGGTTAGTACTTCATGAATCTTGAAGACAATAAAATATTACTTATCACTGTAATACTAAAAATTAGGGTTTACAAGACTTAACAGTATTTTAAACAAGACTGTAATACGTAGAATTTACAAGAACATACTGTCATTGCCTACTACAGCTCTCTGTTAAGTTTGCAGTAGATTTTTTGTGCTCACCAGACAGGTAGAAACTGCATTAAGTGTAGCTCCACAGAGTACTGGCTCTGCTAGAATACTGGTGTCACCAAGCAGGCATGACTCCTTGATGTATTTTGTGTGTGCCAACTATACTCTGGCCAAGACGGCTTGGCTTAGCTTGCCTGAAAATATAACCTGTAACTTTCAGTTACAAAGCTTGACTCAAAGCTTTTGAAGAAAGAAGGAAAACCCACTTCAGCATCAGTTTACAAGAAGTAACCTCCACCAAAAACACTTAGGTGCACAGTTTAGGTTTGGGAAAGCAATAGTAATGAAAAAATATTTTTGTGAGTATTTTAGTTGATGGCCATTCTGCACATTTTGTGAAGAAACTAGTAAGTTGGAGCAAGAAGGGACAAGATAGTAGTGCAGTGTAGTTTGGATGCTTTCCAGGAAACAAGAACTGTTTTATAGTGTGGCTTAACCCTTGGAGCCTGGCATGCTTGTTAGTACATTTGTTCAGGAAACAGTCTTCTGTCAGCTGCAGATTCTGCTTGTCTGGATTGTCAACATCTGCTTCGTACAGAGAATGTTGTGCTGTGAGTATTAAAATGTGGAACTTTTCTGTCCTTTAGCTGATAGCTTTCAGAAGGCACTGCAGCATTTGAAAACTAATTATAAAGGAAATCTAGACCCTGAAGAAAATGAAACACATAATACTACTCGTTTCAGTGTCAGCACCTGCAACTAGACCACGTATTTTAATTAAGGCACATAGCAGGAGTACAGTTATATCATCAATAGCCAGTAAGGTTGTACCAGCTTCTAAAAAGACTGTGCAAGCATTTTCATCTCTATTTGGTAATAACAAAAAAAGTGAAAATTGAATCATAAGTAGTTTCAGGTTGGAAAGGACCACAGAAGGTCATCCTCCAGTCCAGCCTCCTGCTCAAAAATCTTGAGAAAATCAGGATGAGCCATTACTCTGACAATCCTCAGACATTAAACATTTTCCCTTTTTTTGTTCATAGTTCTCTTCCTCCTCATGTGCTTATTTCTGAGATGATGTATAGAATATAGAAAAAAATGATGGTTTTATTTGTTTCAAAGTGGAAAATGTAGAAATGCACAGGAAATTTGTAGTTACATTTTCACAGCATTTGCATTCATTGACAGTTAGATGTGCATGCATGCATGTACCTGCATTGCAGCACTTCTATATCTGATACATCTTAGATTTGCAGTTAAAATTAGGCAGTGTACCTCTCAGCTGATAACTACTATACTAGTAGTTATCAAATACTACGGAGTAACTCAAAGCAAGAAATTCTGATTTTTCTTTTCTGCATCAAAATATCATATTTTGTATAATTTTTTCTTAGAAACAAAACCCCTATACTGATATTTCCTGTGCATTTTTCTTTCTTGAGCTAAGAGAGCAAATAACTCTATTATGCATGCGTTTGATTAATATTCATTAAAATGTGGTCAAGTATATATTTAGTGCAATTTTAAAAAACAGCTGTTATTTTTCTATTAGTTTTTTGGGAGCAATCCATTCCTTAGTTATTTCCCAAAGGGAAAATGCAAGCCAATTAGACTCATATTTGTAAAATAGTTAGAAATAGTTTTTATAAGCCTTTTAAGCTTGAACATCAGTTTGAGTAGCAGTTATGTTTCATTCAGAAACCAAGTACTGTCCATCAAGGACCAACATGCAGATTTTGCAGGAATGTCTCCTCTTCGCTCTTTCCAGATTTCATTACATTGCTTGATGATTAAGGTGGCTCTCAAAGCTCTGTGAACAAGATATGGCTGTTGACTCATCCTCCTCCTTTTTCTGTGAGTTTGAAATCAGGTCAGTTAAAGTGGCTGAGCAATTAAGTGCTCTGAAAAAATATCAGCACTTACTGAAAATAACCCTTCTGAGATTTAGGTAATTTAGGTAACCCAGTCTTTGGGTTTGTATTTTCTTTGAAAATAGTATGGTTGATCTTGCATGGGAATTAAGGCAGCTTTTTATTAAGTCACAGTGCTCCTACAAAACTTTTTTGCTGTTTTTGTCTGGATAAATATTACTAGGGATAGCAGTTAAAATTATTAATATTTCTGGGTTTGTATGAATATGATGAAATAATGCATTACTTATATTTAAACCTGTAACTTAGCTTAGATAGATAAAAGTAGCCTGCATTTCCTTGGAGTGCTGTTGTAGTGAAGTGTGGTTTCGGTTTGCTTTTTTAACTGATGACTCACATTTTTAAAGCTTTTAAAAGACTTAGTTCTCTTTGACTGAAGCAGAATTTAAAAATGCATCAACTAGAAATAAAATCTGTCTAAAGTGACCTTTAAAGGTCACATAAGTTTCATGGCATTAACAAAACACTTTTGTGGAAAAGCATTGTCATCTAATTTCTCTTTGTTTTCCTTCTTTAGTATCGCGGCCCAAAGCATATCTTGTAATGGACTGTATATACCTGAGTGCAAGGTTTTACCCTCTATGTACCCTATCAGGACAATTGAACCTCTTGAAATTTATCTATTGTTTTACCATATTGGCAGGATACGTTTTAAAATTTATTTTTAAAGGCTTATGAGAGAATTACTGGCAGTGCAGAAGAGCCAACTCAGGCGCATTTTTTCTCTTTCTTCTGACTATACATTATCCTTCAATCCCTCTTTTTAATTAAAGTAATAGGAACTGTTTTCTTGGGAAGACCTTTACATAGCTTGTCCAATCATTAAAAGGTTGTATGCACAATTTATTCATTGCTATTATTATATATTAGACCAGATAAGCACTTTCAACATGTGCATTTCCTTAAGTATACCATATTGCAGAAGTAGCATGTGTATTGTGTGATGCAGTGTCTCCTATGGGAGTTATCTGGTTTTAATGAATAAAAAAGTGTACCAGAGTGTAAATCCTTGTAAATGATCACAGTATGAGGTAGAATGGTCCCATGGCAATTTTACAGTTCAGGGTTGTTTAAAAATACTGAAGGAGAGCCAGCTGCTAATCCACGTAGCAATACAAATACTGAAAAGAGCTGTAGCTGATCCAAATGCACAGATTGAATTTGTCCGTAAAAGGTACTTGACCAATTTTATTGTGCTTGCCCTTATGAAGTAAGTCCTATTGGTTCTTTGTTGCTCTTTCTGAAACTACAATCCACTTCCAGGAGGAAAAGCCATGTACATACTCATTTCTGATTCTTGACCAAAGCGCTATTTTTGTATACTATAGTGTCAGCCATTTCAGTCACAGCAGAGAAACTGGCAAATACTCACCTGCCTGAGAATGTATTTTACTGCCTTAGGATCAATCAGTAAGACACAGTTCTATGCATATCCTCTCCCAAACCACAAGTCTATGGCAGGTCTGGAAAACCCTCTGCTTCAGATGTGGCATGACGAGAGAGTAATCAGCCTCCCTCGTGTTTTTATGGATTCAATAAGGCTTTCCTTGCACAGAAGTCTCGTCTTAAGTAAAAAGGCTATTAAGTTATACAGATATTTGTTTTCACAACATTGATACAAGGGCTGCAACCTGACCGTTCCATGATCTTCCCAGGCTCAGCGGTGAGGCTGACAGGTCTGTATTTCCCAAGGTTCTCCTTTCTACGCTTTTTCAAAATGGATGCACTATTTCCCTTTTCCGAGTCACCTGGTACTTTACCTGACTGCCATGGTTGCTTGAAGATCATGGAGAGACACTTGGCAGCTACATTAACCAGTTACCTCAGGACTCTGGGATGCATCTCATCAGGTCCCATAGGCTTATGTATTAACATAAGGTTCCTCAGGTGGTCACAAACCTGATCTTCTCTTACAGTGGGATTGACTTTGCTCTCTCACACTGCAGTGCATTCACTCAGGAGCTGTGGGAAAAGAGATTACCAGTGAAGACTGAGGCAAAAAAGTTGTTGACTACCTCAGCCTTCTCCTTATCTCTTGTTACCAGTTTTGTTTTGCTCATCAGAGGAGTACACTTTCTTTGACCTTATAGAAGCCGTTCTTGTTATTCTTTGCGTCTCTTGCCAAGTTCAGCTCCAGCTGCACCTTGGCCTTTCTGACCCCATCTCTGCATAACCAGGCACAGTCCCTATACTGTTCCCAGGATACCTGGCCTTGCTTCCGTTGCCTGTGTGTTCCCTTCTTGCCCTTGTTTGACCAGCAGGTCTTGAGTCAGCCATGCTGGTCTCTTGACTTCCTTTCCTGATTTCTTACACCTGCGGATCATGAGCTCCTCTGCTCTATGAAAGGCATCCTTAAAAGTTCTGCCAGTTCTGTTCTGCTCCCTTGTCCCTGAGGGCAGTTTCCCAGGGAGTCCTATTGAGTAGTTCCTTGACCAGCTGGAGTTTTGCTTTCCTAAAATTCAAGATCGCGACTTTACTCTTTGCCTGACAGATATCAATCAGGACTATGAACTCCACCAGGGCATCACTGCAGCCCAGGCTGCCTTCCGTCCTGATGTCACTGATGAGTTCACTCACAATGGTGACTATCAGGTCCAGCAACCATGTGCATACTCCACAGGGAGTATGTACAGTACCAATGCAAATTAAATTATCTAAACATACACTGTTGTAAACTGATAGATATGATGGCCTGTCTGTACCCTTAATAATAGCTTTCTTATTCTGGAGAATAATTATGAATGCTCTATAGCAATCTAAGGTAGCCTAAGACAGGAGTCCCATGGATTCAGGCTGAATTCAGCAGAAGTTGTTTACTCCTGTCTTACAACCAGAGAAGGTAAATGTAGAGGGTAAAGAATACAGTGAAGAGGAGGAGAGAGTAAAGAATCCCAGACAGAGTTACGACTTCTTCCTGTTCTTTGACACTTTAGACAGAAAAAAATCACATAGGGACCTAGTGGTCCTAATTAATGGCTTTGTTAGCCAACCGTAGATGGTAAAGCCTATCCATACTGCTTCACTGACTGATTTCCAAAGTGTTTTAAAATCAGACATAAAAGGTGCAATTTTACAGCAATGTGTAGTTCAGAGACTCCCAAGCCAGTGTTGCATAAGGTAGCTCAAGAAACAGAAAGTTTAAAAGCGTCTGTTGTGCAGGAGTTAATGACCTCTGCTGAGAGACAGGATTTATTAGATCTGGCGTGGTGCTACACAGATATAGTGTGTTCAGGTAAGGAAGTACTACGTTTGGGATGAAGAACTGTGATTTGCTTTATGTGTGCATAGCTCAAGAGTGCTAACTTGGGGGACTTAGTCTCTTATGGGGTTTATTCCTGTCTAATTATTACAGAGCGGCTCACAATAACTCTGGAAGGAGACACTGCTCAATTCATAAATGCAGCAGCTTCAGTACTCTGTTGCAGGCCAGATTTAATTTAATTAACTTGAAGCAGACAGCTACAGGAGTGATGGGGCAGTGCCAAGAGGGAATATGTGAAGGAATAATCTCCCCAGCTGCTCTCACTTGATTGAGCAGCCACCAGTGTTAGAGCTAGGCTGGAATCAACTGCACTGATTTTTTAGGTTATCTTGTTGTTGCCTGGGTGTTTTTTATGTGTTTGTTTGGTTGGTTTTTTCCCAAGCTTCCTGAGGTAACTTGAGGTAATTTTATTTCCAGCTGGAAAGTTTGGACACCACTGATTCCTGCACTACACTTTGCTTTGTGCCTCAGAGGTGTATGCAAAGAACTTCCTCTTGAACACTTTGAATTCCAGGTTCATTCTGAAGAACTATAAAACTTATTGCAGATACTGTTGGGTAAAGTAGTAGGAACGTGAGCAAAGGAAAAGAGCAATAGAATGTAAGAACTGCTTATGATGAGCAGGGCATCCCCACTCTGCATTGATTTTACATGGTATTGTACCCATTAAAAATGTGTAGATTTAAATAATTTTCAGGACACAGTCTTAATGAATTAGCCTAAAATGAGTAGTAACATGTAAATAGCAATGCAATATCATGGGGGTATGTCAGCACTGTACCTGTGTCAGTATAGCATTCTATACCAAATGATCATGCGTAGAAGCAGTATTAGTCACGATGAACACAACACTGCACCAGTATGTTTGGTTTCCAAAGAGGCTCCTTTACACCTTTATGCAGAAAGTCCTCTCTTGAACAGTTACTTTCTGTATATAAAGTAGCACAGTTCAGTAGTTCAGATTTTGAAGGGGCCCAAAAATCTGATCTAAAGTGTTCTCCACTGAATCAGTATCTTACATAATCTTTGCCATTTAATGTGAGAGTTTGAGAGTTTATCAGTTTGATTTTCTTTATACAATAAAGTGACACTTTATGTTGTACACATCTATTTACACAGTAGAAAACATTTAGATAATTTTTAAGACTGTTCTTGTACAACCTGATTATCTTAGCTGTTCATATATTTGTACGTTTTAAGCCTTTTAACTGAAGTTATAATTTATTGTTTTCCCGTGAGTGTTCCTTGGCTTTCTTAGCTGATCATACGTATAAGTGAGATGACTTCTGCAAACCTGGTACTGAGTCAGAGGTATCTGGTTGCAAAGAGCAGCAGCAGTAGGACACCAAAGCAGGTGCTTTACAGCATATCAGATTTGTTAAAAACTTCAAGAAGTTCCAACAAGGAAGTTGCAGCTTGAACATAGGTGGTTGAACTATCATGTAGTATATCAGTATACTGAATATATCAGTATACAGTATATATCAGTATTTCCAGAGACATTATCCCATGTTAACACTACAATACACATCAGAGTGAACTCCTGATGAAAATGGAAGCCAGCTCTTAAATTATTCTGCTCCTGTGTCAGATACAAATGCAAACATCTTGAATGGGCTGCCAACTGTACTTGTACAAGAAGTTCAGCACAGTAGAAAGAGTACTGTAGAAACTGTCAAAAGGTTTTGCTTAATTTATTGCTTTTAATATTGCATAATGAAACCTTAGCTGTTGACTAGAGGCAATTGCCAAACAGCTTTGATCAGATCTAAGCTAGATTGCATCTATCTTTAAATACTATAGTATCTTCAATACTGACAAAGCTGCTACATTCTCTGCTACTTGACATGACAAATGTCTAAAGGGTTTCTAAAAAAAAAAAAAAAANATAAACTACCAAAAAGATGGCTTTTTATTTTTGCTCTGAATTTATGGACCAGATTATTTTCTTACCTCATCAATTACCATCTGTTCCTTATAAGATCTAAACTAGAAGAAACAACTTCTGTGAGGCTTTGCAAAGAAAAACCACAATTTTGTCAAATATAGAGGACAATTTTAAGCATTGCAAAAGATTTTGCAGGAGAGATGCACTAAAAACCATTTTGCAATTCTGCCATATAGCACTAGGAGTGCTATATATGAATAGGACTATTTGAGTATATTTACAACAGGAAAAAAGAGATTGTATTTGATAACTGATGGATGAAGAAATTTCTGAGCCATTAAAACTCCACAGCTAAGCATGTACTGTGTCAGGCTTCAAATCACTGCTCTGATTAGACAACAGGAATAGCTGGTGGAAGGTTTCTAGCTAAAAGAAAGTACAGTGGCAGAACAAAGGGAGGTGAGTCTTGAAACAAAAGGAAGTGGGTTTCAAGATCATTACAGACTGTGTCAGTGTGATAATACAAAATACTGGCATTCTGACGTAATGGTCAGAATCAGTTTTTCATGGTCATCATAGGTGATTCTATATATATTCCCTGCAGGATGTATGAATAGATGCTATCAGCTGTAATTTGCAGCACTCAGCACGTGATTATTCGGCCACTAGACTTTCTTAATCGTCTCTGCAGTCCAATGCCAGCTTGAGCGTAGGCTGTATTAATACCTCTTGAGAGCAGGGGAAGTCAGTGGATCATGATCCCTACACATATAAATGGAAAAATCCAGGGAGATAAGGTTCATTTTTTTTCTCACAGCTGTGACAAGGAAAAAGAAGAGGATTTATCATTTCTGCAGAATTCAGAAATAAAGATGACCCAAAAACCAGCAAAGTGTTTTGTGAGAAGGTTTATAACATGCTGAGTATTTCTTTCAACTGGAGTTCTTTTGTTAAATAATTGTTCTTAAGATTTCAGGCTCTAAAGAAAAAGTTGATTCATACATCTTTTCCAGAATCATGTTTTTTTGGGTGGAGTATGTTGTGAAATAATAATATATTACTTTTCTCTTAGTTTTCTTCCAAACATCTGAATTTTTTTTTCCAGAAGATAAAAGAAATTCAATTTCTTTGGAAGAGAACATTCTCCTCCTTTTATTACAGTGTCATAGGTTTAGAGTATCTCACACTGTGAATAAAGCTTATAAAGCATTCACCTCCTATTTTTTTGGGGGGAGATAGTTATCTGAATAGGTCAGTGTTGTTTTATAGATGAGTTCCTCTTAATCTCTCATAGCATTGATGAGTATGAACTTGATGGTTATTGCCAAAAGTCAAAAGTTCCAGCAAAGTTTCATTGCTTTGTTGGATTCAACACGAAGCAAATCTGTCTGTTTTGTAATCATTGTTTCATCAAGTAATGGGATCTCAGAACTTAATGTAAAATAGGAGCCAGCATATAACTACACTCGTTCTCACTTCATTGTGCAATTTTAGAACCTCTCTAATTCAGCAAAGGTTATCCTGGAAGAAATTATTAAAAAAAAAAAAACAACAAACCAAAACCAAAACACCAACAAAAACAATATATTTTCCCCAACCAATTGAGTATAGAACAGGAGTTTAAATAACATTGCTGGAGTTGGAGTTATAACTGTCTGCATCAGCATGTGTGCTTCAAAGCTGGGAGCAACATGTTTCAAAACAACCACTTAAAAATTATTATTCTTTTTTAGACAGTTTTCCAAGTCAGCATCTCTGTATCATCTTTCAGGGCTTTTAAAGAAGGGTGTGGATCTATTGATAGGGGTGTGTTTTATTTTTCTGTGTGAACCAAAACTTAATCTAGTTGTACAATTAACTATGTAACCTCTCTAGAACTGATAGACTTCATGTCACCTCACTAGCAATTGAACTGTTTGTTTACCTTTTGTACCATTTACAGTAATTTTTTAATGGTCTTTTTCTAAGACAATAACAAATGAGAACAAGGGAAGATGACTTTACTGAGGACAGTGTGTTGTGCAAACATTTCTCCCTCAATCAAAAATGACTGATTTTTGAAGGAAACTTTTTCAGGGAGTGAAGCACTGATGCTGTCAGTGTGGCAATGCTTCAGCTGACAAAGGAAAGGTACAAATGCCCTGAAATCTGTAAGAGCATTTGTCCCCTGTGGATACTTTGAGAAAGCTCAGATACTTCCTTCAAGAGAAGTCTTTGAACTGTGAAAGTTACCATGGATCGCTTGCAGGAATTGTTACAAAAAGGCTTTACCTTATCATTTCCTAAAACACTTAAGAGAATAAAGTAGTAATGGGGACTAATGGTAGTTCCCTGTATTACTTTCTTGTGTAATTTTTGTCACCAATTTCCTGATTTCTTAAAGCTCAGCTGCTGGAACCACCACACAATAACCCTTTTAATGTTTTAGCTGTTTTTTTCCAGTCTTTGTAGCTGCAGGCCAAAGTTGGAAAACACGGACACTTTGAATGTTTCAACAGTAGAAATTAAATGAAAAGCACTGGAAATTAATTATTGCATTAAAATCTAGTGGTTTTAAATTCTACTTGCAGCTGGTTCATGATTTTTGCCTCAATGTGGTTGTCAGACTTTTACCTGAAATCCATCCCCAAAGGGAACATATTTAAAGGTTTAGAGTTTTCAATGTTTGCTAAAACACTGTGTCTAATTTAGGTATTCATGTGAAAACTGATGTATTTCTGTGTGAAAACATGGCATATAATTTGTGAAGAAGAGAACAGTTTGTAGGACTACAGATTTGATTTTCATGGTATTTACATAAAAGCTAGTCAGCAGGAAAAAAATCAAGTGTTATTAGTGAAGGAATACTTCAATGCAATGACCCAGCATACTAATTTGAGAAGATTAGAAATTCATATTCTCTATTAGGCTCTAAAAAAATGAGCTAATGCAATGCATTGTGACCAAGCAAAATAATAGCTGGTAATTTACTTCCTTGGTTCCTGTCAGCAGTTTCGTTTGTCTTGAATAGGTATAATTGTGTGTCCAAAATGAGATTGTACTAAACCCGGTTGTGATATAGTCAGACTTTCCAAATCCTGTATTAAGGACAGCAATTTCCTGCTACAGATAAAAATACTTCGGTCTTCAGTTATATTTGCATTTGGCTGGTAGAAAGTAGCTTTGTTTTAAAAATGTGTTACTTGTGGTCTTCAAAGCTGAGTCGATTGAAGTTATCCTGTTACATTAGTGTTCATGTGAATAAGGAGTTCAGCTGAGCCAAAGTTAAAATTAAAAAAGCTCATTTTAAAGGGCCATTGAAGGCTAGTAATGTCACCGTGACAGCACATGTATGAGATTTTGAAAGCAAGCACTTTCTGATTGTTTAACAGTCCTGAACTGTCGCAAGGTGAAAGTGTGGGAGGTTTCAAGCTAAGCCATTTTACAGAAAATTAAGTGATAATAGTTACTGCCCTTAGCCATATGTCTCAGTCGTAACTCAGAGAAACATTGTTTACACTTGGCAGAAGTTAATACTAAACAAGCTCCATAATCTCATTTTTGCTAGTATAGTTTCCCATGAAAAAGGAGCTAAAATGTACTTAGGGTAATCTTATACTTCTGAAGATAAGTGCAAGATACACTTTGTCTGGTTTGGAAGTTTTGGAGTGGTTTTCTACTAAATTTATAAAAAATAATTATAATAATAGTCAGATCTAGATCTTCCTTGCTTGGGGCTTCACACAGTGTTTATTACAGTCTAACTTTATTTTGACAGAAAAATACCAGGAAATTGAGTACCTAATTGTGTATATAATGTTAGAATTTAGAAACATTTTTGTCTGAGTTGCTGTAGTTCAAGAGCCAGCGTTTGTTATTCTGCTTTGATTCTTATACCTCTCAACACATTTTGCTAAGATACGGAAACTTAGATTTTGTGTGTGCTTAATTCTTTTCTGATTAAGTTTGGTATATCTCATGTTTTTCATTTATACCTAAAGCTTACTGTGGCATCCCCAAAGGCGTTGGAGTGTTTGGGACAATAATTGTCTGTTTGTATATATAATAAAAATACTAACATGCACAGAACTAAGTGTTTGTATGCTTCCAAGCTTGCTAGTGTTTCCTAAATCCAGAAGATGCTTGCAGCTAGAATAATTTTAATCTCTCCTTAGTGGTGCTTCTTTTAATACACAGCTGCTGTTGTTCAGGCTTTCAAAACGTTGTTCCATAACAGGTCTGTTATTATTGTTCCCTATGGAGTGCTGATCACTTGTGAACATTTGCTGCTCAAGAGTATCCTTTCAGAAGGATGAGTGTGTTCGAAGAGATTCCTCCACCTTTCTTCAAAATGCCTTACTGACTTCTAGTTGGACTTGCTGTTCTAATCCCTCAGATGTTTGTGAAAATGTCTATCATAAAGTCAGTCTTTTTTGTCCAAAGTAATGGTACTGTAGAGTGTGCTGTGAAATTTTTGTAGTCTTATATTTCTCCATGCTAAAATTCAAGATTGTAAAATACTAGATTACAAATAGGCCCATTAAATCATGTTCTCTTGGTTTTCTCCGAAGCAGTGTCATAATTTACGAAATACTTCTGATTATGTTACAGTTACACATATCAGCCCAAATGGGACAAATAATGTAGCAGTCACATGTGCTGAACACTGAGAGGAGTCCTCCCTGACTTTGGTTTAGAAATGGAGTTTGAAACAGTTTGGCAGTAAAAATGTTTTTGCACTCTTCTTGGAATTGCTTGGTATCAGTGAATATATACTCAATTTGTTTTCATGTATTTGAGGCCTTATTTTTACAAGAGCAAAATCAAGGGATGGAACAGTTAGAGGAGTGCGGGATAGAGATTTTATTGTAGCTACCTGTGAGTTGCATATTAGTTTGGAATAATGATAGACACAGTAGGTCTTTGAATAGTCTGCCCACACTCCTGGAATCCTAACTATGACCTCGAGAATATTTATGTTTCTATAGCATTGCAAAAACTCTTGATCATGATTTAATTTATTTTACCATTAAAAAGGGATGTAACATCTCCCCTTAAAAATCATGCTATAAGAACAAACTTTATTCCAGGCTTTTGGAGCTTCCAGTGCTGGCTAAAAGTAGTAGTTGCAGAAGCATATGAAAATATTCACATTGTGGTTAACGGATTGTGTTTTGTTTTGTATGATTATAATGTTATTGTACTGTGTATAATTGTGATATTTGATATACAGCTATTTTTCTAAATGTCAAGATGTGGCTACTAAATAACCCTAAAACTCCATTTCTTGGTTACTACAATAAATGATTTTCAATGGAATAATGCAGTTTGGAGAGGAGACATAGCTGTTTCCCACAGTGTGCATTTTTCTTGGGACATTTCTCCTTCTGGGGTGTTTTTTTTTTTCTTTTACTTAGCTCTCTAACATAGCCACAAAAATTGATATGTTTTCTTAAATCGCTTGAGGAAAAAAAATAAAAATTGATAGTATTTCATACTATTCTGTTCAAATCTTATGCATAATTTGTCAGTCTTGTATTGAAACAAGATCTGATAGTCTTGTTTTATGGAGTGACTCTTCACTCAGAATGGTTTTCAAAGACAGATCCATTCTTATACAGGTGCTTGCACAGTGCATATTGAAAATCACAACTCCAGGTATACATCATACTCTTCTAGCTTCATCAAAAACTCAATTTTTGAAGTTGCTGAGCTTAGCAAACAGCATAATGCTATGATTTTTCTGCCCTCCATAAAATAGTTAAAATATTTAATTTAAAAAGCATTATTTGAAATAATTAATTACTTCATTTGGTGGGTCATTACATAAAAGCATGTTGACATGTCATTCCTTCTGCCTTTGGTTTTGCCTAATGACTACCAGACTTCTAACACTTTTCAAAACTATTTCCGGACATCTCTGGTTCCTCTGCATGCTTTCTTCTTCTTTCGGTTTTTGACACAGTTCTCCCTGTTTAGCTATATTCCTCTCCACTTCCCTGGTTTTCTTCTGTTTCCTATGCTTATATTTTCTTTTTCTTTGATAAACAGAAGTTTCCACTCTGTATGTCTCATTAGTGCTTTAATTCACTCTTTAAATTTTACAAGCTTTCAAGATCTGTAAAAACATTAATTAATATAGTTATTGCAGACTGATAATGTAATTTTTATCAGTCTACTAGATAATTTTGAAGTTTGATGATGATACCATTTTGTATTTAATAGATAATCTAAGTAAATGCGACATATTCATACAATCTTAGAATAAGAAATTTCAATATATTTATATATTTGAGCCAGCAATATGCCCTTATGGGATAGAAGTTTAATGGAGTCCTAAGCTGCATTAGGAGAAGTGTTGCCACTAGGTTGACGGAGATACTTCCCCTCCACTCAGCACCTGTGAGGCTACAACTGGAGTACTGTGTCCACTTCTGGGTTCCTCAGCACAAGAGAGATGGACATACTGGAGAGAGTTCAGTAATGGACCATGAAGATGATTAAAAGGACTGGAACATCTTTGCTGTGAGGAAAAGCTGAGACAGCTGTGACTGTTCAGCCTGGAGAGGAGAAGGCTTAGGGGGATCTTATTAGTGTGTGTAAATACCTGAAGGGAGAGTGGGAGGAGGACAGAGCCAGGCTCTTTTCAGTGGTGTCTAGTCACAGGATGGCAATGGGCACAAACTGAAACACATGAGAGTCCTTTTGAACATCAGAAAACACTTTTTCACCAAGTGCTTGCACAGATCCGCTCAAAAAGATTGTGGTGTCTCCTGCCTTTGAGATATTCAAAAGCCACCTGGATGAGTGAGGGACAAATGACTCTGCGTGGTCCTGCTTGAACAGAAGGGTTTAGACCAGATGACCTCCAGAGAGAGGTCCATGACCTCTCTTTTTAAGCTCAAAATCCATTCCAACTTCAAGCATTCTCTAATATGTATAGTTTGATTTCAAAATACAATTTGAAGTGGTAAATATCATAAATTGTTATACTATCTTAAAAAGCAAGAATGTTGCCTGAGGTAGAAAGTCCATGGATTTTTTATTAATTCTATGATTCTCCATTATAAGGACAAGTAACACAACATGTGCTTTGTTGCTAGGTAATTTAGAGCACCTGATCTTTTAGTCCAGGTACAGATACTGCTTCAACAGGGAGGGGCAATTTATATGACTAGATGACTGAAGGGAGGCTATACATCTCATTAGAACATTGAGGGCAATTGTAGAGAAAATTTCTGAAACCTGTGAAACTCTATGGAAAAAAAAAAATTAGTCAGAACTTACCTGAGATATAGCACTGCCAGCAAAGTATTTGCAGTTTATTGGTTGTAGCTGAAAGTGGAATATAGTTCTTTGCTCTTACAACTGAGACATTGGCACCATTTTTTTCTCTTTTTTATTATCCTAAAATACTTCCTCTATTTTATACTCTATCAATCTCTGTCTCTCTGCTACAGTAATAATTGCAATGAATATAGTAAATGACTAGAACCTAATGTCAATATAGAAGCTTGAAATCCCTTAGCCACTTGGACTTTGATTTCTGAGCCACCCTACATCTTAATCTTCTCAAAATAACATTTACAACTGAATATTTGCAGTTTTGGTGGTGAAGGTAAGGGGCATTGTGCTTAAAGTTCTCTTTTATAATGATTATTAAACCTGCCAACATCTTCTGTGTGTAGTTTCTTACTGCAAAAATCCAGATGATTTGGCTGCACTGTGTTCTGCTGCACATCTGCAACAAAATGTTACCATTTGCATTAGCACAATAGTTGGCTGAATAATCTTGCCTCAACACAGAATGTTAACAGATGCCTTTCTCTTTTCTGACCCCATTTAATCACAGTGAAAATAATGTTCTGTTTCCTTTCCCAAAGATGATAGGATAGAGGTCTTACTTCAGTGTGTTGTATTGTGTTGTCTGATGTCGTCAATTTATAAGATGAGGAGTCTTAACTAGTGATCTGATCAGAAATTAACACCTCTATATGCTTTCATGTTTTGTAACTACCATCCTGGCCAATCTTTCCAAACTGTGAAACTTGGAAGCCCTATGCAAAGATATGCAATCATTTTCTATAGTAGTAAACCTCAGATACCTGAAACACAGGCACTTTGTGCCTGATTTGTAAGGCATTTAAATTGGTGATGGAGTGATGCACATGTTTTTGAACAATATACTATTAAGTTTTTCAGTGGAAGCATCTTGATGGCCACATTATGCTGTAAGTTGGCATTGCAAAAGAAGCATGTCCTATCGTGTCAGGAATAGATCTGATGATCAGGACAGAAGATAATAAATATCCTAATTTTAGCATAAAAACATTGTTATGGTGAGCTGTACCTCCACTCTTTTACTCTCTGTTAGTCTCATCTCATACAGCAGTGCATATTTTACTTTATTGTTTCTGGTCTCTCCTGTCTCAGGCAGTACATGTGAGACTTGCTGGTTCAATGCACATCTGGTGCTTTTTTCCTGCTGTCCCTTGTGTGCAAAAGAGGTTTGTCCTGATTTATTATCAGCTGAAAATTCAGGACCCGAAATGTCATCATTACATGGTCCTAATAAGATTTGCAGGATTACCATCATGAAGTGGCAAAGAAGTTACTGAGTGGCAGAAGGTGGAATGGCCTGCCCAGAGTGGTGGTGGATTCACCATCCCTGGAGGTTTTTAAGCTGAGACTGGGTGTGGAACTTAGTGCCATGATCTAGTAATCAGAGTGGTGTTGGATCAAGGTTTGGACTTGATGATCTTGGAGGTCTTTTCCAACCCAGTTGATTCTGTGATTCTAAGATCAGGGTGAGGCTTTCACTTACAAGGGTTCTACCAGGACATACATTCCCCAGCAAAAACCTGTTTCCAACCCCTTTTACAGTAAGTGCCTCCATATGGCAATGGACATGCCAGGCATCATGTGTGGTGGGGAAGTTTCTTGTGAAAGGGAGCATATATTTTTGTCCTGCTTTTAAACTGTTGCTGACATGTTAGTTTTGGGCTACTGTTACAATAGTGGTTTCGGTGGATCCTTGGTTGACCCAGAGCAGCCGCTTTCATGTTTTTGTATTCCGATGCCACCAGCTGACTATTGCAGCCCGTAACATTATGCACATAGGCTTTTAAGGATTTGTGAAATTTGATGATCAGCGCATTGTTCAAGACTTATGGCTAGCATGGAATGAACAAAATTCTCTTAGCGATAGTAACTTATATCTGATCTGTTGTTTAAAAGCTCAATTATGTTCCCAAACAGTAATTCTTGCATGTAAGAAGAGAATAAATCAGTTCTTCAAAGATGACCAAAATTTCATTGCCAAAAGGAATTTTAGAACAGAATCATTTATCAAAACAATGTTTTTGAAAAATGATGAGATCAGCCCAGTTAAGTTTTTCGTTATATAAATTATGGATTGAAATTAATCCCATCTACTATAATTTTTAAAAAAGAAAAAAAACCCACCTAGCTTTCCATTTTGTAACGTATTGTTCAGTGTTAGTTTTAGCTTCTGTTCTTGGCCTATTCATAGATCTGCAGTCCATTACAGTGGCGCCTGTTAGAGCAAATACTGTGAAAGTTTTGCCAGTTTTTCTATGATAAACCATGTTTTCCAGGAATTCATACTTAATCATAAAAATATCCCTCACATTTGAGACTTGGCATGGAAAGTCTTGATTCAGAAATATTTCACTTGTATGTTTATCCAGATATTCAAAAATAAATCAGTCATCTAATTTATAAAATCAGAGGTATTTAAAAATAATGTATTGTTTAAAGATCAGAGAATTGTATTTGTTGGAATCAAATAATATTATGATCACTTAATCTTAATAGACACATTTCCTGACAATGAATAATTGCTTTGTTGCTCTTACCTTACGAATCACTCTTAAATGTCTCTGTGTGTTTTGTCTTTTGGTAGATCCGTAGTTTAAAATGTTAAAAATGTTTTCAATATTCTGGAAATATTCAAATATCTAAGGTATTTTCCTTTGAAAATCTAACTGTGTATCAGTGAAAATTTGACTATATAAACAACTCTGTAACTGCTGGTATGATGTTGATATTACATCCTAATGTGCCTTTGAAAATGTATTTTTTTCTACATGGCATGCTTGTATTACTGGTGGGAGGATTTTTCTGTTTAGTTAATTATATGTAAATAAAATTAGTGCAAGTTGCAAAAGTTCATCAGGGAGATATGAGAGTCAGTCAGCTTTGTTACTTTTACCTAGGATATTTCCATAGTTCTGCTAAAAACAAGGTACATCACTTGTACTTTCTAACTAATAATCCATTTAATTGTACAGATTTAAATTGCCTGCAGTAGACAGGCAAACCAGGCTTATTCTGTACTACAAACTTTTCAACTGTGTATTAGTGCTTCATGTTTCCTGTTGAAATCAGGTTTGAGGAAAGATCTATTATCTAAAGTTTATTTACACAGAAATGAACAACAACAGAAATCATGTTCAGAGCCTTTGCATGTAGAAAGTTTAAAGAAGAACAACTAGATAGTGCTGGGGAGTGAGTATTGATTTGCCTACAGAGAAGGAAACTGGAAGATGTTATGCATAACTGGAAGGGGAATAAATTCAAACAAGATTTTGAAAGGAATCTCCTGAAGTCAGTAAATGAGAGGAAAATGTTTTCAGTTTGAGTTAGAGAGAAGGAAACTGGCTATAATAGTGGTTTAATTGTCTCAGTAGAGAAAATAAACAGTTGAGAGGATACTTGTAACTAATTTGATAAGTATGTCACACCCTAAATGATCCAGTTGTCACCCATTATTAATCTTACAGGACAGTTTAAATCAACATATGGAATAGATTGTGATGAAGGCGCTGGCCAAGAAATGAGTATTTGTTAACATGATGAAATAATTAGTATTCAGTAGAGTTCAGCTCTACCTCAATGTAAGAAGCTGATAATCATTTAGCTGAGCTTGGTCCAAATAAATACTTCCTTCCAGCACTCAAAATTGTATCAACCAATCCAAGGATATAGCCAAAGTCTTACATTTGTGTTGATTTTCTTCCTAGTAGCTGGTACAGTGCTGTGTTTCAGATTTAGGATGAGAATAATGTGGGTAACACACTGATGTGTTAGTTGTTGCTGAGCAGTGCTAACACTGTGGCAAGGACTTCTCAGCTTCTCATGTTGCCCTGCCAGCAAGGAGTCTGGGGGGGGGCACAAGAAGCCAGGAGGGGGCACAGCTGGGACACCTGACCCTGCCTGACCAGAGATATTCAGACCATGTGGCATTTTGCTGAGCAACAAAACTGGGAGGAATTGGCTGTGGGCTGGCAGCTGCTTCTCAGGGAAGCTGGCTGGGCAATTGCATTGTGCTTGTTTAATATATTCTTTATTGTTATTGTTATTTCCCTTTTCTGTCCTATCAAACTGTCTTTATCACAATCCATTAATGAATTTTACCTTTTTTTTTCCAATTCCCACCCCCATCCAATTAAAGAGGAGTAAGTGAATTGCTTTGCAGTGTTTAACTGCCTGTTGGGTTAAACCGCAACTTGCTTGTCTTATAGGTCTCTGTATTCCAGTCCAAAGGTTTATCACACATGCATCTGTATCAGAACTGCAAAAAGTGTTCAGCTTGAAAAACAGGTGTAAATTTGAAGTTAGTGAAGTCTAAAGGGTTCAGGTAAATGTTTCACCATCTCTTGATCTTCTGCAAAGAACGTACAAGCAGAAAGGTACCATTCTTGGGAGATGTATTAGTTGGCACAAGAAACATGACAGGAAACCTGCTAGTGTTTTAGGACAGTATTCAAACCTGTGCTCTGGTTCTGTTTATTTTCATAGAAACATAGAATGGTTTGAATTGAGAGGGACCTTAATGATCATCTAGTTCCAAACGCCCCTGCTGTGGGCAGGGGTGCCACCCACTAAACCAGGTTGCTCATTTTATTCATAAAATGTAGTCCTTGCAGCTGGCCACCAGTTTAGCAAGGGTTGTGATTTATACTGCTGTAGTGTACTCCAGGATGGACTTTCTATGACTTCCAGCCTCAATATCTACTCGTGGAAGTACCTCTGGCACACAAGGAACTATTATCATCAGGCATTTCTAAGCAAAAAAAAAAGTCTTGAATTATTCCAGTCTTTAAGCTAGTACTGTCACTAATGAAGGCAAGATCTCACATACATTAGAAGCTCACCCGAAGTAGCCATAAGAATGTGATGATGTGGAGCAGGAATAGCACATGCATTTATATTTTTCATATGGTTAATTAAACCCAAAAGAATCATTCTGTACATACTAGGGTTTTATTGGTATTAGAATAAAGAATTTCTTGTCTTCAAAAAAATTAAACTGATAATTACTTCTTTCTGTGCTTCTAATCAACAGTCTTTGATGTACATCTGTTTTTTAAGTACATCTGTACTGTAACTTCCAGTCAGGAAAAGCCTTTTATGGCAAGTATCCTTTAAGCTACATGCTGTGTTTATTTCACATATTCTTTTTCCTGTTCTTCTTAAGAAAGTATCCACACATTTTTCTTCAACTTTTCAGTGAATATATACATTAAAACATTTCATGCAGGAAAAAAAGCCTTAGTTTTCAATTTAGTTTTTACAGGTTGTTTAAAGTCATGGTGGATGTTATAGTGCTGTCTTTCTTGCAGATGTATTTCAGAATAAGAAGAGAACCTAATTTGTCCACTCCCCATGTATTATTAGACACCATGTTATATTGCTTCTTATATCATGTGATGCCAAGTGTGTATCCAGCTGCTGGGTATATGAGAGGGAAGGCAACCTGCTGTGATGTTGAGAGCATATAGAATGCTAGGCTGCCATAGCAGAGGTGCTGCAGACCATTCATTGATTCCTCTAGCAAATCAATGTGTCTTACCTCTGGGAGGGGTAAAAAAGCATTTTTTGTTGTTGTGTTCTTCAGGTCAGTGCTAAATACAAAAAATACATGGATTAAAATACAATGTGTTTAAACACTGCTGCACTTAATCAGTGGATTGAAATATTTGCTCATTATTTACCATATTTAAGCATGTGAAATAGTTCATGTGGATAAATTTACCATCGCAGACGTATTTCAGTTTAGTGAAATAATTTTCAGATAAGGCTTTTTTCAGTTCTGCATGGTTGCTATATGGGAAGCCAGCACTGCCCAGCTGTAGATGTCCTTCCTTGCAGCTGTGCTGGAGGAAGGGACATGTGTGTGCTCGTCATCCAGCCTGCACAGCTGGCCGGGTGGCCTCCAGCAGCACGGTAGGCAGCTGAGCCATCGTGCAGGCACGACACTGGGCTTCTTTGGATTGACAGTTGTTAGTACAGCTTCTTCTGCCTGAAAAGCTGTGATTAGTAGTTAGTTACTGGGTGGGGGGCACTGAGGAACAGCTCGGACAAAAATGTCCCCCGCATCTTCAGCTGGATTCAGAGAAGTGGTATTCCCCATAATTGTACTAATACTTGTTTCATTCTTAAAATTTGCTCCAGTTAGGTTTCTGATGGCTCTTCTTAGACAAACATTTCTATAGCGAAGGTAAATAACAGGTCTGGGTTCTGTGGCACCCCCATACAGACCACATTTTGCCTTTTGCAGCTTCTGATGTAAAAGTTGTGAGAGGTGTATGGTTAAGTCCAGTCCAGGTCATTTTGTGGGCAGTTTTTGTTTGTTTTTGTTATGCCATCAGCAGGTAAGTGTAACCAAACAGAATTACTTTCAAAGTAAAATTTCTTTGTGTGAGATTAAGCCTGTACATTCATACATGAAAACCTTCTGCAAAGCCCATTCCTTTTGGATTTATGTTTGCAGCTGTAGAAGCAAAGCTAACAGAAGCATCAGAGAAGTAATGTCCAGGTCTACCTACCACACTTAAATGTGTCCAGACTTGGGACTTTTAGAGACCTATAGAGATTTGTTTGTCTTCACCACAAAATAAAAGTAAAGCATGTGCTCTCTGGATGTCTAGGAAAAGTGATGATGGCCTTAAGATGTTTCAGTAAGCATTGCTGTTTGTTTCAGTCAATTATATAAACATCTTTTAGAAAAAGAAATTATCTGAGAATAATGGTAAACAATACTGTAGAGTAGATCCAGAGAAAAATCCATGTTTTTTTGTAAAGCAAACACAATTGATTTTCATCTAGTTAAATGTAAAATTACCCTGGAGGATCCAAGAGTTATAGAACTAGGAATGCATACCTGCAGGATGAGGAATGGCATCTGAAAAGCAGTGTTTCTCAGAAGAAATTACAAGTCCACTACAATGTAGAGAGAAAAATTTCAAATGCAATTCTTCGCTGTATAACTTTGGTAATAAGGGAAGAGCACAAAAGATCAGTTTCATAACTCTGACATATAGGCTAAGACCTGTATTTTGTAACAAATATTGTAAAACTGAACAGACAGTTCAGTTGGAGACCGTGCAGGTGCAAGTCAAAAAAATTTATATGAAGACTACAAAATAAGCATTAAAGGAAGCTGCACAAAGTCTGCCATATATTTAACTTCTCAGAAAGATGGTGAACAAATATTTATCTACAGTATATGAAGAGAAAAATCTGCTCTAGGACAGAAAGGAATAATGATAAGTAATAGCTGGATAATAAAATTTAATCCAGTTTGGGAATTGGACAGATATTTCTGGTGGTGAAATGATAAACTCATGGAACAATTGCCAGAGGAAGTGGAGGACCCTCCATCTCCCCATGTGTTCAGATTTAGATCAGACACATTTCTCCAACAATTTAGTAGCCTCAACAGCATATGAAATTAAGGTTTGATTTCTCATGTTTATGTAAGAAATCTCACTAGAGGTTCTCGACTCCAATTCTCACTTGCAGTCACTGCATCATCCTAAGGTTTAAGCAATAAAATATGTTTTCAATTGTATTAGTACAAAGTGTAGGCATTCTAAAAGAGACATATGTTATCTAATTTTCCTAGCTAAGTAGTTTTTATTTAACTTACAGATGTTGAAAAGTTGTGCAGGTATGAGTTATTGGGTCCTCATAGGCAGTCTTGGGAAAGTACTTCTTGTTAAACCAGCAAGAAAGCTACTGTAATACATTTAGGGTTAAAGCCATGTAACTCAGGGTATCTTTTAAATCCTGACTGGCCACAGCTCAAACACAGGGATTATGTCTACAGTAGTTCACTAAATTTGCTGGGGTGTTATCTGGTACTGCACTGAGTGGCACAGGTTTGTCCATATTCATATTGCTCAACTTGGAGCTCCCAAGCCAGGGACATCCCTGCAGGAGCAGCCCTGCCCTCTGCTGCCTTTCTGGGAAGGACAGGGGTTCCCCCAGGTCAAAACATGACAGACGGTTGAGGTACAGTGTCTGGATGTGTTCTCTAACACTGTTTAACTTAGGTTATGCTGGTGTAGCATTGCTCTGGAGAAGGCCATGGTGTGTGGGATGTACAGGTAAAGGGAAGACCTAAAAGCCAAATTTAGATAATTGGTCTGATCAAATGTCTGAGGAGAAGGGAACAGCATACACCGTATACACCAATGTAGTTAAACAGAGACTAAGCTGACCAGATTTAGGTAGGCAGTGTGAATACCCTCTGTTTCAGTGCCTTGTCAAGTATAAACCAAATGAGTATCAGTGAGCAGGTCAGGTGCAACAGTTAATCTGGCACACTATTTGCTATATGAGCAGAACAAAAAATAAATTTACATCATATTAAAAATAATACATTCATATTAATTTTCAGTTGTTACTCAGCAAGACGCTTCCTGCTGGATCATACTTTTGTTTGTTGTCAGATGTTTAATTTAGCCTCTTTTCCTTCTGAAATTAAAGAGGACTTAACTGTGCAATACTTGAAGAGAGGCAGAAGTGATAATAAAAATATTTTTAAGCCATTTCAGTTAAAAAAAAGTAATTTAAGACTCTGGAATAAATTTATTTCTCAGTTCTTGACCACAAGTCCTAAAGGGAATTAAAAAAGGACTAACCCTTCACAACTTAATAGTATTTCACAGAAGAAAAAGTAGTTCTAAAAAAAAATCACTCTGGGTATAATCTCTTCTCTCTGTAAGAAACCCTTCAATGAACAAAATGCAATCTCCAGTATGGAATTAAACCTCGGGGGGTGCCAGAAATAAATGTTTTTTCAACAGAATTAATTTTTTATTTCCAATATGATGAGAGAAAATTACTTAAATTGACTAGGAAAAAGGAAGAAAAAAATTTGTTTTAAAAATACTGGACAGAAAAAGTTTTATGTCAGATGTCAGTTTTATGTCCAGTCAAACCTAAAGAAGTTCAGGCCATTAGTTCTTAGTTATAGCTGTTACCTGTAGAGTTAAAATATATTTACAAGTATACTCTTGACAATGTAGAAACGTTTATTATTTTGGAATTTGCTTTATTGCTCTGTGAAAGGAAGGAAGATAAAACCCTGCAAATCTTTTATTGGAAATATTTTGCTTGGCTCTGCTTGCAAAGTGTCTGATCTGACATGATGTTGGGTAAGATAAGAACAGTGAATACCCTGCATGAAACTGATATTCATATCGTTTGAATTCTCAGCCAAATTTACATTAGACAAACATTTTGTCTGCATTGGAGACTCACCTGTTTTCACATAACTGTGAGTGAAAGGACAATGGTACCCAAAATTAAAGTATCTCTACTATTCAGTTAAATATGTCTCCTATGAGAATTTCCATGTCCCCTTAAATTTTCTAGTTTTCCTCTTCCTCTAGTGTGTTTTTCCTTGCTTTCTTCACTGAGTATGTGTGTCAGTTTTCATTCCTGCCCTCTCTATACTCGTTAATGAATATGCATACTTGTACAGCCAAAAAAATAATATTCTTTGAAATGATAGAAGTGGAAGCCAGTTTTCAGTTAATATCTCACTGCCATCTACTGTATATACTGGAAAACTGCACTGTAGAAATGCATTGCATTTCAGCTATGTAAGGTGACTTTTCCCAGTGTTAAAGTTAATGAAAAATCTGCTGAACTCTCAATAGGCTGTGACATGTAAATTCCATTCTTTGTGTAGGAATCAGTATTTTTAAAATAGATGATAATGTCTGATGTCACTCAATATTACCCAGAAGGAAAGAACATCAGATTTTGGTATTGCTTAGTTAGTTTGTATTCAGGTTAGATGAAAAGTAGTTGTGCACTTGGGAGAAAAGGAATACCTCACTTTGCTTATTACTGTTCTTAGTAATACTTTTAATTTCTTAATGAATGGGTTAAAACAAAAAAGGTAACAGGATTAAGGTACAGGACTTTGAGATATTTTGGTATTTCTTTTAGTTAAAGAATTAGTCTTTGGATCTTTCAAATTAGCTTTCATCTCAGTAGCTGCTGTTTGGTGCATGCAAACACGAAGTGTATGTAATATTAAATGTTAGTTGGGATTTTCCAAAAGGTGTGAAATTACTAAGCTGAAAATAAATTATCGGGATTCTGGATGTCAGGAACTGAATAAGACATCACTCAGGTTAGCTTTGCACTATGAGTGCTTTTGTAACTTTTTGTGTAGAAATAGTGTTTACTTGAGACAAATTTCTCTGATTTAATCAGGAAAGCTGACTTCAAATAGACAAGAATGTATACAAAACATCAAACTGTGTGTTTGCATAAGAGAATTCCTTTACTTAGATTATTATTAGTTTCAGTAGGCTGGGAATACATATTTATATAATTAGCTATCACTATTGCACCAAAAAGTATAAAAGAAGATCAGTCAGCTTGCAAACTCAAGCACTTCAAAGCTGAAGAAGTGTCTTCATTTGCTTTTTATCTGTATATGTTGTGATAAAGTCTATAATTATGGTATGGGGTTTTTTTCTATTTTTATTCAATAATTGTTCTAAGATCTCATTTGCTCAACATTGTTTAACTTTTGCAAATGAAGAAAGAATAATGAAATAATTAATGATTTTCTATGGTGTCTATTGTTACCATATTTCAGTGCTTTGCAAAAGTTAACTAACCCACCTTTACAAATTCTGGTCTTTGGGGATTTGAAATGGTTTTGTGAGCAGCTGATGTACTCTAAGTGATCATACCATCCCTTCTGGTGTCTTCAGAGGCAAATATGTGTTTGCAAGACTTTTTTCAAATACCATCAGAAATTCACCCAGGAAAATGAGGAACTGCTTTCTGTCCCATTTCCTTAACCTTTCTTATTTCTTTTCCAGTGTCACCATGCAAGACCCAATGTCTTTCACTCCCTGTCCATAAAGATATTTTACTTTGGCTGATTTCATCAGAATCCCATTCCTCCTATAGCACACACTCAGCACAGCCAATTTCAGCCTAAATGTTATGGTATTAAAAAACCCCACAACTTGCAAACTAGGTTACAAAAGCTGTCATGAATTTGGTAGCAGGTGACATTGGTAGACATGCCCGTGGTATGCGGTTTGAGTAGTTATTAAAGTTTTTTTTGCCCTTTTCCTGTAGGTCATTTGTCAGTGTTGGTTTGTAAATCATGCTTTAAGAAAAGGATGCCTTTGTAGCAGTGGGGATTCTTTTTTTTTTTTGTCCCATTCAGTGTATGTTTATAAAATTTCTTAACAATTTGTGCATTTCTCTGGCAGTTTCAGTATCCAGAATTTTTAACTGGCTGAAAACCATGGGAAATGAATTACCTCTGGGGAATAGTTTCTGGACTGAATTTTTTGTTTGCTTGGTTGCTGGATTTTTCAGTCAGTGTTTATGTGTAGTTTGCTGTGTGGTGCAAATGGGAAGTAAGTGAGGAGGAATCTGTGGGTCTGTGCCTGACAGACATCCTGCCAGAGAGGGTTCCTCCAGAAGCTGAGGAGCTGGGGTTGTTTAGGTTTTTACAGCTACCTGAAGGGAGGTTGTAGCAGAGTGGGGGTCAACATTTTCTCCCAGGAAACTAGTGACCGGATGACTGGCCATAGCTTCAAGCTGTGCCAGGGGAGATTCATGTTGGACATCAGAAATTTTTTTCGTGGAAAGGGTTGTAAAACATCAGAACAGGCTTCCCAGGGATGTGGTGGAGTCACTATCCCTGAAAGTGCTCAAGAAATGACTGGATGTGGCACTTAGTGCCATGGTCTAGTTGACAAGGTGGTGATTGGTCAAAAGTTGGACCCAGAGTTCTTTTCTAACCCAGCTGATTATGTGATCTGTGGCATGGATTAGTGACAGACATGGTGGTGGCGCTGGGTCGACAGTTGGAGTTGATGATCTCTTCCAACTTAAATGATTCTATGATCTGCCATCTTTCTCTTGAGTTGATCTCTTTGACTCGTTATTCACTGAGTATCTCTATCATCTTTCCACTGCTGTCATTAGTTCCCTGATGTTGCCATCCGTCAGTGATATGACTTGATAATAATTTTTCTAGCTTTCTCCACAGATGAAATGCTGCCACACCTGAGGTCTGTGATAGAACTACAGCTACCTGATGTACCTGATGTACAGGTGTGCAGCATTTAGCTTCTAAAAGGACATGAGAAAGGGAAGAAGAGATTAAAAGGTGTATTTAGCAGAGTCTGCTGTTTTCCCAGGACTCCGCTGTGCCTTAGCTGCTAGCAGTGAACGGTCTGCATATGAAAATCCAGGGAAGGGAAGCAGGCAGGCACATGTAAATGCCATTATTCAGTGATCATCAATAGAAGAGGAAAATGTTTTAAACAAAGAACGGAGTATTAAACATTCTGATAGCTCTGATATAGTGATCTGTGTGTGAGACTGCTGGAAATGTTGGGGGAATTACAGTGAAATAAAACTGCAGATAGTTGTTCCGTGTGGGTTTCCCCAAAACTTTTGTTGAATGTTTTAAATTTGCTGCCCCCATGTGGCTGTGTGCTGTGTTTGCTGAAACTCAATGGACAGAGTTTGTTAGCAGTATGTACAGCAGTGAAGCACAATTCAGGTACTGAACTGATGCTGGCTGCTTGAGTCAAGGATCTCAAGCAATGTGGCTTGGAGTCCCTATGATTGCATTTGCGGCATTTTAATTCTGGAGAACCACGAGTGCCCTGGATGTTAGAAATCTGCTGCCCAGAGTCTGTCTGGAGAAGCTGCTTTTGCAGCTGTCAGAAGGTGATAAGACTCCTTCTAAACCAGGTAATATGTATCCCAGGTTGATCATGTGAGTCCACCCAGAAGGAACATGCAGTATTTTCAAGCACCTTTCAGCTCAGGGTATGAGAGAAACCAGAGAACTGAGCACAAGCACATGAACTGTAGGAGAAACACTGGTAAAGTGGTACAAAAGCAACATAAAAGGAAGAAAAAGAACCCAGCAAGAACAAAGTTAAATAATTTTTTTTATAGCTGTTACTCTTTGGTGTACAGACAATTGCTGTAGATATTAGCATAAATAATGAAGGGGTTTTTTGTGAATTCATGTTGGAATTGCCTTATTATCTATAGTATTGTACCATTACCTACATGTTGCCATTAGAAGTTGTGGTACATGGTTAGCTAATGATAGTATTTAATTGCATGGCATATTAGTTGCCCATCTACCTACAAGAACTAAGTGGTCCAAACTAAAGTTTCATGAATAACACTGTAAAGACTCCACTCATTTGGATAAGTTACCTAGAAAACAAGGACCTACTCACTGGTAATTTATAAAGCAAATTACAAAACTGATTTTTTTAAAATTGCAATAAGGAGTTTGACTGAATGGCTTTACCAACATCCCTTCTGTAAAGATAACCTGTGCAGAAATGTAAGATACGGAATGATAGATAAGCTTTCAAGGTTTTTATTTGCTAGATGATTGATCACTGAATTCACCTACATTTTAGATCTTTCTTGAGCCCTATATATTTCAATATTTACATATTACTTTACAGAGAATTAAACAAATACTGTAAATCATGTTCAGAGCTGACTCTGATAATAAAAATTGACTCTGATAATAAAAACAATGTCTTTTTTTAGCCAGTCAAAGATAAAGAATGCTTTCTAAGTTATAGTTAGCTAGTTGGTGTGCCAGGCAAAACACAAGCAAAGTAAATATAGGAGTACAATAACCCGAACAGTGCTCAGATGTTCTTGTCTTTGTATGAATTATTTGTATTTGCTCCGCTTGCTCCTAACACCAAAGTCTTAAAGAAAATAAAAACTGCAGTCATAAAATTAAAATAGAAGATGAGGCCTGATCTGAAGACCTCTAACTTGGAAAGGAGAAACAAGGTGCATGGCTTTCTGCCATATGACAAGTAGGCAAGTGTCCTTCCTCTAGGAAGGATGTAATGTCACTTAAAAGAGTGGTGCTGGCTGTGGATCCCAGCCAGCTGCACTGGATTGGTGCTTCTGATCAGAAGGTGTTTATAGGCTAACATGATAAGACTTAATATCTCAAATATTCATAGAACCATAGAATGGTTTGGGCTGGGAGGGACCTTAAAGATCATCTAGTTCTACCTTCCTTGCTGTGGGCAGGGACACTTTCCACTAGACCAGGTTGCTCCAAACCTCATCCGTCCTGGTCTTGAACACTTCCACAGGGATGTAGCATCCACAACTTCCCTGTGCAACCTGTTCCAGTGCCTCACCACCCCCACAGTAAAGAATATCTGCTTAATATCTAATCTAAACAGACACAGTTTAAAGCCATTTCCTCTTGCCCTATCTCTACTTGCCCTTGTAAAAAATCCCTCAACAGCTCTCCTGTATTTTTGCTTTCTTTCCGTACAATAGCAATATAGCCTGGTTTTGATAGTGATAAAACCCCTCTAAAGAGACAGTCCTTTTGCTCTCCCTCCTCATTTACTTCAGTCAGGAATTACCTTTGTGTAGAACAGCAGGTTCTGGACTAATATGCTGCTGCTAAAAAGATCCACTCCTTTTCAACTGCCCAACAAAGCCAAGCATGGCAGAGCCCTTCTACTTCCTATGGAGAGAGGGACTTGGGGTCAGGGCTGTTGCTCTAAGGAGCAGTGAGCATGGCAAGGTGTGGGAAAGGTTGTGCAAGGCTCCCTGCAGGTGAGATTATCTGCACCTGTCCCATGACACAGAGCAGAGGTAGCTGCTGCCATCCTAGCCCTGGGGACACTGCTCCATCAGCTGTGCTCACCCCACTGCCCTCCAGTCAGGGAACAGAGAGAGTTTTGGGTCCTGGATCCTCTCAGACTTATATATACTTTACATACCATAAACATCGTGTTCTTCAAAAGACATCTGTAGTAAGATATTCAGAAGATACTCCTGTTCACTGTGCTTCTGCTGATAAAAAAATCACGGTAATTGAAATCTGCATTTAATAGACATTCTCATGTGTGGGGACTTCAGCAGCATACTTTGAACTTTCTAGTCTTTATAGTCACTTTTTCTTGCTAATCTATAATTTCTATTGCATTCTACTATCGGTATGGGAATTGATAGCTAGCCAAGAAATACCTTCTATATTCTGTTTTCTGGTTTAAATGACCAAATGAGCAAATTTGAAATTTGGTACTCTTAGCATCACCAAGTCATCTGGATTTTCTCTGTGTGGTTTGATATTATCCTGAAAATAATTAAACTTCTTCTGTACAACAGGATACTTTGAGATATAGTGATCAGACAAAAATGCCCTAACAGAAGAACAAATTATCAGCTGTCAGAGGCTCAGGGATGCTGCTTAGGTTGGTTCTCCATGGCACATATAAAAGAAGATGCCTTTGGTGTGCCTTGGGACAAAAGCAGGTACAGGGTCAATCACTTAAGAGCAGCAGAAGCTTTGTAATGTGCTCGTTGCACAATGACATGTCAAATCACTGAAATCTAGTCCAGTTAATTTCTATTTTAAGGATATCATTTAGGGAGTATGCTGGCAATTTGATTAGATGTTTGTGTTGCAGGAGCTACTTTCTAAGGCTTAGACAAAGATACAACTGTGCTGTGTGTCATTTTATCTGTGCATCTCAAAGTGATTTAGAGGAAAAATAACAGGATCTTTCACTGCCTTAAACTTACAGTGAGCGATTAATCTAGTTCTCTAGAGCAGATCATAGAGAAACTGAGACACTGACTGAAGTTTATATTTCTTTTACTAATTGGTCTGTATAATGGAAAACCTCAGAAATGGGATTGAGACCATCATCAGCAATTCTCTGATGACAGCAAGTTGGGAGGGAGTGTTGACCTGCTGGAAGGCAGGAGGGCTCTGCAGAAGGATCTAGATACATTGGAGGGATGGGCTGATTCCAACGGGATGAAGTTCAACAAGACCAAGTGCTGGGTCCTGCACTTTGGCCACAACAACCCCATGCAGCANCTCTATTGGTCACTCTTTTCAAATTTCCCTCATCTACTCCTTCCTTAATAAGTATTTTGAAATTATGGGTTAAAAAATTTAGAATGTTGAAAGTGCAAGTTAGAAATGCATTAATATTTTAATATACTATTAATATATTAATACACATTCACCCAAGTTCTAACAGTGTACCAACTAGTAGAATTCCATTAAAAAATTTATATGGAAATTTCTATAATTTGAACTGTTTTATTGTAATGCCACTTTTGTGTCAAGTGTTCCTTCCCTCTGACCTCATTAGGTGTGCCTCGTCATTAGATACAGTGCTACTAAAGAGATTTAACTTAAAAGCTGCTTTGATTAATGCTTGGTTGGACTGAGGATTTATTGTGTAGGATTAACTAGATTTAAAAATGGCAAAATGCCACAGTAACTTTAATGCCAGACTTTAATGAGAAGCAGAAGTAAACTCCAAGGACTCTTACGACTTTTAATATAGACTAAACTCATATGGTCATTACCTTAATGTCCTATCCTATTTTATATACAAGTATTCCAATAATTCCTATACAATAGTAGCCTAGTCAGTGTATTACATATATATACCTGAAGTGTATAATCCTATATTTTTAATGAATAATAAATTTTGATAATTTTCCAATCAGATTTATGCAATGTTATTATCAAATAAAGAAAAACTCTTGTAACTGGTTTAGTTAAGAAACAATATGGAAATAAGACAAAGCTGGACTGGCAAACATTTGTCCCAATTGGTAATGTACTGACAATGTAGATGAAAATTGCATTTTCACATCTTTATGTAATCTGCCAATTGAATTTCCTTTTATTGTCTTGTTAGATTCATTTAGTGCTCCTGAAAGTTTACAAAGTTGACACTTGTAGAGTTTAATAACCTTATTTTTTTACCATTGATCACATATTTTAGTATATGATACTGCCAAGAAAACCCAGACCATTCTCACACCCGACAGCATTTGGTCGTCTCCTTAAATCCTACTAGACTTGATAGGATTTAAGCATATACTTAAAAGGTAATGCATTGCTCAATGAGGGCCTTTGTATCTGACATTTTTTCAGTCCATGATATCTTTGCTGAGATAACCAAAGGGCACTGTTTTATTATCAGAACTGAACAGGAAAAACTTTCCCATTCAAGGAGCTTGAGAATTTTTTTTCCTGAATTGATCCTGATTTCCTGATTTTTGTTATTTTTCAGTGACCTGCCAATAGTAAGAAGCATGAAACGTAATTTTTGTTTCTGCACAGTAATATACGATGAGAATTAGGCCCAGCGTACTAATAAGCAGCAGTTCTTTGCAGAAATTGTAATGTTTCTGCCAAAGCATGTAGGATGGCATCCAACCAAATACTTGGGCTGTAATGCTTAATTTCTCATTGAAATCACGGTTATATTGGACATGACTTAAATAGGATTACTCACTCAAGCAAATTTGCGCAAGGGTCTAAGGCATATATCCAGCTTCCAGTGAGTTAGGAGTCTACATACTCATTTGGCTCTGGGCCTTGGGCACTTGCATAATGTTGCTTGTTTGACTTGTCCTGCCAAAACCGAAACCTGCATCAACATGGTTACTCATACCAGCAAAATTGTGCCTGTGGACAAGTGATGACAGTTGGGGATCCTTTTGTATCACATTGAAATCTTGGGCTTTCGCTGATGATTTTAGCTCATTAGTGAGCATTACCTTTTCAGTCTCTATTGTTAATTTCTGTACCACTGAGTTGTTTTTGTTGTTTTGGGTTTTTTTTAATATAATTTCTGTATTCTTTACTCAACCCATTGTTTAGTTTTTTTTCTGTTTTTTTTTTTTCTTTTTTTCAGGGAGAAGGCCAGCAAAAACAAAGGACAAAAAAAAGAAGAAAAAGAATTTGATGGAAAGGGCTCAGAAGCAGCACAGCATCTTTTTAGCAACAGATAAAACAAGCCAGTAAAGACCTGATTTTCTTTAATATATTTTTTTGCAAAGTGCACAAAAGCTGCTATATGCTCCTGCCCATGGATGCACTACAGTTCAGCTGCTTTGACAGTATTGGTGGCAAATAACTTGTGAAAATAAAGCCCACAAGCTTGTTTGTTTTATTTATATATTTTTTTATTTTATTATTTTCCTCTCATTTTTGACCTGAAGACTTCAAGGTCAGGAGCACACTGAGTTGAATCAGTGGAAATGGTCCTGAAGTGCATCAGAGATAATGTTCTGAGTGCTTGGTCAACATGTTGGTCAGGAAAGAAATCTACATAGCACCATTAGGCGGACTTGTGCATATTTAAATAAATAAAAATAAAAAAAAAAAGGAAGTCTTGGAGGTGTAGGTACTATTGCATTTATGGCCTTTGTTTCCTGTATTTGTACATTTCAAAAGTAAATGGATATAACTTACCTATTTAGTGTTAATGTACATTGTTCTCAGCACCTGCTACATCAAAACAGTAATAAAACTGCTTTAAGATAACATACCACAGGATTCACTGCTTAGACTTAGGGAAGCACAACAGGCTCTATGTGTACATATTACTCTGTCTACATATAAATGAACATATTTACTGTACATCTATGCATTTTTGTGTATAATACTTTATACATGTTTAAAAGTATGTCCTGTTGGTTCTAGTAATATACTTAAAAATAATCCAGTAAATGTTTACTTTATAAGTGTCTTCTCATATTCCTCAACAGTTACAAACTGGATTTTTTTTCTCATTTGCAACGGACACTCATTTGCAAAACTACCTTGCACTGACCCCCACTATGGAGTGTCAGCTCTGAAGCATACTTGCCACACTAGTAATCCACAAATCCTTTCTGCTATTCTCTACTCCTCTCTCAGTCCCCATGTGTTTTGTCTCAGAAAAAGAAGTGTAATGTTTTTTAAGATGAGGCACCATGATGATAGATATTTTGAATGTCAGAAGAGAAATTATATGTAAAGTTCTTGGTATCTAAGATTGTATGAGTAGTTTGTTGTGGGTTTTTTATATTTTGTTTGTTTTTGTGGTTTTTTTTGTTTTTTTTTTTTTTTGTTGTTGTTCAAATATAGTGCAGTGTTTTATTTTGGTTAGTCCTGACGCAGTCAGATACAGAAAACAAATACCTGAATAGGGGAAAAATAAAAGAAAAAGTTGTGTGAGGCCAGCCATTCAAAAGTATAGAAAACACCAATATCCCAGTACTGCCAGTTATTTGTAGAAGTTTAGCAAATTCAGTCTGCAGCTGGTGTTTGCTTTGGGCTTTTTATTTTTTTTTTTTTTTT